>SJYX01007859.1:0-68126 GCA_006410675.1 Oreotragus oreotragus | reverse complement strand
ACTTTGCCGACTAAGGTCCGCCTAGTCAAGGCTATGGTTTTTCCTGTGGTCATGTATGGATGTGAGAGTTGGACTGTGAAGAAAGCTGAGTGCCGAAGAACTGATGCTTTTGAACTGTGGTGTTGGAGAAGACTCTTGAGAGTCCCTTGGACTGCAAGGAGATCCAACCAGTCCATTCTGAAGGAGATCAACCCTGGGATTTCTTTGGAAGGAATGATGCTAAAGCTGAAACTCCAGTACTTTGGCCACCTCATGCAAAGAGCTGACTCATTGGAAAAGACTCTGATGCTGGGAGGGATTGGGGGCAGGAGGAGAAGGGGACGAGCGAGGATGAGATGGCTGGATGGCATCATGGACTCGATGGACGTGAGTCTGAGTGAACTCCAAGAGATGGTGATGCACAGGGAGGCCTGGCGTGCCGTGATTCATGGGGTCGCAGAGTCGGACATGACTGAGCGACTGAACGGAAATGAACTGAACTGAAAAAATAATCTCAATCAACTGAATGGAAAGATTTAACAGCAGAGTACATATAGATGAAGAAAAAATTATTGAGCAGGAAGGTAGGTTGGAAGAAACCATCCAAAAAAAAAAAATGCCAGAGTCACAAAAGAGTGAAAAAATTAAGAGTGGTTAAGAGACAGAGAAGAGAGAAAGAAGATGCAACATAAAAGTACTTGAAATTCAGGAAGAGAGGAAAGAATGAATGAGGCAAAAGTAATATCTGAAGAAATAATGGTTGACAATTTTCTGAAACCTTCCAAAATGTCAAGCTACAGATTTAAGAAGCCATTCAAATCTTGAGCAGGATAAAATTTAGGATTAGAAGATGTGGTCTATTTTATGCTTTCATATATACTTATTTTGTATATTTCCACTGAATTTTCTTACAGTTCTTATAGTTTTATATCTTTTTGGAAACTATGTAATACACAATATGTGGCATAAATGCTACAACTACTTTCTCCAGGGTCAGTGTCAGAAACCATTAATTGGTCATCTGATAGAGGCTGGTGCAATAAATTGTTCTCAAGGTGCACTCTGTTGGGAATCCTCTATGGCTTCATCATGTGCTTGCACATATTCTGAGCAAGACACTTACCGTCCATTGTTCTGAACTGTCTTTTCATGGTTGTATAGCAAACAGCCTTGGAATATATAGTATCTCCCTCATGAGCAAAGGGAAGATTTGATAGTAAGGATAAAAGACTCAGAGTCTTCAAGCCCTGAGTTCTTTCGTAACACATTTCTGCATGTGCCAGTGTCATTTGATTCTCTTCATATCACTTGCTGGGAATTGGGATCCAGCAATTGATGTAAAAATGGGGTTTAGGAGAGGGGGACACATGTGTGCCTGTGGCTGATTCATGTCAATGGATGGCAAAAAACCATCACAATATTGTAAAGTAATTATCCTTCAATGAAAATTAGTTAATTAACTAGATGTTTTAAAAATGCTGATGCTCCAGTTACTACTGTTGATGTGAGTAATGGTCTTTTATCTCTGAAAAAAAAAGAGGACGTGGTATATAAAACAAAAATGGACAGAACTGTAAGAAATAATAGAGGTACCCAATCATAGTGGGAGATTATAAAATGTCTTTTTTTTT
The DNA here is from genome assembly GCA_006410675.1 of Oreotragus oreotragus. Taxonomy (NCBI): domain Eukaryota; kingdom Metazoa; phylum Chordata; class Mammalia; order Artiodactyla; family Bovidae; genus Oreotragus; species Oreotragus oreotragus. The sequence goes on along the minus strand of SJYX01007859.1, from coordinate 66,516 downwards.
TTTTTGGTAACTGGACAGAATAAGTAGATAAAAATAGCAGAAATATTGAAGATTTGAACATGATTAGAAAACATGACTCATTTAGTTCAGTCCTTACTTGGTATAATACCACATTCAACAATCACAAAAGATTCAGTCAAAAAAATAAATGGAACATATACAAGGCTCATCTCATTTTATTGTACTTCCCTTTCTTTCAATTCACAGATGCTGCATTTTTTACAAATTGAAGGTTTGTGGCAATCGTGTGTTGTTTATTGGTACCATTTTTCCAACAGCATTTGTTAACTTCATGTCTCTGTGTCACATTTTAGTAATTTTCACACTAGTTCAAACTTTTTCATTATCATTATATTTGTTATGGTGATCTGTGATCAGTGATCTTTGATGTTGCTATTGCAAAAAAGCTAAATAAATACAACTCCCTGAAAGAGTTGTCTAGAGTTTTAGACATAACTCCATTGCACACTGAATAAACTATGGTATAGTGTAAGTCTAACCTTTATATGCACTGGGAAACAAAAATATTCATGTACCTTGCTTTATTGTACTATTCATTTTGTTGTGGTGATCTGGAACTGAACCTTCAATATCCCTGAGATATGTCTATGTCAAAATTGATCTTACACTGGGACATAAACCAAGTGTTAACAAATTTCAAAAGATTAAAACTATACAGTGTGTGTTCCCTACCCATGATGCAATAAACTAGAAATCAATAATAAAAATATGACTAATAATCTGCATGTTTTTAGAATTAGAAAATACATTTATAAATAACCCATGAGTCAAAGAAAAAAATCACAATTAAAATTTGATAATATTTTGCATCGGATGGTAATGAAAATATTATATTCAAAGTTATAAAGGATAGTTTGTTTCTGACTATGACAGCCTACTAATAGAAGGCCAATCCTGTCCTTTTGAAGCACAAGAAAAGCTGAAAAATAAATTGTACTTATATTTAAACAAATTAAATTGTTTAAAGACACTGGAGAGCTAGGAAAGCAGCCAGAATTTGAAGTATCAAATCATGGTGAGAAGGGAAACTTAAAGAAGTGAAACATATTTGACACCAATTTTCCTCTTAAAACATTTGTCAATTAATAATTAACACAGGTGGAAAAGCTGAAAAATAAGCTACTAAGAGTCAAAAAACCTGAGTAGAACTTTCAACAGTTATACAGAGTTAAGGATTCAAAATCTTAAACTTAGGGCTACCTACACATAAGGAATTTGATGGGCTAAGATCCTGGAGAAAGGAAAGGAAACAAGCAGTATGAGCTGATTTTCTCCTGGAGGGATTCATCAATTCTTAATAGATGTAGAGTTAGAAGAAAAGAAACCAAGCAGAAAAAGGCAATTAAGAGTCTAGGAAGATAAACAGCTGTTTGGAAGCTTCACAGTGTAGGGAAGATAAAAATTGGAGCTTATAGATTCAAAAGTGGGAGACCTGACAGTAAGAACCCCTGAAGAATTACACCCTAGATGAATGAACTGGAAACAGAATAGATCAGACAAAGACCAAAATCCAATCTCATACTGTATAGCACAGGGAACTAGATAGTCAATCATGGTGGAGAGGTCTGACAGAATGTGGTCCACTGGAGAAGGGAATGGCAAACCACTTCAGTATTCTTGCCTTGAGAACCCCATGAACAGTATGAAAAGGCAAAATGATAGGATACTGAAAGAGGAACTCCCCCGGTCTGTAGGTGCCCAATATGCTACTGGAGGTCAGTGGAGAAATAACTCCAGAAAGATGTCATGGTGGAGAGGTCTGACAGAATGTGGTCCACTGGAGAAGGGAATGGCAAACCACTTCAGTATTCTTGCCTTGAGAACCCCATGAACAGTATGAAAAGGCAAAATGATAGGATACTGAAAGAGGAACTCCCCCGGTCTGTAGGTGCCCAATATGCTACTGGAGGTCAGTGGAGAAATAACTCCAGAAAGAATGAAGGGATGGAGCCAAAGCAAAAACAATACCCAGTTGTGGATGGGACTGGTGAGAGAAGCAAGGTCCAGTGCTGTAAAGAGCAATATTGCATAGGAACCTGGAATGTCAGGTCCATGAATCAAGGCAAATTGGAAGTGGTCAGACAAGAGATGGCAAGGGTGAACATCAACATTCTAGGAATCAGCAAACTCAAATGGACTGGAATGGGTGAATTTAAGTCAGATGACCATCATATCTACTATTGCGGGCAGGAATCCCTTAGAAGAAATGGAGTAGCCAGCATGGTCAACAAGAGAGTCCAAAATGCAGTACTTGGGTGCAATCTCAAAAACGACAGAATGATCTGTTTGTTTCCAAGGCAAGCCATTCAATATCACGGTAATACAAGTCTATGCCCCAACCAGTAACGCTGAAGAAGCAGAAGTTTAACGGTTCTATGAAGACCTGCAAGACCTTTTAGAACTAACACCCAAAACAGATGTCCTTTTCATTATAGGGGACTGGAATGCTAAAGTATTAAAGAGCAATATTGCATAGGAACCTGGAATGTCAGGTCCATGAATCAAGGGAAATTGGAAATACTCAAACAGGATATGGCAAGAGTGAATGTCAATAGTCTAGGAATCAGCAAACTAAAATGGACTGAAATGGGTGAATTTAACTCAGATGACCATTATATTTACTACTATGGGCAGGAATCCCTTAGAAGAAATGGAGTAGCCATCACGGTCAACAAGAGTCTGAAATTGCAGTACTTGGATGCAATCTCAAAAACGACAGAATGATCTCTGTTCGTTTCCAAGGCAAACCATTCAATATCACAATAATCCAAGTCTATGCCTCAACCAGTAACGCTGAAGAAGCTGAAGTTGAATGGTTCTATCAAGACCTACAAGACCTTTTAGAACTAACACCCCATTCAGAATGCAGAAGTAGGTAGTCAAGAAACACCTGGGGTAACAGGCAAATTTGGCCTTAGAATATGGAACGAAGCAGGGCAAAGGCTAATAGAGTTTTGCCAAGAGAATGCACTAGCCATAGCAAACACCCTCTTCCAACAACACAAGAGAAGACTCTACACATGGACATCACCAGATGGTCAACACCGAAATCAGATTGATTATATTCTTTGCAGCCAAAGATGGAGAAGCTCTATACAGTCAGCAAAAACAAGACCAGGAGCTGACTGTGGCTCAGATCATGAACTCCTTATTTCCAAATTCAGACTTAAATTGAAGAAAGTAGGGAAAACCGNGTTGACTCATTGGAAAAGACTCTGATGCTGGGAGGGATGGGGGGCAGGAGGAGAAGGGGATGACAGAGGATGAGATGGCTGGATAGTATCACTGACTCGATGGACGTGAGTCTGAGTGAACTCTGGGAGTTGGTGATGGACAGGGAGGCCTTGTGTGCTGTGATTCATGGGGTTGCAAAGAGTCAGACATGACTGAGTGACTGAACTGAACTGAATGGAAGGTAAGTGTTATTAAGTAAGGTTTATAATTCAGATTCTTCTTGGTGCAACTTGATTCTTCTAAATCAAGCAACTCTATTGATTGAGGGGGGCTTCCCTGGTAGCTCAGCTTGTAAAGAATCCACCTGCAATGCTAAAGACCCCAGTTCGATTCCTGGGTTGGGAAGTTCCCCTGGAGAAGGAGTAGGCTACCCACTCCAGTGTCCTTGGGCCTCCCTGTTTCTGAGATAATAAGAGTCTAGAGTCATCTCCAGTGATGAAGAATAATTCTGCCCCTCTTGTTACACAAGAATAGAGGGAGAACACATTCACAAGGGGAAATTTATGCCCTGCTTTTAGTCAAATAGGTTAAGGTACAGAGTTTTTTTTCTGTATCTGCTGATTTTCAATTGCCTTCACTCAAAATAGTCCATATGCCAAAGTAGAATACTTTGAGGTGCTTTATTCTGATCCCTTTCACCCTCCATTGGAAACCCTTAGTCAATATGGGCTTGGGAGCTGGTGAATGAATACCCTAGCCTTCTTTCTAAGAGGTATTGTATAGATTTTCATTGAAACCAGTGAAATCTATACCCCATTGCTTACAAGAAGGACTCATATAATGCACTCTTAAGAGTGGCTCTCACTTTCCTCTATTCCTTATCAATTTTCCTGGCCTCACCTCCCATATAAATGACTGCCCTTAAATCCTTTTTAGGCTCTCTTTTTAAGGGAACCCAAGCCAGTGTGGTCTCCTTACTTCCACTTCTTCCTAATACCCATGTACCCACAATAGTTTTGAACCATTACTTTCAGACATCACTTGCTAACCCCACACAGAAATCCCTCAATCATTGTGCTTAGTCACTCAGTTGTGTCTGACTCTTTGCAACTCCATGGACTGCATCCTACCAGGTTCCTCGGTCCATGGGGATTCTCCAGGCAAGAATACTGGAGTGGGTTGCCATGTCTTCTTTTCCAGGGGAATCTTCCCAACCCAAGAATCAAACCCAGGTCTCCCTCTTGCAGGCAGATTCTTTACTCTCTGAGCCACCAAGGAAGCCCAAGGATACTGGAGTGGGTAGCCTATCCCTTCTCCAGGGGAACTTCCTGACCCAAGAATCGAACATTGCAGGCAGATTCTTTACCAGCTGAGCTACCAGGGAAGCCCCCCTCAATTATTAGAGTTGCCTGATTTACTAAAAAAATAAAATAAAATTTAAATTTCATATAAAAAATAGATAATTTACTAGTTTAAATGTGTCTTGTGCAATATTTGGGGCATATTTACACTAGCAAATTATCTGTTGTTTATCTGAAATTCAAATTTGACCAGACGTCCTGTATTTTATTTGGCAGTTCTACCAGGTGTACTTTTAAAAAGCCATCTAAACTCATATCTTGTCATTTATGAATCTCCATAATTTGACCCCCATTCTACCAAGAGAACTCACTTTTTCCAAATGCAAGCTCTCTCTTCCAACAAGAATTTGAGAGCAAGAGGATTTAATCATTATCAGTATTATTGTATTTCCTTTGATCCTCTGAAGTGCTTCACTGTTTTCAAAGTACTTACCTATACATTATCATTTCAGTTTTTCCCGACATCTCTATGATATAGCTTGGACAAAAATTTTAATTTTAGTTTTAGAACTTGTGAAAACTGAACAAGAGCTATGAACTTGCCTGAGATCAATGGATGGGTAGTGAAGAAGGAAGCGCAAATCCAGGCTGTCATCTCCAAGTGAAGTGCCTCTTCTGAAATATCAACTTGCTTCCTATTTCTTTATTTCACAGAGTAGGAAGCAGGCATCTGGAAGTTAAATGAATGAAGCAGGGAGACAGTCCTAGTTCTCCAATATTTGATGATTGGCAAGTCGCTTTCCCCAAGAAAGGCAATGCCAAATAATGCTCAAACTACCACATAATTGCACTCATCTCACACACTAGTAAAGTAATGCTCAAAATTCTCCAAGCCAGGTTTCAGCAATACGTGAACCGTGAACTTCCAGATGTTCAAGCTGGATTTAGAAAAGGCAGAGGAACCAGAGACCAAATTGCCAACATCCGCTGGATCATTGAAAAAGCAAGAGAGTTCCAGAAAAACATCAATTTCTGTTTTATTGACTATGCCAAAGCCTTTGACTGTGTGGACCACAATAAACTGTGGAAAATTCTGAAAGAGATGGGAATACCAGACCACCTGACCTGCCTCTTGAGAAACCTGTATGCAGGTCAGGAAGCAACAGTTAGAACTGGACATGGAACAACCGACTGGTTCCAAATAGGAAAAGGAGTACGTCAAGGCTGTATATTGTCACCCTGCTTATTTAACTTATATGCAGTGTACATCATGAGAAATGCTGGGCTGGAAGAAGCACAAGCTGGAATCAAGATTGCTGAGAGAAATCTCAATAACCTCAGATATGCTGATGACACCACCCTTATGGCAGAAAGTGAAGAGGAACTAAAAAGCCTCTTGATGAAAGTGAAAGAGGAGAGTGAAAAAGTTGGCTTAAAGCTCAACATTCAGAAAACAAAGATCATGGCATCTGGTCCCATCACTTCATGGGAAATAGATGGGGAAACAGTGGAAACAGTGTCAGACTTTATTTTTGGGGGCTCCAAAATCACTGCAGATGGTGATTGCAGCCATGAAATTAAAAGACACTTACCCCTTGGAAGGAAAGTTATGACCAATCTAGATAGCATATTCAAAAGCAGACATTACTTTGCCTACAAAGGTCCGTCTAGTTGAGGCTATGGTTTTTCCAGTGGTCATGTATGGATATGAGATTTGGACTGTGAAGAAAGCTGAGTGCCGAAGAATTGATGCTTTTGAACTGTGGTGTTGGAGAAGACTCTTGAGAGTCCCTTGGACTGCAAGGAGATCCAACCAGTCCATTCTAAAGGAGATCAGTCCTGAGTATTCTTTGGAAGAACACCCTGGGTGTTCTTTGCTAAAGCTGAAACTCCAGTACTTTGGCCACCTCATGTGAAGAGTTGACTCGTTGGAAAAGACTCTGATGCTGGGAGGGATTGAGGGCAGGAGGAAAAGGGGACAACAGAGGATGAGATGGCTGGATAGCATCACCAACTCGATGGACGTGAGTTTGTGTGAACTTGGGCTGTTGGACAGGGAGGCCTGGCGTGCTGCAATTCATGGGGTCACAAAAGTTGGACATGACTGAGCGGCTGAACTGAACTGAAAACATGGAAGCAACCTATATATCCATGAACAGATGAATGGATAAAGAAACTGCAATACATATATACAATGAAACACTGCTGCTGCTAAGTTGTTCCAGTCGTGTCTGATATTGTGCGACCCCATAGACAGCAGCCCACCAGGCTCCACTGTTCCTGGGATTCTCCAGGCAAGAAGACTGAAGTGGGTTGCCATTTCTTTCTCCAATGCATGAAAGTGAAAAGTGAAAGTGAAGTCGCTCAGTCGTCGACTCAATGGACGTGAGTCTGAGTGAACTCCGGGAGTTGGTGATGGACAGGGAGGCCTGGTGTGCTACAATTCATAGGGTCGCAACTAGTCGGACATGACTGAGTGACTGAACTGCACTGACTGATAATGGAAAATAATCTGAAAAATAATATTTGTGTATATGTGTAACTGAGTCACCTTGCTATGCACCTGAAACATTGCAAGTTAAATATATGTCAATTAAATATATATATAGAAAGAAAGATAAATAAATAAAGTCCAACCTCAAGTTAGTTCAATTCTTGATGCTTAAAGTATTGATAATTTACTCTTATACTGCCTTCCCAAAGCCAAAGCAAATCTTTTTCAAATCAAGAAAAAGTCAACTATTTTTTCTTGAAATTTTCATTCTTAATGTTTAGTACTCAAATAAAACCATACCAAGAGATACTACAAACAAATTTTCAAAGGAGTAAAAGAAATAAACAATAGAAATGGACCTATAGAAGATTAAGCTATTGGAGGTATCAGGCATAGACTTTAAAGGAATTGTAATAAATATGTTCAAGAAAACCTAGAACAAGAAAGACAATTTCACCCAAGAACTGAAATGTGCTGGGAAAAGAATCAAATGGAAATTCTCAAAGTAAAAAATGTAATAGTGACCTTCAGTTTCAACTCTAACATATAAAAAGTTTGAAAGTCCTCGTTACTCTTCTTATAATAAGAAAAATGTTCAATAAATAAGAAATCAACAACTTTTCTAAGATACATCAGATAATTGAGCTCACAGGGCAAAACAACACCCCCAAAGTCTGGCGATACAGGAAGAATCACAGTTACAATGGGATTACTTGAAGCAGAAAGCTCAGGAGCCAGTACCGGGTCAGAACATCTTAAACGGTCGTTTTGAATTGCTACAGAATGGATGTGGACTAGCTTAAGAGTTAAAAATCTAGGGGTGGGGATACTTTTGGGAGGGTCATCACAATTTCATTATTTTTTTATCTGAAGGAACCCAACAGGTTTCCACAGCAAAGATCAGAGAAAATTTCCTTCATGTTTCTGTCAGGGGGAGGGGAAAATAACCATTTTGAATTATGCCCAGGGGAAAAATAACTGTTTTGAAATACATCCAAAATATTCTCCATAACAAAGGCTATCCTGAAAGGGAAACTATTTTACCAGGGCTTTATCTGACCTAGGGGAAGGGCAACTGGCTGGCTCCAGCTCCATCTAGACTTCCTGTCTCATGTAAAGGGAGAAAAAAAAAGCACCATTAATCAACTGGATATAATTAACATTTGTAGAATATTTAATCCAACAACAGCAAAAACCACACATACTTCTCAGGCTCACATAAAATATTAACCAAGAAGGACCACATTTTAGGCCATAAAACACACCTTAACAAGTTCAAAAGTAGAAAGGATACAAAGTATTCTCTCGGACCACATGGAATTAAACTAGAAATCAATAACAGAAGGATGCAAAATCTCAAAATATTTGAAGATTAAACAAATACACTCCTAAAACATGGGTCAAAGAAGAAGTCTCAAAACAATATTTTAAACATTTTGAAATAACTGAAAATGAAAATACAACGTATCAAAATTTATGGTATCCAGTGAAAACAGTGCTTAGAAGAAATCTATGGAATTTAACGCATATACAAATGTCCCCTGCTTTTTGAAAGTTTGCTTTATACTATTTGTGGTTTTTGTTTTTGTTTTACAAAAGACCTGTATTAATACTTGTTTTCACTAACTGAAAGAAATTCAAAGGCAATTTTTGCTTTTATGGAAAAAGGTGAAGAGAGGAAATAGCATTCAGCATTTGTTTTGCAGCAAGCTGAGCTATAATGGAAGCAGCATTTACCCCAAGCAGTGAGAGTAGCTTTCACTGCCAAGCTCCTTCCCTGTGAACTATACTCATCATCTCAGCACCGAGCTGCCATAGCTTTGTACTGTGCCACAGCACAGAGGCTTTATCTCAATCTATTTTGTGTGTCCATTAATCATAATAATATTTATCCTAAGATAATCGGCCTTCACTTTAAGCCATTTTGGCTTGTGAAAGGTTTCACATGAACATTCTACTTTTGGACAGCAGGGGAAACCTGTATTAGAAAATAAGAAAGAGGAGAGGTGTGGCCAAGATAGTAGGATTATGGAAGCCTGTGAACTCACCTCCTCCCATGGGAGCATCAAAATTACAGCCTTTACAGAGCAAATATCAATGGGAATGACCTGAAGACTAACAGAAAATAGTTTCCACAATTGAAGATACACAGAAGGAACTACAATGAGATGGGTAGGAGGGGAAGACACACAATACAGCCAAAACTCACGTCCCTGGGTAGGTGACCCACAAATGGAAGGATAAACACAATGACAGATGTTCCCCACAAGGAGCAGAGGATCTGAGCCCCATATTGGGCTCCCCAGACTGGGGGTCCTGTGTCAGGAAGAGGAGCCTCCAGAATGTCTGACTTTGAAGGCCAATGAGGCTTGCAAACGGAAGAGCCTGAGAGCTATAGGAACAAAGATTCTGCTCGTAAAACTTGTGCAGCTGTTTTTGGGAGTTCTTTTTCCCATGAGAGCATTGATGCTGATGAGGACCATTTTGGAGTCCTCCAGGAAATGGCAACCCACTCCAGTATTCTTACCTGGAAAATTCCATGGATGGTGGAACCTGGTAGGCTACAGTCCATGGAGTTGCAAAGAGTCAGACACGACTGAGCAACTTCACTTTCACTCTCTAGCCTATTTGTACCAGGGGCTTACTCACCACCAGCAGACAGGCCCAAGTCCTGGGACACCACAAGCTGAGCAGCCATCTATTTGCGAACCTGGCCTCAGCTACTAATTGGCTGGCACCAGCCCTGAAAACTCTCAGGCATGTGCTCAGCTGCACCAAGACCCAGCCCCACCTTCCAGTGGGTCGACAGCCACCATAAGAGGCAGAGAGTGGTAGTCAACCAGACCAGGAGCCAGGCCTACCTACCAGCATGCCCACAATAGGCAACCCTATCACAACAGAAGGGTCCAAGTAGTTCATTCCCAACACAGGGATCAAACCCAGGTCTCCCACATTGCAAGCAGATTCTTTACTGTCTGAGCTACCAGGGAAACCCAAGAATATTGGAATGGATAGCCTATTCCTTCTCCAGGGGATCTTTCCGAACCAGGAATCAAGCCATGGTCTCCTGCAATGCAGGCAGATTCTTTACTGTCTGAGCTACCAGGGAAGCCCCAAATATGGGGTAACCCTAGAGTGCATAATTCTGGTGACCAGAGAAGAATGCACTGCTGTGATCTATAGGACATCTCCTACATATGGCCACTTCTCCAAGACTGGGAAAGACAACTGACCTACTGACAGAAATAAACAGAACAACTAGACAAAATGAGCAGACAGAGGAATATGATCCAAAAGAAGGAATAAGACAAAGCTCCAGAGGAAGGAAAGATAAAGATAAGCAATCGATCTGATAAAGCATTCAAGGTAATGATTAAAAAGATATTCACTGAACTCTGGAGAAGGATGAGCACAGTGAGAATTTCAACAAAGAGGTAGAAAAATAAAGAATCAAATAGCTGATGAAAGAGAATTGCATACATATATGCATATATATATAACACCCAAATCACTTTGCTATACACCTGAAACTAACACAACATTGTAAATTAACTGTACTTCCATTAAAAACATTTTTTAAACTTTTAGCCATCCAGAAATGAGAAGCTTCCATAATTTGATTAAAAACTACCTACAAAAACAAAGGAACAAGTATCATAGTTAATGAACGTACCAGGAGCTCCCACCTGCAATACATAACAAGAAAAGGATGGCCAGTGTCACCACTTTTATTCATGACCATGCTGAGGATTCCATGCAGTGCAACAGGGGAAGAAAAAGAAATGAAAGCTCAAGAAAATTGAAGAAGAAGGAAGATTATTTGCTTACAAAAGTATTACATATGTAGAAAACAAAAAAGAATCTATGAACAAACTATTAAAATTAAATTATTTCAACAAGATCAAGCAACACAATGTCAGTATCAGCAGCAAGAAATCAGAAAATGAAATTCTAAAAACTAAGTCACTTAAAAACAGCATTGAAAAACTTCCAAGTCTTAGAAATATTAATGATTCAAACAAAATACCCGGAAGACTGAAGATGGAAGTTCAGACATTATTGAAAGATGTTAAAGAAGACATAATGAAAGGAAGGAATATGTCATATTAATGGATTGGAGAACTCAATATTGTAAATATGTTCTGATTCATGCTAAGTCACTTCAGTAGTATCCAACTCTTTGCCACCCTATGAGCTGTAGCCCCGCAGGCTCCTCTGTCCATGGGATTCTCCAGGCAATAATAGGGGAGTGGGTTGCCATGACCTCTTCCAGGGGATTTTCCAGACCGAAGGATCAAACCCGTGTCTCTTACGTCTCCTGAATCAGCAGGCTGGTTCTTTACTAATAGTGCCATCTGGGAAGCCCCTGTAAATATGTTCATTCTTTCTAAATTGATTTCTAGATTAATTGCAATCCCAATTAAAATCCAAACAGCTGCAGTGTGTGCGTGTGTCAGCGTGTGTGCATAAATTGGCAAGTTTATTTTTATTTTTTTTTCTGTCTGTAACTCCCAGTCTCTTTTTTTTTTCACCATCTGCATCAGTGATTTTATCTATTTTCTTTTTAAATTTTAATTTTTACTTTATTTTACTTTACAGTACTGTATTGGTTTTGGCATACATTGACTTGAATCCGTCATGGGTGTACATGAATTCCCAAACATGAACCCCCCCTCCCACCTCCCACCCCACATCATCCCTCAGGATCATCCCCATACACCAGCCCCAAACATCCTGCATCGAACATAGACTGGCGATTCGTTTCTTACATGATAGTATATCATCCCCATACACCAGCCCCAAACATCCTGCATCGAACATAGACTGGCGATTCGTTTCTTACATGATAGTATACATATTTCAATGCTATTCTCCCAAATCATCCCACCCTCTCCTTCTGCCTCTTCCTCAGAGTCCAAAAGTCCACTCTACACATCTGTGTCTCTTTTGCTGTCTTGCATACAGGGTCCTCATTACCATCTTTCTAAATTCCATATATATGTGTTAGTATACTGTATTGGTACTTTTCTTTCTGGCTTACTTCACTCTGTATAATCAGTTTCAGTTTCAATCCATCTTATTAGAACTGATTCAAACGTATTCTTTTTAATGGCTGAGTAATACTCCATTGTGTATATGTACCACAGCTTTCTTATTTTTAAAATCTATATGGAAACACAAAGAGCCAAGAGTAAGAGAATACTGCAAAAAAAAAAAAGATTTATACTACTAAATATCAGGATGTATTATAGTTTATTTTTATAACTTAGAGGTAGGAAAGACCTTCCTCAGAATGAACAAAAACCCAGAAGCCAGAAAAGGAAAATATGAAAAATTAGATCACTTATAGGTGTTCACCTATAAAGAGAAAAAAAGAATAACACCAAATGAATTAGATATCAATCTACTTTGACAGCACTAACAACCAGCTAAGTCAGCTCGCCCCAATTCCCTGAGCACTAAATAAACAACCTTCTGATGATATTGTGGTTCCTGATGTACATCGATCTTAGGGACAGAATATTCTGAGCAACCAACACTAAAAATCTGTTCTACTTGGTAATTACATTTCTTAGAGTAACATAGACTCTCACTCTTTCTTTTTTGTTTGTTTTCAAAATGAAAACCCACCCAATTTAAAAATGTTATGTCCATGTGCAAACTTAGAAATACTCGATAAACAGAAGGCTCTAATGCCCAAAGATGCTTGTAATACACTTATTCTTTCGCCTTTTAAAATGTAAATGGTCAACAAGGGTCAAAGAGTTACACTTAGCCCACTGTCAGTGCTGGATCAAATNTCTTCAGTCTTGTCCGACCCTTTGCAACCCTATGGACTGTAGCCCACCAAGCTCCTCTGTCCAAGAGATTCTCCCGGCAAGGATACTGGAGTCGGTTGCCATGCCCTCCTCCAGGGGATCTTCCCAACCCAGGGACTGAAGTGCTTTTACTCTGAAAGTGAAAGTTGCTCAGTCATGTCTGACTTTTTGTGACCCTATGGACTATATAGTCCATGGTATTCTCCAGGCCCAAATACTGGAGTGGATAGCCTTTCTCCTCTCCAGGGAATCTTCCCCACCCAGGGATCAAACCCAGGTCTCCCGCATTGCAGGCAAATTCTTTACCAGCTGAGCCACAAGTGAAGCCCTAGATTACTAGAGTGAGGAGCCTATCCCTTCTCCAGTGGATCTTCCCAACCCAGGAATTGAACTGGGGTCTCCTGCATTGAAGGTGGATTCTTTACAAACTGAGCTCTCAGGGAAGTCCGCTTTTACTCTATCAGTCTCTATAACAGTATTATTTCTTGCCTTGTTATTTCTTCTCTCTAATCCACAGCAGTAGTCTGTTTCTTATAAATAATTCAGCATCTGTCTGGGCATTTGTTTGCAATATTGTCTTACATGATGTTATGTAGGAAGAGGGAGGCTAGCAATGCTTAAATATAGGGAAGTAACATTTTTTTCAGTCTTTGATATTCACACAGTGGTTCTGTCACATCCTTTGTCTGTGAACTTACGCTGAACTTTCTCTTCCACAAAATCTGGTTTCATGGACTCAAGCCTGCTGCAAAATTTTATACAACTGCAACTTGATAAGATCCACATCAATTTGCTAAATCTACACTTGAATCTCTTTAGAAATAAGGCAAGTAAAATATGAATTTAAAAGTAGAAAACCAGTTTCCTGAGCCTTAAATATTATGCTTTGGGTGACAATTTATAAGAGAACTATACTCCATCTTTGTAAAATCACCTTTGAACACACTTGACTGGGATAGATTCACTCAAATTTCTAAAATCATTGATGTTGTTCTGTCACTAAGTCATGTCCAACTGTTTGTAACCGCATGGGCTGCAGCATGCCAAGTTTCCCTGTCCTTCTCTATCTTCTGGAGTTTGTTCAAATGCATGTTCGTAGAGTCGGTGATGCTATCTAACCACCTCATCCTCTCTTCCACTTCTCATCCTGCCCTTGGTCTTTCCCAGCATCAGGGTCTTTTCCAGTGAGTCAGCTCTTCGTATCAGGAGGCCAAAGTACTGGAACTTCAGTGTCAGCATCAGTCCTTCCAGTGAATATTCGGGGTTGATTTCCTTTACTAGTGACTGGTTTGATCTTCTTGCTGTCCATGGGACTCTGATGAATCTTCTCCAGCACCACACTTCAAAAGTATCAATTCTTTGGCATTCAGGAGGCCAAAGTACTGGAACTTCAGTGTCAGCATCAGTCCTTCCAGTGAATATTCGGGGTTGATTTCCTTTACTAGTGACTGGTTTGATCTTCTTGCTGTCCATGGGACTCTGATGAATCTTCTCCAGCACCACACTTCAAAAGTATCAATTCTTTGGCACTCAGCCTTCTTTATGGTCCAACTCTCACATCTATATATGACTACTGGAAAAACCATAGCTTTGACTATATGGACATTTGTCAGCAAAGTGATGTCGGCAAAGCTTTTAAATGTGCTGTCTAGGTTGGTCATAGCTTTTCTTCCAAGGAGCAAGTGTCTTTTAATTTTGTGGCTGCAGTCACCATCCGTAGTGATTTTGCAGCCCAAGAAAATAAAATCGGCCACTGCTTCCACTAAAATCATTGGATGAGATAAAAACCAAAATAGAAGAATATCCTGAGTTTCTAATTTCCTCAGTTTCCCAGAAGTTGCCATGTTCTCTAAAGAAAGGTCACTGGCTCCTCCCTGGCCCCATGAGCTGCCACAGTCACGGCTACTATACTAGAAGGGTGCCCTTCCCAAAATGTTTGAGTGGCAGCCTCTGATGTGAAAGCATCAGGACGTCAGCTGGGCCAGCCCTGTGTCTTCCCTGGACCAGGCAGTCACACATCTGTCTCACACAGCACTTCCCAAAGTCCGGGTGATTCCATTTCAAACAATACCAGGCGTGGGACATCAAGATTCATGCAATGCACATGGGGCTGTTCCACACTAAGACCGGTGCTTTCTCTGTAAACAACCGTCCGAAGTCTTGGCATCCAGCCATACACACCCAGGGTCATCTTGTTACCACAGCAATGACAATTATCATTCTGTATCAAATGCCCACTGGTGCATGACCTGGTGTCATGGAAATGAAATGATCACCCCCAAAAGACACAGAAGCACAAAGAGACTACTGTCGATGGTCTCTCAGAGGAGGAAATAAGAGAGAAGTGTGCAGGAGGGAAAGGGAAGGAGAATGGGAAGGGAGGAGAGGATGAGAAAAGAGACCTGCGCAGCAGATGGACGCTGGTCAGGCCTGTGCCCCTGCTGCAGGGTGGCTTTTTATTACCCAAGTTCACCTCACTGACACCCCAGGTCGAACAGTCACTCAGCACTCTGAGTTCAAGTTATCAATATAGAAGTTTCTTTATTATTTACTCCAATCTCCAGCTATTCACCCTACCTGACACATAGGAGCAGTAATATACATATCAGTACCTTTGTTTCTCACCCACCCAAGCCTCACCTACAGGCAACTTCTACGACTTCACTCTTTCTTCTACATCTTGCTGTGTGGATATCTACAAAGTTACATAATCAATATACAGAACCTCATCTCCATCTCTGTCTTCATCAAGAGGAGTTTTGTGCTGGGTATCTATGGAGGCATTATATTGATGTTTGGCTCTATAATGAGGATTTTAAAGCAAACAGGTGCTCATGTTTGGAAGGCCATGGGCTCTACCTCTTGCTGAGTCATCTTGGGAATCTTACCCAACTTATCTACATCTCATTTCTTCCTTAGCAAAGATATAATATTTACTTGACCGGATTATTAAGGTAGAAGTGGGAGGGAAATATATAAAATGCTAGTGTCTGACAAGTGCTAGGTACCACCCACCTCTTTTCTTCTATAACATACATGTCTTTGATATAAATACCCTGCTTACAAAATTTGAGTAATATTATTCTAATTGCCTTTTCCCTAATAGGAAACTTTCATTTTTGTCAGTTTTGCAATAATTGGGAGACCGCCCAATTCACGAATGGCATTTTAGTTAAATGAATATGCTGCATTGTTACCCTGAGTGACGAAGACTACTTCTTGAATAAAAGGATCTTTAGATCTTTCTAAGGTTTTAAGGACCTTTCGAAGGTCAGTAGCACCCAGAATATGAACAATTTTATAGGGAAAGTTGAACTTGCCCTTTTGAACAGGCCATAACAGAGCTGGAGTCCTAGTGTTCTTAATTCTGGTCCTTCCCTTGGACTTTCCACTATCCTTGCTCCCAGCCCTAGCTCCATTCCTCACAGGGTGGCAGCCTCCACCTAAATCAGATTCTCTTGATTTCTCCACTAAATCAGATTATCTTGATTTACACATTCCTTCAGTAGGGTGAGTCTGAGGACTACTCCTCAACCCTCTGCCACTTTCTTAACTCAAACTACTGCAAAATTTCTTATCAGTAGAAAGTGATACTTACCATGGAACAAATGCATCTTCTGTGTATTAAGTACGTCTTTACAGTCTCATTGACAAGAAACAATTTCACTGATATAAGATGCCTCTGATTATTAGATACGTCATTATTTTATATACTACTGAGAATGAAAAAATACTTATATTTAAACTTTGGCAACTGTAAGACCTATCATAACTTCAGAAATACTAAACTGGGGGTGGGGTAAGGAAATGTCCATCTTATGATCAGTGAACACAGTGGCACTACTTAGTGCCATGACAATATTTAACATAAACACAAATTTTGACTCTCAAGTCACCAAGTGACACTTGAAAATACAGAGTATACTTACAATGAATTTCTTTAATGAAAACAGAACACTTAAAAAACATTGATAAGGAATGTGTTAAATCCAGAAACATGTATATTTCCAAAATTCCACCAGCCCTACCCTTAGAAACACTTATGCTTCATGTCTTCATGTCTAAACCCATACAGTGCTGTAAAAATTGATGAGATGGAATTGAGGAAACATTTTCAGCTCTCAGAAAGGAACAAAGATCCTATTTCTTGGAGGAATATATCAGTTTATTTAAAATCTACTAGGCCAATAGATACACAAAAAGACACTCAACACCTTTGAGAAATCAAAACCACAACGAAGTATCACTTCACACCTTTTATAATGGGTATCATCAAAAAGACAAGCGATAACAAGTGTTGATGAGGACATGGAGAAAGGGAACCCTTGTGTACTGCTGGTGGAAATGCCAGTTGGTACAGTCACTATGGAAACAGTATGAAAGTTCTTTAAAATTTGATAAACAGAACTGTCATGTGATCCAGCAATTTACTTTGGATATATGTCCAAAGAAAATAAAAACAAGATCTAAAAAAGATATCTGCACACCCACGAGCATTGCAGCATTATTCAAAATAGCCAAGATATGAAAACAATCTATGTTTCCAACAACAAATGAATGGATAAAGAAGATGCAGTATATATACCACAGCCATGAGAAAGAAGGAAAACTTATTGTCTTCAGCAACTTCAGTAAAATTTGAGGGCATTTATGCTAGGTAATGGAGAAGGCAATGGCACCCCACCCCGGTACTCTTGCCTGGAAAATCCAATGGATGGAGGAGCCTGGTGGGCTGCAGTCCATGGGGTCGCTAACAGTTGGACAGACTGAGCGACTTCACTTTCACTTTTCTCTTTCATGCATTGGAGAAGGAAATGGCAACCCACTCCAGTGTTCTTGCCTGGAGAATCCCAGGGATGGGGGAGCCTGGTGGGCTACCGTCTATGGGGTCACACAGAGTCGGACACGACTGAAGCGACTTAGCAGCAGCAGCAGCAGCATCATGCTAAGTGAAATTTCAGACTGTGTAAAATAAAATGCTGTATGATATCACTTGCATGTGGAATCTAAAAAAGACAAACTCAGAGTGGAGTGGTATTTACTGGGAGCTGGGGGATGGAGGAAATGGGGAGATATTGGTCAAAGGGTACAAATTTCCAGTTATAAGATTAACAAGTTCTGGGACCTACTGTATAACATGGTGATTATAGCTAGTAATACTGTATTATATACTTTAATATTGGTAATGGAATACATTTTAACTGTTCTCACCAAAAAAAAAAAAGAAATGGCAATTATGTTACAGAATGGAGATGATAATCATTTTGATATAGATGAAGGAAAAGATTTAATATTAAATTCATTCATTATCCTGTTACTCAGCCATTTTTCATATTTTGGTATATAATCTTTTAGAAATTATAATACATGTAAATATTTTATGTTTATCAAAAATTGAATATAGTATATGGTAATGTAATTGGCTATTCCACTTAAGATTATATGCTGAATTTTTTCCATGTAAAAAAGTGTAGTTGACCATCAACATTTTCAAGAGTTAAATAATGTTTAAAAAAAAATAATAATAATGTTTCAATGCATAGACATACCTTAATTTCTTAGCCAAGTGCTTATTTCAAGACAAATTTCTATAGGTAGACTCTCTGGGTCAAAGAGCATGCGCATCTTGAAAGCTTCTGAAACATGTATCCAGATGGATCTTGTACCAAGTATGGTCCCACTAGCACAGTTTGAAGGTGCCACTCCTCCCACACTTCAGCACACTCTGGGATAGAAGGGAGGTAGATCTCCAGTATGGATGTCAACAGCCGCCTCGATGGTTCCATAAAGGCCCTGCCCCAACTAACCTTGTAAAGGAAAGCTGATAGAAACACTAAAAATTATTATTCTATTTTCTCATAACTTCAGAGTAATAACTAATGTATTCACTCCCAAAGATACCAGAGTTGGACAAAAAAGAGGATGTTTTTCTATCAAATGCCCTCAGGACCCTACAATGAAATTGTCCCTTTCTGTATGTTCCCAGGATAGGTTGCAGCACTTCTTCATTCAAAGCATCTCTCGCATCCTTCCTCCCCTTGCCACTCCCATGGTCACCAGTGAAATTTCACACCTTTAGCATCTATGACTGAAATACGGTGATAATTCCTTATATGATGTTGCAATCTCCAGTGGCTACACCTGTCCCTACCCCAACTCTGACCCATTCTGCACACAAGTCAGTCACATCATTTCCCTTTCATCCTGTCATTCATTCCTCTGGTCACAAAAGGCTTTGGTGTCTCCCACGGGTGGGTGGAATAATGCATATACACCTCAGTTTAGAAATTGGGGGTCCTCAATGCATGGGACTCACCCCAACTGCTGGACTGTATTTCCCATTACTCCCCTCTCCATACTTTGTATTCCATGCAGGCCACTCTCCTTTGGAAAGTTACAACCTCCATGCCTTTCTTCCCACAACTCCTCCCTCCTCCAATGCTCTTCTGCCCTGTTCTTATCCCATCTTTCATGCCCACTACTTAAGCATCCCCCCTTTGGAGAGCATTGTTGCTTGCATAAGTTTCTGCCATAGGAAAGAGCTGGCCATGATTAGAGGCTCCCAGTTTTGTTACCACTATTTTGTTTCCATACATCTTACCTCTCCATCAACTCAAGAACATGATAATTTTTTGCTGGTTAAAACACACAACTTTATTGATGAAACACAAGATTAACAGATGTAAACCAATACAAAAGTATAGTTTATTTGTGGTTAGGTTGCTGTCAGTTTAAGTAGAGTAAAAATATCTCAATCTACGTAGCAAGATAGAATCAATAAATGCTTTCTTTGTACAAGCTCTAGTATTCATCTGACATCCTTAAAATGATCTAGCCTAAAACAAACCATCACAGTCAACATCACTGTTGATGACATGTATCATTATTCCAAAATAGCAGCTGAGAGGATTTCTTTGCCATATAAGCACAGTGAAAAATAAAGAATTTACAAAATGCATTGTTCCCAACTTCAAACTAAAAAAATTTCCTTGATATTTTCTGGGTCAGACTCCCAATTAGAGTTTGGTCAATACCTTTAGGACTTTTACTTTCACGACCAGATCACTATGATTTGCTAATGCTTTGATTTTCTTGACACACACTCCAGATTCTTTGAATAAGAAAAAAAGTGAACTTCTGCTGAATTCTTTCCTGGATGAGGCAAGCCCTTCACTTTTTATGTTGTCATTTATATTCTCGAATAGGGTAAGGATATTAAGAAGAATCTCTCTGTCCCATTCTTTATTAAAGAGGGAAATCAATTCTGATGGCACTTTACAACTCACCAGTTCTCTTGTCATGGCTGGATTTTCAGTAAAGTTTATGATTAGTTTCATAATCTGAATCTTGGTGAAGTAATTTCCCAGGAATAACAAAGCAAAAAAGTCTGGAAAAGAATAGGAAAGCAAATGCTGGTAATGATTAGTCACAGTCATGTTGGTTAACAGTCTTAGACCAGCCATCTGCACAGCTGAGTCCAAACGACAGATCATGGTGTCATCACACACTTGACTGATATATGTCTTAATCTTGCCCTGATTTTCAGAATTCACACTCAAGTTATTAAGGGCATTGTATGCCTTTTCCCTAATAATGGGATCTTTAGTTTTTATCAGTTTTGCAATAATTGGGAGACCACCCAATTCTCGAATGGCATTTTGGTTAAATGAATATGCTGCATTGTTACCCAGAGTGACCAAGGCTACTTCTTGAATGAAAGGATCATTAGATCTTTCTAAGGTGTTAAGGACCTTTTGAAGGTCAGTAGCACCCAGAATATCATCAATTTTATAGGGAAAGTTGAACTTGCCTTTTCGAACAGGCCATAACAAAGCTGGAGTCCTGGTGCTCTTATTTCTGGTCCTTCCCTTGGACTTGCCACTGTCCTTGCTCCCAGCCCTAGCTCCATTCCTCACAGGGCGGCAGCCTCCACCCCTGACTCCTGGGCAGGGAAAACCAGGTGCGAGAGCCCTGGTCCCAAAGATGGTACCCAACTTGGCAGCTTTACCTGCCTTCGCACTTGCCTGTTCCTTCAGGGTGCTGAAAAGGGCCTTGGCCTTGGCCTCTAGGCCACCTCCACTCTCGGCCTTTGAGTGGGCCTCTGCCTTTACATCAGGTCCACTCTTGAGTTCCACGGCTACCTCAGCCTTGGTCTTTGAGTCACCCTGAAGTCTGGCTCCAGCCCCCGCCCCAGCATTAGCCTTAGCTCCTTTCCCAGTCTCTGAAATAACGCGAGATTCCTCCTCCTCCTCCTCGTCCTCGTTCCAGATTATCTCGTTCTCATCTCTTCCCCAGGTCAGCCTGTATACACAGTAGCAGGCTCCAGCTCCGATCACCACACCAGCAGCCACGCAGCCAGCTTCCCGAGTTCGGCCCATGATACAGGGAGTGTCTGGAGGACTTGCTCTGGCTGGAGGAGTGCTCCCAAGTCGAAATGAGGGGGAGATGGGGCTGCGGAGTCTTCAGCTGCAGCCAGCAGGCTCTGCTGCAGCTACAGGTATTTGGGGACATAAGGATAAAAGATTTAAGGCTTCAGTCTCCTCCTTTTTGCGACTTTGCATGCAGACAGACTGACCTACAGATCTACAAACAGACCAAACAAATAGAGACATGGCAGGGACTCAAAGTGAGATCACTGATTCCTTTCTTCAATCAGGAATTTTGGAAGTTTCCCCACCTCAAGAGTCTCCAACGTCTTCTTCAACTACCCCACTCCAGTACGTTAAATTTAAGACAACTCATCAGTTCCCTACCTCCCCTGCCCGCGCAGATGTCCTGGGGGCAGAGGCACCCCCACATACACCCGCACAGGTCCAGGCAGCTTCTTCCTTCGATTTCTGGCCTGGAGTAGCAGCGATTTCCTGCAAACCTGCGTACAAAGCGGGTGGGGAGCGTGGAGCTGAGCGCTCAGGGGACAGACAGATGAACCTCACCCAAGACGGGACACACGTTCCTCTCTGGCATCCCTGGCCCTAGTCCTGCGGAGCCCAGTATTTCCCATCTTCGGTTACCCTCCCCTCCTCACTGAGCTGCAGCTTTGATTTGAAAGTTTGTTTTGACCCGTCACCCCTCCCCCCACTCCGTTCCTAAGACCTCCTCCAAACCTCCACCCTACCCCATCCCCCGAAAAAAGTCACCGCCTTCGAAGGTGACTGCCACAACTCCTTCCCTGTAACAAAATGGATGGTGGTGGAGCCAGAGTGAGTAAGAAGCCAGACAGGCGTAAAATGCACAAAGCTCTCGAACTCCCACCATCTCAGAGGTACCAGGACACTCCTACCCCCACCCATTACATTCACTGCTCCGGAGCAATTTCCTTCCTTCCTCGTCTAGGTTTCCGCCTCCATGTAACCTAAGAACTGACAACTCTGGGACCGAAGAGTGACTTGGAGTAAGGTCCTCCCTACCCCCACCCCCACCCCAGGACTCTCCACCTACGTCCTCCCAGCCACTTCCTTCCCTGCAGAGCGCTTTCTTTTGCAAGCTCTGCAAGGATCCAGAGAGAAGGAGGGGTATGAGAGGGATGTCCACAGGCCCCCTGGAGTTTGCAGTCTTCACCTTTGTCCACCCCGGGATCCCTAAACAGTGCCACCACCTTCGGTCTGACCTACTTGTTTCAGGGCAATTTTCCTCTTCTTCCTGCTCCTAGGGTTGAACTGGCCTTCAGGCGCAAGATCCACAGACAGGAGACACGGCAGAGATGGGATGGCCAGGCAGACGGAACAGGACTTCAGACAGTCCCAGTACCAGCTTTTCCGAATCCAAGGTCCTGGTTGTCAAACGGATTTCACTTTTTGGTCTTTCACCCTACCCCCCACCCTTCTCAGGACTCTGATAACAGCAGCCTTCTCCAGCAAGGGCGTCCATCCATCCCATCCCCCAGCCCCGAGTCTCAGCCCCAACCCCAGCCGTCAGCCATTTTCCCGGGAAAAACCACACCCCTTTGGAACAACTGGAAAGAGGGGAGGGGGGGCGAAGGAGTGCGGATAAGCAGAGGAGCGAAAGAAAAACCCAAGAGCTGATTCTCCCTCCCTGATGCATTCGCGGCCCCAAAGACAACTCTTTTTCCTGCGCGCGTTGTCATATCCTATTTCCTGTATCAAATAGCAGGGAGGTAACTGGGAGTCAATAATGCGCCCGGGTTAGGGCGAGAAGCCCAGCCATCCTCATCCTTCTAGGAGTCGCGGGGCAATCCCACCTTTACACGGACCTGCTGGGCTTCGGGGCAGATTCTTTATTCCTTTGCTCGGAGTGGCACAGCGCCCTACTGAAAGACGCGGGGAATGACAAGACAGACGCACAGCTCCAAGATTCTTGTTGCTAGATGGAGCAGCACACTGGACAAGAATCTTAACACGGGTCCTTCCCGATACAAGGCCCTGGGTGTCAAAGGTTTCAGGTTTCCCCTCTCCTGGTCTGGGATGTCCCCTGGAATGTGGCTCCCAAGTGTCCACCATTTTTGTTCTTGGAAGTGCCGAGGAAATAGTGCAAGGGTGTGGAGAAAGCGAGCTGCGTCCCTCGGTCGTCTCCACCCTCCGCTACCAGCACCGCGGGGGTCCCCCAGGCAAGAGCCCCTGCACACAGAGACCTGCTGGCAGCAGGGCCGAGTTACCTCCTCCTCCTCTTCTCCTGGCCACCAGCCCGCCCGCCTTCGAGGTGAAAGGAGATGGCAACCGGACCAAACGAAGACCAGGATTAGAAGGACGTCTGCAAACGTCTAGCTCCCGCTCACGTGAGAGCCACGTCACTCGTGAGCTCAGGACCCCAATTACCACTCCCACCAGCAGTGCGGCAGGAGCTGGCCCACCCCCTTCCTTCCCCTCCACAGCAGGTCCTGCCACTCATGTTCCTCTGCTGATCCCAGAAACCAGAAGTAGCTTCTCTTGTAGTTGGCATTTGCCATTCTTTGGTTAACAGAGACAACATCTGTGCCCATATCCATCGGTCTTTTCTTACTCTTTGAGAAGTAATTTTTCTCTCCTCTACTCCCTGTCCACCCACCTCTCCCTTCACCTTCCCACCTTCCCAGCCTCAAATGAACAGCGTCTCTCTACGAAATTAGATTTCAGATCTCAGAAAAGGAGATGGGCAGTGGGATATCTTACATTCTTAAACTTTTCTGTTCATTTTTTAAAAATCAGTAATGCATTATTCCTATATAGAGAAAATGATGCTATTTTTGTTTGAGTGGAGAAGAATTTAAGTGTGAGAGAATAACCCCAAAGGCCTCATTAATTTTATTATGTTTATTCCTAACACAAGGAAAATGTTTCCACTGGTTACAGTCAAAAAAGAAGCTTTCTAAATATAGAAAGTTTCTAAATATAATAGTTTTTAAATTGAAAACTGTTATTTTTCACATGGTCTATGTATTTATTAGTCCACAAAGATGGCTGGTTGTCTAATCTTGGCCATTTTAAACAAATGATCTATTACTTTTTCAAATTTTGGGTCAACTTACAATTTGATAAAAGCAATACAATCATATCTTGTTTGATTAAAGAAAGAAATACATTCAGTCACCTCAAAGTTTTGACTGACTGCTGTGTGAACCTCTTGTGATTTTATGGCTTTCTAAACACCTGTCCCAGATTAACTGTTTATCTACTAGGGCTTCCCAGGCGGCTCAGTGACAGAGAGTCCACCTGCCAATGCAGGAGACACAGGTTTGATCCCTGGGTTGGGGAGATCCCCTGGAGGAAATGGCAACCCACTCCAGTATTCTTGCCTGGAGAATGCCATGGACAGAGCAGCCTGGCAGGCTATAGTCCATGGGGTTGCAAAGAGTTGGATTCGACTTGGCAACTAAACTACCACCTACTATGGCTGAAGAAGTTGAGGGTGTGAGAGATGGAGAAATTGTCCCTGCCTTGTCAAGAGGGGAGGGAGGAAGGTGATGCCTTCCCACCTCCCCTATGTTCCAGAGTTTCTCATCCCCTGCATTCTGGCACCTGACTCTTTGCTCACTCCTAAAATATACATGGACAGGTGACCAAGGTGGTAAATGGCGCTTTACTCAGGTGGCCAACCTGAGTAAACACTGTAGACGTCTCTTCTCCCTCCATCCTTCACATTATTCGCACAGAGCTAACTCAGGGATGCAGAGAAGGGACTGCTGTTCCCACCTACTCCTGCAGGTTTCCATGCAGCCTAAAGAAGCAATTGCAGGGGAAACACCCAGGCCTTCCTGCCCTGCTCTGCCCTGATTCATGCTGGCCCAGTTATCCTTGTTCCTTATGCTGTCTGCTGATACCACCTGACCTGAGAGATGCAGCCTGCTGGCCTCTCACCTCCGGCCTTCTTACCTCAGGGCATCCAGGGGGAACCCAGCCTTGTTGCTGGGTCACTGCCCACAGCCCACACTCACCTTGGTGCACCCTCAGCCATATGTACACCTCTCCCTACTGACTGTCCTGCTAAACGTAGAGTAGGTGTTCTCAACTGGCCGCCTGTGTTCTACCTAAAATTCTATCAAAGTCATGTGGATGCATGTGTTCATTTTAGTTCAAAGAAGGGTCATAACTCTCATCAGATTCTCATAGGCATCATTTATGACTTAAAAAATTTAAGACAAAAAGAAGATACATCCCTTCAGTGGTAATCAACCTCTGTTTTTCTCTCTCCCACATTATACACATTCTTTATATTTTTTAATGTGCAAACAGTGCAGAAATGTATAAAGTGGAATGTGAAAGTTCCCTGTAATGCCTGTTCCACCAGTAATTGTTCCAAAAGCGATCACTTTTAACGATCTCATTAAAGTGCAGTGAATCTGCACTTTAATTTTAGAACTGATATCTTTAAAAATTGGGTCTTTGTATCCATGTCAACCTCTTTGTTGTTTAGTTGTGGAGCCGTGTTTAACTCTTTGAAACCCAATGGACTGCAGCACGCTAGGCTTTATGATCGTCAATAAATTTTATGTTTCTTCAGGTAGTTCATACTCATTACTTGTTAAGTTTATTCTTAGGTGTTTTCCGGTTTTGTTGCTTTGGAGGGATGATATTCCTTTTATGATTATATTTTCTACCAGGTTATTGGCAAAGGAAATAATTCTGACATGTTTACTTTTAGTGACCTTTCGTAATAATTCTAATACAGGCATAACTCATCTTATTCTGCCTTGTTTTATTGTGATTCACAGATATTGTTTTTTACAAAATGAAGGTTCGTGGCAACTGTGTCAAGCAAGTCTATTGGTGCCACGTTTCCAACAGTGTGTGCCCGCTTCATGTCTCTGCATTACAGCTTGGTAATTCTTGCGATATTTCAAACTTTTTCATTATTATTATACCTGTTATGGTGATCTGTGATCTTTGATGTTACTGTTGCAAAAACATTACAACCCATTGAAAGCTCAAATGATGATTAGCATTTTTTACTGATGACATTTTAAAATTAAAGCATACACATTTTTTTTTTTAATTAGTTATTTGGTTGTGCCAAGTCTTAGTTGTGGCACACAGGATCTTTAGTTGCAGCATGAAAACTTTTAGTTGGGGCATGTGCGATCAGTTCCATGACCAGACCCCCTTTATTGGGAGCACAGAGTCTTAGCCACTGGACCAGCAGGGAAGTCCCTAAGTACATTTTTAAAGACATAATACTTTTGTACACTTAATAAGCTACACTATAGTGTCAGATCAGTTTATTTTTCTTCTTCTGTTCTTATCTCATTGTAACAAATATTTGGAATGGTGGACTAAAGGATTTAGAACACCAGGCAGGTTACAGCTCAGTTTAGCTCAAGCAGACAGATCTTATATTAGACAGACACTCCCAAGACATGGGAACAGGCCAATCCCAAAGGAGTTGTCCTCATAATCTCTCTTTGCTTCCCCCTTTATATACTTTCTTGGCTTCCCCTTTTTTATACTTCCTTGGCTCTTCACTTTTTTATACTTCCTGTCTCCTCCTTTTGGTTATGCCCTGTACAAAATAGGGCTTGTACCCACCACCAATCAAGGAAAGGGAATGCAAATGGGCACACACTCAAGGCCAACTGAAAACTGCAAGTTATATAACAGCCTATGTATGTCTTCCATTAATTCAGTCTGTTATCAGTTTCAGTTCAGTTCAGTCACTCAGTCGTGTCTGACTCTTTGCAACCCCATGAACCACAGCACGCCAGGCTTCCCTGTCCATCACCAACTCCCGGAGTCCACCCAAACCCATGTCTGTTGTGTGAGTGATGCCATCTAACCATCTCATCCTCTGTCATCCCCTTCTCCTCCTGCCCTCAATCTTTCCCAGCATCAGGGTCTTTTCAAATGAGTCAGCTCTCCACATCAGGTGCCTAAAGTATTGGAGTTTCAGCTTCAACATCAGCCCCTCCAATGAACACCCAGGACTGATCTCCTTTAGGATGGACTGATTGGATCTCCTTGTAGTCCAAGGGACTCTCAAGAGTCTTCTCCAACACCACAGTTCAAAAGCATCAATTCTTAGGTGCTCAGCTTTCTTTATAGTCCAGTTCTCACATCTATACATGACCACTGGAAAAACCACACCCTTGACTAGACGGACCTTTGTTGGCAAAGTAATGTCTCTGTTTTTTAATATGCTATCTAGGTTGGTCATAACTTTCTTTCCAAGGAGCAAGGGTCTTTTAATTTCATGGCTGCAATCACCATCTGCAGTGATTTGNGAGTGATGCCATCCAACCATCTCATCCTCTGTCATCCCCTTCTCCTCCTGCCCTCAATCTTTCCCAGCATCAGGGTCTTTTCAAATGAGTCAGCTCTCCACATCAGGTGCCTAAAGTATTGGAGTTTCAGCTTCAACATCAGCCCCTCCAATGAACACCCAGGACTGATCTCCTTTAGGATGGACTGATTGGATCTCCTTGTAGTCCAAGGGACTCTCAAGAGTCTTCTCCAACACCACAGTTCAAAAGCATCAATTCTTAGGTGCTCAGCTTTCTTTATAGTCCAGTTCTCACATCTATACATGACCACTGGAAAAACCACACCCTTGACTAGACGGACCTTTGTTGGCAAAGTAATGTCTCTGTTTTTTAATATGCTATCTAGGTTGGTCATAACTTTCTTTCCAAGGAGCAAGGGTCTTTTAATTTCATGGCTGCAATCACCATCTGCAGTGATTTGGGAGCCCAGAAAAATAAAGTCAGCCACTGTTTCCACTGTTTCCCCATCTATTTGCCATGAAGTATATATGTGTAGAATATTTATGAGCCTTTAATGGGCTCCTGCTTCCCAGGTGGCTCAGTGGGTAAAGAATCTGCCTGCAGTGCAGGAGCTGAAGGAAACATGGGTTCGATCCCTGGATTGGGAAGATCCCCTGGAGAAGAGAATGGCAACCCACTCTAGTATTCTTGCCTGGAGAATCCCATGGACAGAGGAGCCTGGCAGGCTGTAGTCCATAGGATGCAGAGTTGGACCCAACTGAAGTGACTCAGCACAGCACAATGGGCTCCTAGCTGCCTAAGGTTACTTGGAGAAGCCCCTGCGGGTAGTTTGTATCCACTGTGTGCTTAGGGAACATGTGCAGGAGTTGGAAGAGTCTCTGCGGTTATTTTTGTAGGGATTTGTGAGCTCTCCTGGGGATGTCTGGGATGGGGTTTAGAGATCAGCTTGCATCCTTTTTGGCTAGGCCACCCCTCGTTACTCATGCCTGACTTCCTACCTAACAATAGTATAAACAAAACTTCTTGGTGCACTGAGAAGCCAAAGAAATACATGACTCACTTTTTTGAAATACTAGCTTTATTATGGTAGTCTGGAAATGAACCCACAATACTCAGAGGTATGCTGGTAGTTTTTCAGTTGATAACTTTGGTTTTTCTAAGTATGCATACATGATCATCTGAAAATGATGATTTTTTTTGAAATTTTGCCTTTGCCAATCATTGTATCTCTTATTCTTTCATTTTCTGGGTGTACCACATCAGCCAGAACGTCCAGAACTATGTTGAATAATAATAGTGACTGAGAGCCTCCTGACTTTATCCTTGAGAATGCCCCTAAAATTTCACCATTTAGTGTGATGTTTGCTATTTGTTTCTGCTGTGTTTTTCTTCGTCTGTGTTTGTCTGATGGGGGAGATGTTTAACAACTGCACTCTCATAACTCTTTATGTAAGACTGAGAAAATGTAATTGTCTACATCAAAATATTGGGAGTGGGAGATGAAGAGGGAGAGTTGTCACAAGTACTGTGCTTATTGTGAATAAGTTGATGAGCAAAAGCAGACACTAACTCTGCTCTCATAGTGAAGAAAATAATAAAATAATCACATATACATACAAACTGAGCAAAATACTTTGAAGGAAAGAAACACTGTTAATATGCTGAAAGAAGAGGCAGTGTCTGGGGATTGGGTACGATTTCCTTGCTGAGTGAAAGGAGAGAAATTTTGAACTGACATTAAGGAAAGAAAGTGTTAGCTAGGAAAAGAGAGAAGGAGAAAGTAAAAATGTCTCAAATTTTCCACTCTTCTTATAACCACCATGATAACCAATCTACCACAATCCTAGGATAAGTCCTGTGAAAACTGCTGCTAACTTTTCGATTGACTCAGGTGTTTTTTTGTTTTGTTTCACATACACCACCAAAAAGGAAATAATGTCGATACATTATATGTACGTGTGTATACACATGTGCCTTTTAAAAATAATTTGAGATCATACTATGGAAATTATTCTGCACACTATTTTTCACCTTATACACTGTGTACAACAGTTTATCAGCTGTAATAATATTCTGTAGTGTGAATTTACTAAAATTCAACCGATCTATTACTGGTTGATATTTAGCCTCTTCCCAATCTTTGTCTATTACAAAACTGCAACAGTGGGGACCTTTGTTTACATATGTGTGTGTGCTCAGTTGTGACCCACTCTTTACGACCCTATGAACTGTAGTCTGCTAGGCTCCTCTGTCCATGGGATATTCCATGCAAGAATACTGGAGTGGGTTGTCATTTCCTCTTCCAGGGGATCTTCCAGACCCAGGGATAGAACCCTGTGTCTCCTGCATTGGCAGGCAGGTTCTTTACTGCTGCACCACCTGGGAACCTTTGTTTACATATGTATTTGACAATTGTAGCACTATTTCCTCAGTATAAATTCCTAGAAGTGAAATCACTGAGTCAAAGTGGAAATTCACTTTATTTTTTCTTTTTTTAAATTTATTTTAATTGGAGGCTAATTACTTTACAATATTGTGATGGTTTTTGCCATACACTGATATGAATCAGCCATGGGTGTACACATGTCCCCCATCCTGACTCTCCTTCCCACCTCCCTCCCCATCCCATCCCTCAGGGTCATGCAAGTGCACTAGCCCTGAGCACCCTGTCTCGTGCATCGAGCCTGGGCTGGCGATCTGTTTCACATGTGGTAATGAAAGGTTGTTGTTGAATCATGCATGCAAAAACGCCGGGATTCTTGGCCCCTGGAGGAGAAGAATTCAATCCAGGGCCAGAGACGAGGCTTGATCCCTCAGAGCTTTTGTGTAATAAAGTTTTATTAAAGTATAAAGGAGATAGAGAAAGCTTCTGACATAGGCATCAGAAGGGGGCAGAAAGAGTACCCCCCTGCTAGTCTTCAGCTGGATGTTATATATATGTCACTGCTGCTGCTGCTAAGTCACTTCAGTCGTGTCCGACTCTGTGCGACCCCATAGACGGCAGCCCACCAGGCTTCCCCATCTCTGGGATTCTCGAGGCAAGAACACTGGAGTGGGTGGCCATTTCCTTCTCCAATGCGTGAAAGTGAAGCTGCTCAGTCGTGTCCGACTAGTAGCGACCCCATGGACTGCAGCCTACCAATCTCCTCAGTCCATGAGATTTTCTAGGCAAGAGCACTGGAGTGGCTTGCCAGTCACTAGCAGTCTGTTAATGAAAGAAAGGAATGTCTTATAACTCAGAATGGCACCAGGCCCCTCACCCATAAGATGCATTTTGGGATAATCTTGGCACCAAATGGTTCATCCTGGGCCATAAAATGATTAACTTGAATCTTGAAGAAGGGCAGATCACACCATACAAATAGTTTCATTTACATAGTTTCAGTTCAGTTCAGTCGCTCAGTCGTGTCCGACTCTTTGCGTAGATTAGAGGAACAATATCTGAGTATAACATACTGGTTTGTCAAGTAGGCTCTGAGCCAAGAGGCAGAACCAACTTGAAGACAGAGTTTGGGGTGAATGCATAGTACATTAGCATAGCCTAAGATAAACATTTCCATAAGAAAAAGGCATTGGTTATCTCTAGGTTTGAGAATAGTTAACTTCAGGTGAAACCAGGTATCATTATGGCAACACAGTATGTTAAGAGAAACCTCCTTTTAAATTTGTATAGAGAAGGAAAACATATCGCTTGTTTGTTTCCTCCTGCTGCTTAAGAGAGATAAAAATGTCTGACACTTGCAGGCTATTTCCTCCGTTTGGAGACCCCTGGCCTTCCTGCCTGTTACCCTCTCAATGATATACATGTTTCAATGCTATTCTCTCAAATCATCCCACCCTCGCCTTCTCCCACAGAGTCCAAAAGTCTGTTCTTTACATCTGTGTCTCTTTTGCTGTCTCACATATAGGGTTATAGTACCATCTTTCTAAATTCCATATATATGCATTAATATTCCCTAGTGGCTCAGATGGTAAAGCGTCTGCCTGCGATGCGGGAGACCTGGGTTCGATGCCTGGGTCCGATGCCTGGGTCGGGAAGATCCCCTGGAGAAGGAAATGGCAATCCACTCCAGCACTCTTGCCTGGAAAATCCCATGGACGGAGGAGCCTGATAGGCTACAGTCCATGGGGTCGCAAAGAGTCGGACACGACTGAGCGACTTCAGACTCAGACTCAGATACTGTATTGGTGTTTTCTTTCTAACTTACTTCGCTCTGTTTCACCCACTTCATTAGAACTGATTCAAATGCATTCTTTTTAATAGCTGAGTAATATTCCATTGTGTGTATGTACCACACCTTTCTTATCCATTTGTCTGCCAAAGGACATCTAGGTTACTTCCATGTCCTGGCTATTGTAAACAGTACTGCGATGAACATTGGGGTGTCTCTCTCAGTTCTGGTTTCCTCGGTGTGTATGCCCAGCAGTGGGATTGCTGGGTCATAAGGCAGTTCTATTTCCAGTTTTTTAAGGAATCTCCATACTGTTCTCCATAGTGGCTGTACTAGTTTGCATTCCCACCAACAGTGTAAGAGGGTTCCCTTTTCTCCACACCCTCTCCAGCATTTATTGCTTGTAGACTTTTGGATAGCAGCCATTCTGACCAGTGTGAAATGGTATCTCATTGTGGTTTTGATTTGCATTTCTCTGACAATGAGTGACGTTGAGCATCTTTTATGTGTTTGTTAGCCATCTGTATGTCTTCTTTGGAGAAATGTCTGTTTAGTTCTTTGGCCCACTTTTTGATTGGGTCATTTATTTTCCTGGAATTGAGCTGCAGGAGTTGCTTGTAAATTTTTGAGATTAATTCTTTGTCAGTTGCTTCATTTGCTATTATTTTCTCCCATTCTGAAGGCTGTGTTTTCACCTTGCTTATAGTTTCCTTCGTTGTGCAAAAGCTTTTAAGTTTAATTAGGTCCCATCTGTTTATTTTTGCTTTTATTTCCATTACTCTGGGAGGTGGGTCATAGAGGATCCTGCTATGATTTACATCAGAGAGTGTTTTGCCTATGTTTTCCTCTAGAAGTTTTATAGTTTCTGGTCTTACATTTAGATCTTTAATCCATTGTGAGTTTATTTTTGTATGTGCTGTTAGAAAGTGTTCTAGTTTCATTGTTTTACAAGTGGTTGACCTGTTTTCCCAGCACCACTTGTTAAAGAAATTGTCTTTTCTCTATTGTATATTCTTGCCTCCTTTGTCAAAGATAAGGTGTCCATAG
This sequence comes from Oreotragus oreotragus, assembly GCA_006410675.1. Lineage (NCBI taxonomy): Eukaryota > Metazoa > Chordata > Mammalia > Artiodactyla > Bovidae > Oreotragus > Oreotragus oreotragus. The sequence goes on along the minus strand of SJYX01007859.1, from coordinate 33,841 downwards.
ATGCATGGATTTATCTCTGGGCTTTCTATTTTGTTCCATTGATCTATATTCTGTCTTTGTGCCAGTACCATACTGTCTGGATGACTATATCTTTGTAGTATAGTCTGAAGTCAGGCAGGTTGAGTCCTCTAGTTCCATTCTTCTTTCTCAAGATTGCTTTGGCTATTCAAGGTTTTTTTGTATTTCCATACAAATTGTGAAATTATTTGTTCTAATTCTGTGAAGAATACTGTTGGTAGCTTGATAGGGATTGCATTGAATCTATAGATTTTTTTGGGTAGCATATTAATTTTCGCTATATTGATTGTTCCAATCCATGAACATGGTGTATTTCTCCATCTGTTTGTGTCATCTTTGATTTCTTTCATCAATGTTTTATAGTTTTCTATATATGTCTTTTGTTTCTTTAGGTAGATTTATTCTTAAATATTTTATTCTTTTCAATGCAATGGTGAATGGAATTGTTTCCTTAATTTCTCTTTCTGTTTTCTCATTGTTCGTGTATAGGAATGCAAGGGATTTCTGTGTGTTAATTTATATCCTGCAACTTTACTATATTCATTGATTAGCTCTAGTAATTTTCTGGTGGAGTCTTTAGGGTTTTCAATGCAGAGGATCATGTCATCTGCAAACAGTGAGAGTTTTACTTCTTCTTTTCCAATCTGGATTCCTTTTATTTCTTTTTCTTCTCTGATTGCTGTGGCTAAAGCTTCCAAAACTATGTTGAATAGTAGTGGTGAGAGTGGGCATCCTTGCCTTATTCCTGACTTTAGGGGAAATACTTTCAGTATTTCACCATTGTGGATAATGTTTGCTGTGGGTCTATCATATATGGCTTTTATTATGTTGACGTATGTTCCTTCTGTGTGGAAGTTCATTTTAAATTTTATCCATGCTCTCAACTCTCACCTCTTAAATTTTGGTTTTATAGTCCATGTTGAGATTCAAAATTTTTTGATTTTTTAAATTATAAGTGGGATTAAACATCTTCCCATAACTTTAACTATTTGTATTTCTCTTTCTGTGAACTACTTTTCCCCATTTTTCCACTAGGTTTTTCCATGTTTTTCTTATTAATACACAAGAACTTCCTGTAAATTAAGAAAATGAGCTCTTAAATTGTCATAAGCATTATAATTATTTTCCCAGTTTATAATTTTCTTTGGACTTATGCTTTATAGAATTTTAAAAACTTTATGAAACAAAATTTATCAATTCTTTATTTACATTTTTTGAGTTTTGTGTCCTGCTCAGGAAGACCTGTGTGTTCTTCTAATTTTTAGATGTGTTTTTTAATGTTAAAATTTTGGTCCATATACAATTTTTTTTTGGTTTTATTGTCTCTGTTATAAGTAAGCTAGAAATTTTACCCATCATTCCTTTTGCACCATTTGTATAAATGTCAAAATAGTGAGAAAAGCAAATGACATCTCAATGTTATTATGAATATATTTTTACAGCTTTATTAACATATGAATTATCTCTTTCCAAATAGCTAGCAAATTTTCCTAATATCAATTATCAAATAATACCTCTCTAGTTCCTGATTTTAAATGCCACCTTTATCATGAGCTAAATATCCACATATATTTGGATCTATTTTTGGATTCTCTGTGTTCTTTTAATCTCTTATTCTTTCTTTTTATGTACAAAACTGCTTTAATTATAGTGTCTTTATAATATGTTTTAATATATGGAAGAGTAAGGCCTCTCTAATTACTTTTTTTCATGATTTGCCTGCTCAATCATATGTATTTACAGATAAAATGAATTGTTTTGTCAAATTCCCTTAAAAATCTTGCTTTTATTTCCTCTTGGATTATAGTTAATTCAAAAGTTACCTGAGGGATAATTGGCATTTTTATAAGACTATGTTATAGAACACGCAATGGAACTTGTTTGTTCTCGATTGCCCCACCCTGACCACCCCCCCAAGACAGCACAAGCACCAATAAACTCTTGCCTGGATTTCCTGTCTGACCTCTAGTCAATTTCTATTGCTTGAGAAAGGCCAAGAAACCTGGTTGGTAACAGATGTATGGTACCCAATATGGGGCAGTTGTACTTTCTGGGAAGAGGATCTGGGCACCTCCAGGACCGCTGAACACAGCTTCCCCATGGGTGACAAGTAGCCACCTGACCATCTTGTTTCAATGTCATGGATAAGTTGATAAGTCTGCCTTCCTGGCCCCCGGGGGCCTCAGTACCCTCATTCAGGTAATGCTTTCCCCTCCCACTTGTCCTTTTCCCTCTCTTGAAATCTCTCTACTTCTCTCTGTCCTCTCCTTCCAAGAGAGTGGACATTGGGCAGCTACAGAATCACTCCTCTAAGCTTGTGAGACCATGCTTCCTCTGGCCAGCAATTGACAGGTGACAAGCAAAGATGGAAAAGGCTCACCTCACACCATGCAGACCAGACTGCTCAAGGAGAGCAGTCCAGCATGCTGTCCTTGACGGGACATTTAGGAAAGTGATAGAGGTTTAAACCTCATATCATGTAGTGGCTGGAATTCCTGTCATCCCAGTATTCTCACCTTTATTTCTCTGTCATCTCTTTCTCTTTTTCAGTCTTTTCTGTACCTCCTCCCTTTACTTCTCCCTTGATCCTTATACCTACATTCCCATCCCCTTTATCCTGAAAACTACTTGTTTGTGTCTGTAAGCTTTTGTCATTAGTATTTTTGTTTTATGTAGTTTTGTTTGTCCAACTGCTTCTGCAAGTCTCTGCCAAAATTTTGGGCACAGTGGAGCATTTAAACCTTGAAACACACAGTCCACCTTGCCTGCGACTCCAGCCTTGCATTACTTAGTGGGATTAAAAAAAATTTGTTTTGGCTGTGCTGGGTCTTCGTGGCTACAGACGGGCTTTCTCTAGTTGTGGTGCACTGGATTCTCATTGCTCTGCCTTGTCTTGCTGTGGAGCTCCGGCTCTAGGGCACAAGAGCTTCAGCAGTTGTGGCATGTGGGCTCAGTAGTTGCGGTGCACCCTGGCTCAGTTGCTCTGCAGCATGTGAAATCTTCCAAGACCAGGCATTAAACCCTTGTCCCTTGCACTGGCAGGCAGGTTCTTAACCACTGGACCACCATGGAAGTCCCCTTGGTGGGATGTAAAAGAACAAAATGAAAAGAAAGGATCTTGCATTTTCCCCTCCTCTGCCTTTGCAAACTAAGCTTTTAAACTTGGCTCCAGGAGCTGGCATCTCTCTTCTCTGCCTTTGCAATGTAACTATTTTCCCCAGGCTCTCAGGAGCTACCTGATCCACCTGTAGTCCCCCAGACGGAGGTGGGGAAAGCGCCATTCTAAATTCAAGCAGAAAAACTATGAAGTCTCTGGTTCTGTTTATTTTCATGTAAAAGTTAACTTGTAAATGAGCTGTATTTAATCAGCCTAAAGGAAATTGAGTGTTTATACACATTCTCAGAAATATAAAAGAAAACTCACCAGAATACATTTTGCATTCATGTGGTCTGGGAGATAGTCAATACTTCATTAATATCTGTTATTAGAGCTAGCTTAAGCTTGTGGGTTTAATTAATATAGTCTTGTTTTTAGAATCATCAACGTCAAATATAATATCCTTAATGCAGTTAGGGTCACTGAAAGTCAATAAGTGCACATTCTTTCTGTTATGAGATTTGTCAACAGGGAAAACCACCTGATATGATTACATTTTTAAGTAAATGTAACTAGGATAAGAGCTTTTTTGGTAAACTCTACAAGAATAAGTGTGCTTTGGAAATGTCCATCTAAAAATAGCCTCTTCAAATTTTGGTAACCTAAAACTAAATCAAATTAAATAATAGGAATTCATTGAATATTCAGGCCATTTCAAACAAACTATTGGGCTTCCCAGGTGCTACTAGTGGTAAAGAATTGGCCTGCCAATGCAGGAGACACAAGAGTTATGAGTTCAGTCCCTGGCCTGGGAAGCTCCCCTGAAGAAGGAAATGGCAACCCACTCCAGTATTCTTGCCTGGAGAATCCCATGGACAGAGGAGCCTGGTGGGCTACAATCCATAGGGTTGCAAAGTCAGACACAATTAAAGCAAAGGAAGCAAGTAAGCAATTGGAACATTAATTGCAAAATAGGTCTAAATTTACCTACTTTTGAGAAGGTAAATTTACCTTCTTCTAAGAGAGAAACTAAAGCTATTTTGTGTCATCTTGAGATTTTCTTTATCAATGTATAGAACGTTAATGTAAAAGACAGTTCATGGTTGCCTAAGGAAAGTAGGATGTTGTGTTTTCAGAAAAGAAGGTATGAGGAATGGAAATATATGTTTTTTAAAGGAAAAAGGGGTGATTTTTCTCCTAAAGCTTGTTAATTCTAAGTGGAAAGAATAAGGCACAAAGTATAACTACAGAAAGTTTGCAGAAGTTGAGAAAAGAATTTTGTATGTGGCTAGGATTTTCTAAAGTTGGATTAAATTAAATTAAGTAAGTGAATTTTATTAGGAGTAGGTTGATGAAAGTCTGGTTTTGGTTTCTCTTTTAAGAGAACAAAGTTTTCTTGGAATGCTGCTCTTGATAACAGATTATGTGAGTTTCTGTGCCTTTAAGTGATCTGTATTAACTTTTGAGAATTTTTTTTCACCTTGGCTCAGGGAATAATTGTTTCACAGTGACCTATGATCCTATCTGACCATGTAAAACTTTTTGCTATTTTTTTTTTTTTTACAAATTTCCCAAATATTAAATTCTAACTACAGTACTTTTGACCTCCAACTAATTTGGGATGCTTCAAAGGATCTCTGGAGCATCCCAAAGAGAGATCCTAAACTGGTTCATTTATTATGTTGAATTACGTGAGAAACATGGTCCATATTTGCTTCTGCATGTATCAGATGGGATCCCCAAGCTCTCCCCAGTTTTATCACAGCCACCAAACAGATAGGGGAAAGGGTTTGGGGTTCTTCTGCTGGTTAGTGTCTCACCTTATTCTATGTTCCAAAAGAATCCCTTGTGGGAATACTCCCACCTCTAGGCCTGATCCTGTGGCATTGTCTATTGCGCCCAACTCTATTTCCTCCAGGAGTTCCTTTTTTACCCCAGGGACCTCCTTTACTCCAGGCCTTGGCAGCCCATACACTGTTACAGACTGCCTATTGCTGGCCACTTATAAGCAGCCCACATCCTTTAAGCTTCGTAAATGTTCAATCTCAAGGAATACACCCCAACCTAGGGGAAATTGTTGCTAGTTCATAAGCCTTATAGACAACAGATCCCCCTCAAAGAGAGCCCTGGCAATGCACTGGAACTGGTTCAAACATCCCTCATCACAGAACTATGGCATGAGGGGCGGGGTCAACCAGAGATATCTGGTTATGTGATTGGAGAGTAGTGGAGGCTCAAAATCCCATTAGGTAAGAAGGGAATTCAGAGAACTCTCTGACTCTCTTCTGACAAAAGCTTCCTAGTAAATGTCTCTGAGATGCTGGACATCATTTCTAGGAGCAGTCTTGGTTGCAAGTTACTCAACATGGAAGGATACTCTTCTAAGCCAGAAGAAACACCTCTGGAATATATCCTCAAAAACTGGAAATTGCATAAAAGGGAAAAACTTAAACTCTAACACTGTCTGGCCTTTATATAAGTTGGAGGGGTGGAGAAAAATGAGTCTCTAAATTACAATACCACTGTGCAATTGAATCTTTACTTTCCCAAGATAGGAAAATGGACTGAGGTTCCCTATGTTCAAGCCTTCATGGTTCTTTACCAAAACCCTACTCTATGTGGCTCCTGTAATTGAAAGCATGGGGAATCAGAAAACACTTTTGACATTTTAGATGATCCTCCTTTAATCACCCCAATTTTCAGGGAGGAAACCAAGTCTCCCTTGCTTTTCCAGGGCTACCTACTTCCCTAGAAGCACCTATTTCTTCAGATTCACCTCCCTATGTCCCTTTATAGCCTCCTTTACTTCAGAAGGGAGATACTAGTCCCTCCGGGGCAACTCGTAGTGAAACTTCCTGTCACCCAGGATCATGAAAAATGTGTCTTCTTAGGGAAGTGGCAAATGGTGAAGGGACAATCAGAATATATGCACCCCCTCCTTGTAACCAATTTAGACCAACCCAAACAGAGACTGGAAAACCCTAGTAAGTTTGTTGAAGGGCCTCAGGCCCTAATTATGGCCTTTGATTTAACTCAGAAGGATGTTCAAGTAGTCTTGTCTACTTGCTGTATCCTTGAGGAAAACCAAAGAATTTGGGCAGCAGCCCAGGTGCATGGTGACCAACTTGGCAGGGACTAATTCAAACATTTCATTATGGGTGGAGATGGAGTCCCACATCAGAAGCCCCATTGGAATTATAAGTCCCAGGAGGGAACAGAAGCTAGGAAGCACACAATCCAATGTGTATTAGAAGGGATGAGAAAATATATCAAAAAGCCATTTAACTATGAAAAAGGTTAAAGGAGTGACCCAAGAAGAAAAAGAAAATCCAGCCCTCTTTCAGGGTTGGCTTGTGGAGGCTTTTAGAAAATTTACTAACACTGATTCATCCACTCCCAAAGATCAGTCCCTGCTGGGACAACACCCTATCAGACAGTCTGCCCCTGATATTAGGTAGAAACTCCAAAAGTTAACAATTAGGCTCACAAACCCCAATTCCACAACTCCTACAGTTGGCCTTTGGGGTATTTAAAAATAGAGATCAAGCTGAGGAGGAAAAGAGAACCCAATGTGAAAACAGGCAGGCCATGGCTCAAGCTAAACTGATGGCTATAGCTGTTAGCCATGCATTGCAACCTCAGGACAGCCCAAGGGGGCCGAGGAAGTTTAACCATCCACCTCAGAGGTAAACCAGCAAGGAAGAATGCTTCAAATGTAAGTCAACTGGCCATTGAGCCCCAAAGTACCAAAAGAACCCCCTGGTCCATGCCCAGTCTGCAAACAAATAGGTCATTAGAAGTAGAACTGTCCCCAGTTCTGAGGGTGAAAGGGGGCTCCTGCTCCTGATATGGCCATGCTGGATGACTGAGGTGGCCCAGGGATTCTGGTGACAACCCCCAACTAGATACGTGCTTCCACTGAGGAGCCTTGGCTGGTTCTTGACATGGCAGGTATGTGCTCAGTCACTTCAGCTGTTGTGTCCAACTCTCTGCGACCCCATGAGCTGTAGCTTGCCAGGCTCCTCTGTCCATGGGGTTTCCCAGGCAAAGCTACTGGAGTGGGTAGCCATTTCCTTTTCCAGGAGATCATTCCTGACCCAGGGATCGAACTCAAGTCTTCTGAGTCTCCTGCGTTGCAGGCAAATCCTTTACCACTGAACCACCAGGGAAGCCTAACATGGAAGGTAAGAAATTCAGTTTTAAAATGGATGCAGGAACCACTTACTCTGCTCTGATCTCCTGCACTGAGCATCTTTCTGCCAAAAGCTGTACTGTGACTGGTGTTGATGGAAAGACTCACGCCTGTTACTTCACTGGGCCTCTCACTTGCCAGTTTGAACAGTGTTTGATCTCACATGCCTTTTTAGTTGTGCCTGAGTGCCCTACTCCACTACTAGGGAAGACCTCTGGGATCCATGTTATTATTAGGAGCCATATTATGATAAGGAGGCCCTGAGCAGTCCCTTTTCTTGACTCTAAGACAGACTAGCTAGAAGAGCAAGGTGCTATTCACAGCCATATTCTGCATGCAGTAAACCCTGCTATTTGGGATAAAGGAATCCCTGGGAAGGCTATAAATGTCCAATCTGTAAAAAATAACCTTAAACCATAAGTCGCTTATTCTAACAAGACAGGATCCCATAAAGTTGGAAGAAAAAAATGTTTGCAATCCCTCGTAAATACTTAAAACATCACCTCTTAGTACCTTGTCAGTCTCCATGTAATACCCCTATTCTGCCAGTTAACCCAAATTGGGAATATAGAATGGTACAAGGCCTAAGAGTAGTAAACGATGCAGTGGTCCCTATTCATCACCTGTGGCCAATCCTTATAATATATTAGACCAGATTCCTGGAGTTGCCAAATATTTTACTGTGCTTGACCTCAAGGATGCCTTCTTTTGCATCCCAGCTCATCTCTCACTTTAGTATCTATTTGCCTTCAAGTGGACTAACTCCCACTCTGGCCAATATAATTGGACAGTATTACCTCAGAGTTTTCAGGACAGGCCACACTTGTTCACCTAGGCCCTGGGTGAGGGAAATACACCTAAAAAGGGGGGCCATTCTGTAGTATGTAGAGGACATATTAATATGCATCCCCACCATGGAGGCCTCAGATCAGAATACTATTGAAGTCCTTAATTTCCTTGGAACCCGGGGCACCAGGGTTTCCCAGAAAAATCAACCGTGATGCCCATACCAGGTAGAAACCAACACTAAGAAAATTCGACAAGCCACTTGATTTCAGCAGGCAATTAACCACCAATCCTCACTATTAAATATGGGTGGGAAAACTGAAAACTGATTCTCTAATTTGTTCTCTTGGATCTCACTAGGTATAAAAAGATTTCTGGCAGGAGGTTTTCATTTTTTTATAAGGCTTTTCAGTAAATCAGTCATACTGATATATACTGTATCTTTAGTGCTCTGTTGTCTTCCTTACTGTTGTAAACCTGTGACTAAGACTTTTCAGTCCAAAGGAGGACTCCTGGGACCAAGTCCAGATCTTCCATTCTAAAACAGATAAATATGTTAAACTTTAACCCTGAGATTAACAAAAAAATATACCTAAGCAGAATGGTTTCCTGGTAGGGGCAACATCACTTCCTCTGATCAACAGTTAAGGGAACCCTCCCAAAGTTAACCTGGTTCCTTCCCTTTCTAGGCCCTTTAATAGCTATGATAATTCTCCTTTTTTAGCACTTGTTTGTTTAACATTTTTGTTAAGTTTGTAAGTTTGTGTCTTCTAGGATACAAAGCTTGAAGTAAGGCTCCTGATGGTTCAAGGAGTTCAGTCTATTCCAGCAGCTGGCCCAGGTCCCGACAGATCCTTGGAACAGTCACTGAGGGACTTCTACACTGTGAAGAAGGCTGAGCGCAGAAGAATCGATGCTTTTGAACTGTGGTGTTGGAGAAGACTCTTGAGAGTCCCTTGGACTGCAAGGAGATCCAACCAGTCCATTCTGAAGGAGATCAGCCCTGGGATTTCTTTGGAAGGAATGATGCTAAAGCTGAAATTCCAGTACTTTGGCCACCTCATGCAAAGAGTNGCTTTTGAACTGTGGTGTTGGAGAAGACTCTTGAGAGTCCCTTGGACTGCAAGGAGATCCAACCAGTCCATTCTGAAGGAGATCAGCCCTGGGATTTCTTTGGAAGGAATGATGCTAAAGCTGAAATTCCAGTACTTTGGCCACCTCATGCAAAGAGTTGACTCATTGGAAAAGACTCTGATGCTGGGAGGGATTGGGGGCAGGAGGAGAAGGGGACAACTGAGGATGAGATGGCTGGATGGCATCACTGACTCGATGGACGTGAGTCTGAGTGAACTCTGGGAGTTGTTGATGGACAAGGAGGCCTGGCGTGCTGCGATGCATGGGGTTGCAAAGAGTGAGCAACTGAACGGAACTGAACTGACACCTCTAGGATAGGCTAGTGTCTGTGGCCCTCCTCCAGTTGGAAGACGTGTCAGAAGAAGAGACAGTCAAGTCCTTACCAGTTAAGAATAAGGATGTGGAGTCTCTCAGAGGGGAAAGGAACAGGCAGGGACCTGAGACCTTTTGCTGCAGTGTTGCAATGCTTATACCTAGACATACCTCTCAGAGCAACTCAATACAAAGAAACTATCAGACTAAAAGTAACTGCAAGAATACACACTTGGGGCAAATTGTAGACAAAAGATACAGACAAAAAACTCAACTGCCCCTTTTGAAGAGTGTGGAACAAAAACAGGGTGTAAAAGCAGGGTACTGAGCATGGCCCCTGCAAACCACCTAAGCCACCCCTCTAGCCCAGCCCCTGAACACACCCCTACCCTCACTCCATATAAGGAACAAGTTCACCTCCCCTCAGGGAGCGAGCAAGCAAGGGAATTTTGTTTGTTCTTGCTCCCCGCTGCTGCTGCAGAGGCTCCAATAAAGCCTTGCATTAAAAACAATGTTACCACTTCACATCAGTTAGAATGGCTATTATAAAAAAAAAAAAGGTAACAAGTGTTGCTGAGGATGTGGAGAAAAGGGAAACTGTTAATTCCTAAGTAGCTTATTTTTTATATGTATAACGGAATACTATTCAGCCATAGAAAACAAGGAAATTCTGCTATTTTTGACAAGATGGATGGTACTATATGTGGAACCTAAAAGCCAAATTCATAAAAACAGAGCAGAATGGTGGTTGCTAGGGACTGCAGGAAAGGGGAAATGGGGGACTGTCAAAGGGTACCAACTTCCAGTTATAAGATGAATAAGTTCTGGGGAATCTAAATGAAGTGATGAGATAAGTTTCTGGGGAAACGAATATTTTTTCCACTTGGGAACCCAGTTTTTCTAGTTATTTGCCTTCATTTATTTTCCCAGCAGAATTTGTACGTTAACAATATAAGACGCCCAGATTCCTTTCCCAGAATGCTCCGCGCGGAAGAAGAGGCTTCTGGGAGCTGGAGACATTTTGTGTTGGCTGGTGCCGGACTAACAAGATGGTGGCGTTTGTGGTGTAACGGAGGTCCCTCGAGCCGGTGGCAGCGGTTTCACGGTCCTAACTCAGTGCTCCACTTTTTCACCGAGAAAGTGAGGTAGAGGTGGCAACCACGAGAAACCTAGTAACCTCGAGAACCCCCTCAAACCATCAGCAGCTTGGCTAAAAGAAACGGACGGGACCCCCTCAAACCATCAGCGGCTTGGCTCAAAGAAACTGACGGCAGCAGTGATTCCATCCTGCTTGGCTGATTTTGGGGCCTGTAAGCCCGAGAAACAGCCAGCGGTTTCTGTTTCCTGCCGCCTGCCACCTGCCGCTGTTTTGCTCAGTGGACGAGCCCTCGAGGGGTGTCCTTACAGGTGTCCGGGTTTAGCCCCAGCCTCCATCTTTGTCTCACAGAATGGCGAGCAGCAGTAGCTCCAAGTCCGAATTCATTGCTGGAGAGAAATATAAGCTGGTAAGAAAGATCGGATCTGGCTCCTTCGGGAAAGTCTATTTGGCGATCGATATCACCAGTGGTGAGGAAGTGGCAGTGAAGCTAGAATCTCAGAAAGCGAGGCAGCCCCAGTTACTGTATGAGAGCAGACTCTATAAGCTTCTTCAGGGTGGGGTTGGCGTTCCCCGCATATGGTGGTATGGTCAGGAAAAGGACTATAATGTGCTAGTCATGGATCTTCTTGGCCCTAGCCTCGAAGACCTCTTCAATTTCTGTTCAAGACGGTTCACAATGAAAACTGTACTTATGTTAGCTGACCAGATGATCAGTAGACTCGAATATTTGCATACAAAAGATTTTATACACAGAGATATTAAACCAGATAACTTCCTAATGGGTGCTGGGCCTCACTGTAATGTGTGTTTAGAATGTCAAGCAGGGAAGAGGAAAAGGGACATGACTGATAGTACTTTTCAGGACCCAGCTTCCTTAAGCGCAAACCAGTTATTCCTTGTTGATTTTGGTTTGGCCAAAAGGTACAGAGACAGCAGGACAAAGCAACACATACCATACAAAGAAAATAAAAGTCTCACTGGTACCGCTCGGTATACTAGCCTCAATTCACATCTTGGTATTGAACAGAGTCGCCGAGATGACATGGAATCATTAGGATATGTTTTGATGTATTTTACTAAAAGCAGCTTGCCGTGGCAAGGAATAAAGACTGTAACAATGAAGCAAAAATACGAAAAGATTTGCGAAAAAAAGATGGCCACATCTGTTGAAGCTTTATGTAACGGATTTCCCACAGAATTTGCTACATACTTAAATTATTGTCGTGGACTGTGCTTTGCGGAAGCCCCGGATTACAACTACCTGAGGCAGCTTTTCCGCACTCTTTTCAGGACCCTGAATTACCAATATGACTACGCATTTGATTGGATGATATTAAAGCACAGAGCAGCACAGCAGGCAGCTTCTTCAAGTGGGCAGGGTCAGCAGGCCCAAACCCCCACCCCCGCAGGCAAGAAAGCTCACTCAAAAAAAGAGTAACATGAAAAGTTTTGTAAGCTTGAGTCAAGGAGCAGAAGAAGCAGAGTAAGGTGATCAGAGCAGCATGTTTCTCCCCAAATTTTCGTTCATATGTACACTGCCCAGTGATTGTGGACAAACGTTCACTTGGGGTAAAGAATGTAATTTAAGTATAAACTGGCTCTGGGCAGCATTGGAGATGCAGTGTGCTGAGTTGTAGCCGCTGTAATTGTGAATATTAATGAATTCTGAAACGTGTTTTCCAGTTTTGTGTTGCATTCTTTCAGGTGGAAAAATTAACTAAATGGTTCACATACACATTGGTGGATAAATTGTGCATATGCCAGTTTTTTGGTAACATTGTTTTTAACTATGTTGCTTTGAGATCTCGTTTCAGAAACGGCATGAACAGTCTTCTGCCACAGTTGAGATGGTTGTAAATGCTCACAATTGTGCATTTTAAAGGTCTATTCATCCCTGAGGTCTGCAAGTTTTTCACTTAAAACATTTTTTAAATGGTTGGCTTCTTGTTTGCAAGGCAGCTGATACGGTAGCAACAGAAGATTCCAGTGTTCCAGCATATGAAAGACTGCTTACCTGTGCTGAAATAACAGCGTTAAAGTGAAGACTTAAGAAAAACACATCGACTACTAGATTATCCATAGGACTCTTGTTAACTCTGTAATGTTCTTGGTATTTATAAAAGTATATTTGTCACAGAAATTTAGTTAACATTTTACAACTGAACATGTATGTGTGTTGCTTAGATAAATTAATCATTGTCAACATTTGTATGATGTGGGATTTTGGTTTTATTTTGAAATGTGTTTTTTACAAATTAAAAACTATAAACAAAAAAAGTAGAACATTGCTTGGCACAGTGTAGGCTATCACTAAGTAGTTGTATGAATGAATATATTTTGCATATTTTTAAAGTTTATTCTTAAGTAGCTTATCTTTCATGATTATTAGAAATTGAATATCTTACATGCTCTGTTTATTTTTATGTATGAAACTGATTGTTTTTTGCATAGTGATTTTATAAGCAACCTCTTTGTGAAGTTTTTAGTTTTAAATAGTTTTTAATTGAGTCTCTCAGCTTTGTTGCATGTGCATTAATGATAATCTTGCCTTTTCAATATAAATATCATAAAAACATAACTCTTAAAACATTGTTTAACACACTGTAGTTTATCAGTAAATACTTGTGTGAATGAATATATTTTGCATGTTTTTAAAGTTTATTCTTAAGTAGCTTATCTTTCCTCATGATTGTTAGAAATTGAATATCTTACATGCTGTTTATTTTTATATATGAAAGTGGTTGTTTTTTGCATAGTGACTTTATAAGCAACCTCTTTATGAAGTTTCTAAAGTTTCAAATAGTTTTTAATTAATTGTGTCAGGTTTGTTTCATTTGCAGTAATGATAATCTTGCCTCCTTTCCAATATAAATACTATGTTTAATTCTGTGAACGTGTATACCTGAGGCCAATTCATATTCATGTATGGAAGAAACCATCACAATAGTGCAGTTACCTTCCAATTTAAAGAAATAAATGAATTAAATAATTGTGTGAAAAATAACAGCTTTGTCTTCTTCCTGATTTTTATGGGAATGTTTCTAGTATTTATTCCTCAAGCATGAAGAACTTCTTATTCAGTTCAGTTGAGTTCAGTCGCTCAGTTGTGTCCGACTCTTTGTGACCCATGAATCGCAGCACGCCAGGCCTCCCTGTCCACCACCATCTCCCGGAGTTCACTCAGACTCACGTCCATCGAGTCCCTGATGCCATCCAGCCATCTCATCCTCGGTCGTCCCCTTCTCCTCCCGCCCCCAATCCCTCCCAGCATCAGAGTCTTTTCCAATGAGTCAGCTCTTCTCATGAGGTGGCCAAAGTACTGGAGTTTCAGCTTTAGCATCATTCCTTCCAAAGAAATCCCAGGGTTGATCTCCTTCAGAATGGACTGGTTGGATCTCCTTGCAGTCCAGGGGACTCTTAAGAGTCTTCTCCAACACCACAGTTCAAAAGCATCAATTCTTAGGTGCTCAGCTTTCTTTATAGTCCAACTCTCACATCCATACATGACTACTGGAAAAACTATAGCCCTGACTAGACGGACCTTTGTTGGCAAAGTAATGTCTCTGCTTTTTAATATGCTGTCTAGGTTGGTCATAACTTTCCTTAGTCAAAATCATATATATCCTTGTTTCTGTGCCTACCTCTTCAGAGCTGACCTCTCAGAGCTATAGAGAGACTGATTCCTGGGATACAGTCCTCAGTAAAACACTGAATAAAACTTAACTCACAGCTCTTACATTGTGCCTTCTTTTCTTTCCATTGAAAAAGGGTTCACTTAGCTATACATAGACCCCTAAGCACCTGGCAGAAGTCTTACTGACACAAGGAGCTTAAACACAACCTCTGACCAAACACTGACTGAATGATAGTTTACTGTGTTGTTGTTCAGTTGCCAAGTCGTGTCTGACTCTTTGCAACCCCGAGTTCCCATGACCCAGGGACAAATCTTAAAAAGCCAAGGTTAAAATAAAATCACGGGGCTTCCCTGGTAGCTCTGGTAAAGCATCCGCCTGCCAATGCAGGAGACATGGGTTTGATCTCTGATTCAGGAAGATCCCACATGCTGTGGAGCAATAAATCCCATAAGCCACAACTATTGAGCTTGTGCTCGAGCCTGGGAATCGCAACCATTGAGCCCATGTGCCACAACTGTAGGAAGCCTGCGCCCTAGAGCCCATGCTCAGCGACAAGAGAAGCTGCCACAAGGAGAAGGCCATGCACTGCAACTAGAGAGGAGCGCCTGCTCCCCACAACTAGAGAAAACCCACAGAGCAACGAAGACTCAGCACAGCCAAAACAAATAAATAAAATTATTATAAAAAATAAAAACAATCACAGTCATTCTTGGCAATATGGAAGGACGTGTGAATGCCCAAGGCATACTCCCTTTCAGGAGTAATCAGAGAACATCTGAGCTAGTAGTCCTTGGCTGAATTAGCTATAGGCAAAATATATAAGCTCGCTGAAACATTGTTGCTTGTGGTACAAAACCAGGTTCTGAAACTGAACATAGAATAAGACTCCAATTCTGTACAAAAAAAAAACTCAAGGACTTTGATGGGCTGAATGTGTGTCTCCCCAAAATTTATGCTTTGAAAGCCTTACCCCCAGTATGGCTGTATTTGGAAACGGGTCCTCTAAATTGAAGCTCCAATACTTTAGCCACCTGATGCGAACAGTCGACTCATTGGAAAAGACCCAGATGTTGGTAAAGATTGAAGTCAGAAGGAGAAGAGGGTGACAGAGGATGAGATGATTGGATGGCATCGTCAATTCACTGGACATGAATTTGGGTAAACTCTGGGAGATGGTGAGGGACAGAGAAGCCTGGCATGCTACAGTCCATGGGGTCTTGAAGAGTCGGACACAACCTGGTGACTGAAGAACAGATGAGTCCATAAGGATGGATCCCTTATCCTACAAGATTAGTGTCCTTATAAGAAGGATATGAGAAAGCTCACTTGCTCTCCACACACATGCACCAAGAAAAGGCCATGAGAGGTCAAAGTGAGAGGGCAGCTATCCACAAGCCAGGAGGAAAGCTCTCATGGAAACTAAATTTGCCAGCACCTAAGCTTGGACATCCCAGGCTCCAGAACAGTGAGAAATAAATTTCTCTTGTTTAACCACCCAATCTGACTCTGTGCAACCCTATGTACTGTAGCCCACCAGGCCCTTCTGTCCATGGGATTCTCCAGGCAAGAATATTGGAGTGGGTTAAAACTGGCTATAAGACTACTTAATTTTCCAAAACATCTAGGAATGTTACCCATTTCTATCTTAGCCTCAGTGCTACCCCAAGAGCTAGACATAAGTCCCCCCTAAAAACCCCCATGATTTCAAGGGTCTTGCATATCACACACACACACACTAAAGAACATGTGGGTGCCTGTGTCACAGGGGATCTGGTGCTCATTGGTGGTACAGTGCAGCTTATAGGCCCAAGCATCTGTGCTTTGACTAACACTTTCAGGCTTCAGGAAAATGCTTCTCCACATCTGTTTCCCTGTCTCCTCTAAACAATAGGCAACTGTGTCCAAATGCCAAGAAAATTTGTGGGTTGTGCCACTGCTGACATAACAGACAGACGTTATTTCAGATTACAGGGAAGATTTTAGCAGTGAACCACCTAAGAAAGAAAAAACAAGCTAACTTATCAGAGCCTTCTTCTCAGATATATGAATTCCATAGGTTTTTGCTTACAAACTTTCATATCCCAATAGTGCCCATTTTCTGGCTTGTATTTATTTTCTGGTTTGTGGTTGCAAAAATGAATGTAATAAAAATCTACATAAAAATGTAATAAAAATGAATGCACTATTTGCAACTGTTGCATATAGAAGCTAAAGAATATTTCACAGTATTAAACAACAGATATTACTCTTGATTTCAGGATGTATGAAAAGAGAGAGAGAGAGAGGCATGAATCACTGTCACAGATTGGATCCCCAGGAAACAGATTCTAAAGGCAAAGATTAGTATAGGTTTATTGGTGAGAGCTCCTGGGATAAACATTTATGAAAGAAAAGGGAGAAAATAAGAAGGAATGAAAAGAGGAAAAAGTCAAATGTCAGTGCACTATTGATACAATGTCTCAGCATATCCTGTAAGGAATTCTGAAGATAGGATGAAATTTAAAGGCCATCTCAAGTGGGGCAAGAAGACCAGGTCTTTATACACAGCATCAATGAGCCACTGCATGTGGGACATGCTGAGAATACAGTGTGCTCTTGAACAAGACAATTCTCAGCTGATGCAATGCCTGAATGGGGCTAGCAGCCAAGGGCTCTCTGAGGGCAGCATTCCTAACAACTGAAGTAATAAGGTCTTTATTGCCAGAGGAAACTCCGGGCAGGGCATTGCAGCATCCACCAGAGTCCACTCCTTGTGCCTCTCAGATCTGCTTTATGTAAGTTCCAGGATCAGCTCTTCCAGGGGTCTGGTGAGTCTCTCTTCGTAGGGAAAACTTAGGACAAACTATACCCCCACATTGCAGTTGGTTTCAAAGCTGAAAATGACCATCTTGTTCTTCCACGATCAATTATAGATCCCAATCACTCTTAGGGTCTTGGTGGATTGCCTGGTGATATGATCCAGACCCTCATTCCTGATCATTATTACTTTTTCAGGCTGGAATTGCTTTCCTTGTTGATACTCACACACCAAGCCCACCAATCTATAAATAATGCTTGGGTTTTTTCTTCTCAGTCAGCTTGTCAAAAAAGATTCCTTATGAGGCCACAGGTACAAGGTGAATGAAAGATGCTAGTGCAGCAGTGGTGGATATCATGGAGGGTCTGCTCTAGTTGATTGTGCAGGTGTGCAGGGAAACAGCAAATTTGCCAAAATGGTGTGGTCAGGCTCTCTCATACCACAGCCTCTCGCTCTTGCCGCACGTTTTGCAGATCATGATTATGTAACAGCTGAGATCACTTATAGCACTGTGCATGCTTGTCACAAGGTACTCACTTGGCCACGGATGTGTGTGGCTATGTTGCGTTATGCTATGTCTGCTGCCACGGCTGCTGTGCCAGGCAGAAGAGACTAAGTGGTCTGCAGTTCTCATGGCTACTTGCATTTTCTCCCAGCCTCTTAGCTCACACCTTGCCTATGATGAGTTCAGTGAACAGTGCCCACAGTGAGATACGCGAAACAACTGGCACTGTGAGCAGAGTCAGCAATACAAGGTGCTTAAACACTCCATTCCTGGTTGTGTGTAAGACTGCCATCTTGTTACTGGGGCTGCCCAGCCTTATACCTTGGAGGATCAGGCAGAACTCAGTTCATGATGAGCAATTCTGGCTGTATGATCACTTGCATAGTCACTTGATGTCCTATGGCTGGGTATTCCATCTCTATCAGGATACAGTAGCATATCAGGAGTTACTTTTTTTTAATACTTTTAAAATATACTTTTGAGTATGTAATTCTCCACTGCATGTGGCATGACTTTGTTGCAGAATCTGAGTTCTGGTATAAGTTGTGACCTTCCCACCAGAGCTTACCAAAAACTCCACATGGTATCTTCTGCCAACACAGACACTTCTAATCCTTCAGTTCAGCCACTCAGTCGTGTCTGACTCTTTGTGACCCCATGGACTGCAGTACACCAGGCTTCCCTGTCTATCACTAACTCCCAGAGTTTTCTCAAACTCATGTCCATTGAGTCAGTGATGCCACTCAACCATCTCATCCTCTGTCATCCCCTTCTCCTCCTGCCTTCAAGCCTTCTCAGCATCAGGGTCTTTTCAAATGAGTCAGTTCTTCAAATCAGGTGGCCAAAGTATAGGAGTTTCTCCACAGCATCAGTCCTTCCAATGAATATTCAGGGTTGATTTCCTTTAGGATGGACTGGTTGGATCTCCTTGCAGTCCAAGGGACTCTCAAGAGTCTTCTCTAACACCACAGTTCAAAAGCATTAATTCTTAGGTGCTCAGCTTTCTTTACAGTCCAACTCTCACATCCATACATGACCACTGGAAAAAGCAAAGTTTTGACTAGACAGACCTTTTTTGGCAAAGTAACATCTCTGCATTTTAATATGACATCTAGTTTGGTCATGACTTTTCTTCTACGGAGGAAGTGTCTTTTAATTTCATGGCTGCAATCACCATCTGCAGTGATTTTGGAACAAAAAAAAAGTAAAGTCTGTCACTGTTTCCATTGCTTCCCCATCTATTTGCCATGAAGTAATGGGACCAGATGCCATGATCTTAGTTTTCTGCATGTTGAGTTTTAAGCCAACTTTTTCACTCTCCTCTTTCACTTTCATCCAGAGGCTCTTTAGTTCTTCTTCATTTTCTGCCATAAGGGTGGTGCCATCTGTATATATGAGGTTATTGATATTTCTCCCAGCAATCTTGATTCCAGCTTGTGCTTCATCCAGCCCAGCATTTCTCATGATGTACTCTGCATATAAGTTAAATAAGCAGGGTGACAATATACAGCCTTGTCTTACTCTTTTTCCTATTTGGAACCAGTCTGTTGTTCCATGTCCAGTTCTAACTGTTGCTTCCTGACCTGCATACAAGTTTCTCAAGAGGCAGGTCAGGTGGTGTGATATTGCCATCTCTTTCAGAAATTTCCACAGTTTGTTGTGATCCACACAGTCAAAGGCTTTGGCATAGTCAATAAAGAAGAAATAGATGTTTTTCTTCAACTCTCTTGCTTTTTTGATGATCGAAAGGATGTTGGCAATTTGATCTCTGGTTCCTCTGACTTTTCTAAATCCAGCTTGAACATCTGGAAGTTCATGGTTCACATATTGTTGAAGCCTGGCTTGGAGGATTTTGAGCATTACTTTGCTAGCATGTGAGTTGAGTGCAATTGTGCAGTAGTTTGCACATTTTTTGGCATTGGCTTTCTTTGGGATTGGAATGAAAACTGACCTTTTCCAGTTCTGTGGCCACTGCTGAGTTTTCCAAATTTGCTGGCATATTGAGTGTAGCACTTTCACAGCATCATCTTTTAGGATTTGAAAGAGCTCAGCTGGAATTCCATCACCTCCACTAGCTTTGTTTGTAGTGATGTTTCCTGAGGCCCACTTGACTTCACATTCCAGGATGTCTGGCTCTAGGTGAGTGATCACACCATCATGATTATCTGGGTCATGAAGATCTTTTTTGTACAGTTCTTCTGTGTGTTGTTGCCATCTCTTCTTAATATCTTCTGCTTCTGTTAGAATGAAAGCCACAATCACAGAAAACTAACCAATCTGATCACATGGACCACAGCCTTGTCTAACTCAATGAAACTATGAACCATGCTGTGTAGGCCCACCCAAGACAGACAGNCACTAGCTTTGTTCGTAGCGATGCTTTCTAAGGCCCACTTGACTTCACGGTCCAGGATGTCTGGCTCTAGGTAAGTGATCACACCATCATGATTATCTGGGTCGTGAAGATCTTTTTTGTACAGTTCTGTGTATTCTTGCCACCTCTTCTTGATATCTTCTTCTTCTGTTAGGTCCATACCATTTCTGTCCTTTATCGAGCCCATCTTTGCATGAAATGTTCCCCTGGTATCTCTAATTTTCTTGAAGAGATCTCTAGTCTTTCCCATTCTATTGTTTTCCTCTATTTCTTTGTATTGATCACTGAGGAAGGCTTGCTTATCTCTCCTTGCTATTTTTTGGAACTCTGCATTCAAATGGGCATATCTTTCCTTTTCTCCTTTGCCTTTAGCTTCTCTTTTCTCAGCTATTTGTAAGGCCTCCTCAGACAACCATTTTGCCTTTTGCCTTTCTTTTTCTTGGGGATGGTCTTGATCACTGCCTTCTGTACCATGTCAGGTCAGGAGACTTAAACTCATTTATTCACACAGCACCTAGCAGCACAGACCAGGTATAGTCAGTGGTTTGTATCTGCAGGTTCCATGTCCATGATTCAACTGATGGTGGATGGAAAATATTTGAAGAAAAAAACAAAACAACATTCCAGAAAGTTCCAAAATACAAGAGTAAAAATCATCACACCAGGAACTATTTAGACAGCATTTACATTGTATTAGGTATTACAAGCAATCTAGAGATGCTTTAAAGTGTATGGGAAAATGTGCCTAGGTTACATGCAAATACCATGTCATTCTATATAAACGACTTGAGTATCCTCGAATTTTGACATCCACAGAAGTCCTGAACCCAATCCTTCAATCAAGCAACACCTATACTGAATAATCGGGGAAGGCAATGGCACCCCACCCCAGTACTCTTGCCTGGAAAATCCAATGGACGGAGTAGCCTGGTGGGCTACAGTCCATGGGGTCGCTAACAGTCGGACAGACTGAGCGACTTCACTTCCACTTTTCTCTTTCATGCATTGGAGAAGGAAATGGCAACCTACTCCAGTATTCTTGCCTGGAGAATCCCAGGGATGGGGGAGCCTGGTGGGCTGCTGTCTATGGGGTCACACAGAGTCGGACACGACTGAAGTGACTTAGCAGCAGTAGCAGCATACTGAATAATGTATATAAACTGAAGAGAAAATGCTGGGATATTAGGGAAAAATTACAAGACTGAGTGGCCTCAAAATGTCACTACCCCAAACCAGTTTTTATAGTTTTAATTTTAATATATATTGTAATAAAAATAAAAGCTTAATATAGTAGAAATCTTAAGTAATCAATATGCAACTGTCTCACTTTCCAAATGTCTGTGGCAAGTAGTTAATATATATTTTTTAACATTTTTATTGAAGTATAGCTGATAACATCTTTCTTTTTCAGAGAGAAAACAGAGATAATAATGACCATTTAATGGCACCCCACCCCAGTACTCTTGCCTGGAAAATCCAATGGACGGAGTAGCCTGGTGGGCTGCAGTCCATGGGGTCACTAACAGTCGGACAGACTGAGTGACTTCACTTTCACTTTTCTCTTTCATGCATTGGAGAAGGAAATGGCAACCCACTCCAGTATTCTTGCCTGGAGAATCCCAGGGACGGGGGAGCCTGGTGGGCTGCCGTCCATGGGGTCACACAGAGTCGGACATGACTGAAGTGACTTAGCAGCAGCAGCAGCTGAGTGTTTACAAGGGCAGATACTATGCTAATCACTTTACACGCTCTTTCTTATTCGGTCCTTGTAGTAATCACAGCACCACACTGCATCTCTCTAAAGGACATTAAACATATTTTAGCATTTGTTAGGGGCCTAAAAATCTATGCCTGTAAACCATATCTGGCCCATTGTCTGACTTTGTAGAATATATAAGTCAATAATGATTTTTACATTTTTAATTAGTTGAAAAAAAATCAAAGGAAGAAAAAATGCTTCGTGGCACATGAAAAGTAGGATATTCAAATTTCAGTGCCCATAAATGAAGTTTTATTGGAATCTATCCACATATCCATTCGTTTATGTATTATGTATGGCTGCTTTTGCATGAGAACAGCACACTTCATTAGTTGCAGTAGAGACTAAATGGCCTATAAAACTTAAAATATTTATTGTCTGGCCCTTTGCATGTGTACAATCTGTTGACCCCTAGTGTATGTGAATGGAGCCCCCTGGAATTATGTAGGTTATGGCTTGTGTGGTTGTAAGCCCTTGTCCAACTTACACTTCTGAGAGAAGACAATGGCAACCCACTCCAGTACTCTTGCCTGGAAAATCCCATGGACGGAGGAGCCTGGTAGGCTGCAGTCCACGGGGTCGCTGAGAATCAGGCACGACTGAGCAACTTCACTTTCACTTTTCACTTTCATGCACTGGAGAAGGAGATGGCAACCCACTCCAGTGTTCTTGTCTGGAGAATCCCAGGGACAGAGGAGCCTGGTGGGCTGCCGTCTATGGGGTCGCACAGAGTCGGACATGACTGAAGCAATTTAGCAGCAGCAACTTACACTCCTATATGAAAATGAGGCTCAGAAAGATTAAGTCACTTGTCCATGCTACTAGGAAATGGTAGAACCAGAGACTTTTAGGGCAATTTTTAAAGAATGAAATGTGCCTTTAATTTCACCTAGAGTTCAGACTCTTTTTTTCTGAAGGTCTCTTCTGGCTACAAGACATAAGCTACTGTCAGTACCACCTCCCCACTGCCTCCCTGGTCTTCTTGTGCTAATTTTAGTATCTTTATGGCTAAAAACAGGGTAGAGAGGAGAACAGGTCAATGGAACAAAAGCACAATTTACTCCTTCCTAACTACGTCCGTGAATCTCTCAAAGCCACACTTGGCCTCTGAGTCTGAGACTTTGAGCTGAAAGCGATGAAAAGGACATGTGATGGAACGCTGGAAACCCCATTACTGGCTCTTTGCCTACAGAAACTCAGCCAGCTTATCTTCTTTCCCAAGGAACTTCAAACTTACACTGGCTCAGCTGGTTCTTTCCAGGTGCCTGTAAAAAGGCTGTTCTGCCCATATGAGATCAGAAGTTGATAGACCAGAATCTGCATACACCTTTCTATTCTGGAGAATACATCCCTATGTCCTAACCCTCATTGTTAGAAATCCTCCAAGGATCTCAGCCCCTCCCAGGTTATAATCTGGACACTATAAAACACCAAGTCATAATAATTTCTTCCCGGATAGTATCCTGGAGACCCAAATACATTAACAAAATTTCTGTGGTTCCAATTACAGCCAGAATTTCACTTCTAAGCAAGAACAACTAACACTGGCAAGGCATCAACTATGTAAAGTTGTGGGAACAGCTTCACATAGGCTAATCTCTTTAAATCCTCCCAGCAGATTCATTATTCCCATTTTATAGGTAAAGACACTAAGAATCAAGAGGAATTAAGCAGTGCATACTTTATATGCACCTGGTAAGTGGTAGGTCTGGGCTTCAAACCTTGAGCTCTCTAACTTCTTAAGTGCCTGTCACTTTAGTAAAAGAGCCCTCCAGAAAGAAGCTATGGTGGGTTTTTTTGTTTTGTTTTGTTTTGCATGATATTCATTGAAAAGCAAGCAAATAAATACCCTTACCATTCTCTTTCCCAAATCTTGGTATAATTATTCTTTATAATTGGGACACAGCACAGTGTGATAGAGTTCAAGTGAGAGGCAGGGTTTAAATTTACTGACAAGTCATTTAAGCAACTTGATCCTTTGTAAATCTGTAAAATGGGAGTAAAAACTGGTCTACCTTGCACGATTGTTGGGAGGATTATATAAAGGAATATTAGCATTCCATTATATATGAAATGTTCAGAATAGGCAAATCCACCCAGAAAATAGATTGGTCATTGCCTAGGGTTGAAGCAGAGAGGGATGCAGCAAGGGGGAGGGGGGCAGATGAAGGGAGTAACTGTTAATGGGGAGTGATTGTTAATGTGTATGGGGTTTTTGGTGGGGGGCAGATAATGCAAATATTCAAAAATAGATGGTGGTCAGGGTTTCATGACTGTGAATATACTAAAAACTAATGAATTATATACTTTAAATGGGTGAAAAACATAGTACATGAATTTTAAAATAATGTAAAGTGCTTAGCACCATGCCTGGCACAAATTAAATACTTCATAAATGTTAGTTTCGGTCATAATTGTTTTGAGGAAGAGACTGGTTGGTTCATCAAACTCATTTCCTCTTCTGGAGCACAAAACTAGACTCCACCCCAGAAATTAGGTGCAGCCATATGTCTGAGCTCTGGCCAAGGGAATGTGAGTGAGTTCTGGCCAATGAAATGGAATGGGCCTGGCCTATAACAACATTTCCCCAGCAAGCCTTCAACTTCTGTTTCCCTCCCACCAGCTTGATGCAAAAATGAATCCTTTGACCTTGGAAGCCACATGTTGAAAATGGAGGGGCCATAGCATGGAAAAAGTCCCTGAATCACTGCCTAGAGGAGAGTTAAGACAAGTTTTTAACTTCCCAAGAAAGAAAAGAAACTTCTATTGTGTTTAAACCATTATTCGTTTTAAGAGCTGACTGGAACAAGAGCTTGTATTTTTGTATCTAATACATTATGGTTACACGTATTCTTACAAACCGTCTGAAATAAACTGTGGACTGGCTGACCATGATGGGTCTGCGGTCCTGAGGGTGTACAGGAAAAGCTGTCTGGCAAAAATATTCACTCCTTTTAACTATCAGACAGTCACTGGACTGTCTGGAGAGGGTGTGTAGTTTCTAATTAGCCTTTCCAACCTGTGGAAACTGAGTACTTGTTCCGTCCGAGTCCCTTCATGAACAGCAGGCAACATGCAGCCAGCCTGTGAGCAGCGGCAGGGTATGGAGGAAACTCAGGCTGCCACTCGGCACTGCTTTCCTGCTCTCCTTTAGGGAGGGTATGTATCCCCACCCTCTTCTCCTTTGACAGAAGGGAGAACAATACAAATCAAAGATGGGATGCACATCAGATCATGTACCACCCTTGGGTTTTTGCTCACACCACTTTTGCTCGTATCGCTTTTTAAAGCGGTATTTTTCATGCTTTAAATGTGGAACCCAGAGAGCTATTAGCTCTCCTGCGGAATAACGCCAAAATATTTGATTGTTATTGTCTCTCATTCAGAAGATTCGCTGTCAGAAGGAAGAGCTCTGAGTCATGCCTTGGAAAAGGTGAACAGAGGATATGCAAGCCCAACCAAAGGCAGCAGAGTAACGGGAGGACACTCACTAGGGCAGGGGACCCTCACGTATATGAGCCCCTTCCCTCTGTCAACTGGGGCCAACAGTGCCTTTCCAGGCATGGTGAGGACCTGTGGCAATGAAAGATCTCATAAAACCAGGTGATGATTCCCAAGTATTTACTGTGAAGTCCTTTTACCCAGGGCTTCCCAGGTGGCTCAGCAGTAAAGAATCCGCCTGCAATCTGAGCCAGATCCCTGGGTCAGCAAGATCCCCTGGAAAAGGAAATGGCAACCCACTCTAGTATTCTTGCCTAGGAAATCCCTGGACAGAGGAGCCTGGTGGGCTACAGTCCATGGGGTCACAAGAGTTGGACATGACTTAGTGACCAAACCACCACCACGTTTTACATAGCTTGTTTAATCTTCTCAGCAAGCTTTAACAAGCTTGTTACCTGAGTAAAAAGCTCCACTTGGGAGATAAGGAAACTGAGGCTCAGCGAGGCTGAAGCAGCATCCCCATGATCACCCAGGTGAGCAGCAGAGCAAGACTCTAATAGGGACCTGACATGCCGAAAGCCCACATCTCTAATCACCATACCTTTCCAGACTCTGAATAAATGAAATGTATTAATCAAGGTGAATGGCTCTTTTACTGGAGAATCCAGGATGCCCAAAGTCAAAAGGCTGATCTCTTTTTATGGCATAGACAGAACGCCTTCCAAGACTCCTCACATTCATGCATAAGAAGTGCCCAAGAAAATAATGATTTCCAAGGCTTCTTATATTCACGCATAAGAAGTGCCCAAGAGAATAATGAACCAGATGGGAAAAGGAAGAACAAAGGCTATCATCCTGGGACCCAGAGACTAGCCTGCCTCAACACGATTCAAAAAGTTTTGCACAAACTCAAGACTTCATAGATGTTGAATATCAGATCATTGCAGGTAGCAATGTGAACTTTCAGTTATAAAGCACGTCTTCTTGCTGAAAATAGGTTCCCTCCCCTAGCACAAACTCATAGAGGAAGATTTTTCTGGATTTTTCTCTGCTTCCTGTTCACCAGGTGGTTTCTTTTTCCCTTCAACCTCGCAGTCTCATTGTTTCTCTCATTTCTTCTTGCTAAGTCGCTTCAGTCGTGTCCGACTCTGTGCGACCCCATAGACGGCAGCCCACCAGGCTCTGCTGTCCCTGGGATTCTCCAGGCAAGAACACTGGAGTGGGTTGCCATTTCCTTCTCCCATTTCTTCTTAGCGTGCTCTATTTAAACCAGATGGAGCAGTAGCATTCTGAAGCTAGTTCTGAAGCCCAGGGGACACACATCATAAATAAATAAATAAACAATTCAGCAATTGGTAAATCAGGCAGGAATGAGTTTAACAACTGAACTGGAAAAGTAGCTGAAAATCTACTCCTCGATGAAAGATGTGAATGTGACCCAAGTTCTCTTTGCTCAACAGGTAACCACACTGACTTCTTTCAGTGAATCAGGGGCAGGTGAGTGAGAGAGAGAGAGCGCGCGAGAGAGCGAGAGCACGTGCACAGCAGTGGGGAGGCAGTTACAGAGGGCTCCCCCAAAATATTCGGTGAACCTCTGGCCACTTTGTGTAACCAACATGCTGATATAGTATCCCACAGATGCTGCGAAATATTCATTCACCACCTATACAAGAAAGACATTTTCAAGCACTACTTTTCTTTAAATATACTTCTCCTTCAAGTCTTACATAATCCAACTATCATTCCATGTGAGGCTTAATTTAAAGGAAACCATAAGTTGAGTTAATTCACTGTGAAGGGTTATGGAAGTTATATTTATTTTGGAGAGTCAGCAGCTATGTAACGGGTGTCTATTATATGCCTAACCTACTGCTAGGTTCTGGGAACACAAACATGGATAGGATATAGTCTCTGTCCTTAAAAAGTCCACGGCCTTTCACAGAGACAGAAGTGTTCAAAAAGTAAGTGAAAGGTGTGGTACAGGTATTAAGGTAGAAAGAAGTGCATCAAAGTGTTTAGTCATCAGCTCTAACTAGGGAGGGAGTGTGCGTGGGGAGGGGCAGAGGACCCAGACTACGGTTCTATAAAAGAGAGACCCTGGTCTGGCCACCAAGAAGACCCCAGATGCTGCTGTCAACAAGGTGAAAAAGGAGTGGAGAAAGCAGGAAGAATAAGGGCAGCTGTGCACAGCGTCATGAAACAATTAAAGGTGAGGGTCACTGGAGACACTGGAGCCTGGATGGGAAACAGGATCTGAGGGAGAGAAAGAGGCAGGCCTGGGGGTCCAGGCAGAGGCCTTGCTGCCCTGTGGATCACATGGAGGAGTGCAGACTCCAGATTTACACAACAGGGTAAGCATGATCCGATTTGCACTTTGGAAGATCACCGTGGCAACCATGTGGAGGACGAGCTGGAGGTGTGGAGGATGGCAACCACAGAGAACAGTCAGGGCGAGAGAAGCATTCCAGGTGGGAGGGACAGGGCCCGATCGTAGGTAGTGGCAGTGGGGATGGAAAGAAAGGGAAAGAGGGCAGAAGTTAAGAAGGGAGAAATTTGGGCTGGAAAATAAAGCTGGATTCTAGTCACAGCTTCACAGCAATCTCTCCATGAGACCTTAGGCAAGTCCTTACTTTTCAGGACCTTGTTACCCAATTTGTCAGGTGAGAGGGAGACATTTTATGGTTGTAGGAGAAGGTGCCTTATTCACGTGTTTGTTATTATTTACTCATTGGGTCAGCCAGGGAAGATACTGACTCCTTGATTCAAATTGGGGGGTCTTGCTATTAAAAAGCAAAATGGTAGTATAGTAAATTCAAGACAAAAAAAATGAGACGAAGTCTGTAAGTATTTGCTGATCACAAAATAGGTGCAAAATGTGTATCACCATGTGCTATAGCTAAGACGCAAATAGAAATGATGAAGACGGTCTCCCTCTTTGGGAAGAAAACGAATTGTGATCAATTCAACAAATACTGACTGAATGCCTATGCGCAGAGTACTATGCCAAAACACAGAGGAACGACGCAGTCCCTAACGTGGAACTCACAGTCACAAGTGTAAGAATGATATTGCTATCAGACAACTGCAAAGCCCCGTGAGAACCCAGAGATAAGAGAATTTGTACCACGTCCATCTTTGATCTTTGTCACAGAAAATATAAGTACAAGTGCCCTTTCCCATGATCTAAGATTTCTAATAGCTCCCTTCATGAAATCAGATGAAGCAAGAAGTAATTCACTTTAAATAAAGAAGACCTTTCCACAAGTGAGGTCTTATTTTAGGTGTTCTATAAGAGCAGTAAGACACACTCTTTGCCCTCAAAGAAATGCAGATCAGTGTACATAATATTTTGTATTACAGGAGGAGGAAGCAGAGAAAGTTGGATTCTACTCTTTCCATCAGGTAATCCAGAATGTCTTGAATAGCACGTAGCATATAGTAGATGCTCAGTAAATGTTCAACTAAAGTGACCAACATTTAATTTGTCACTTAAAGAAAATGAAGTTGACTTTGAACTAATAACATATGTTTGACATTATCTAAAGAATTCACTTAGGAGAAATTACTTGTATGTAAGAAGTCACGAGTAATTACTGAAACCACAGGCAACTGGTTTGTTGTAATACTAATTCAAACAGGTCTATTTTCCCAAGACCTTGGGAAGCAGACGGCATCTAATTTGCTTTAAGAGGCTTTGATTGACCACACTTGGTGGTTTTAGCCAGGATGAGTTCAGTTTTTGAAGCTCTCATAGGAGAAATTAACTCCCAGCTCTTTAAATAAAACAAGTGGTTTCTAAACATCTAATCTAGAAAGATCATACTTGGGAATGGTCTTATTTAGAAAGAAATGGCATATATTAGGAATATGGAAGGAGAATTCCACCAGTAGCCTGGCTAAGAAAAGTTGGTGACTTGACAAATGAGATAACATACATAAAAAGCTTTGAAAAAATTAAAGGTGCTAACAATGCAGGTGGGATTAAAAAAGAACATGCACCACACTGTGATATTTTTTTCCTAAACAGAGAGATCCAGAACACTGAGATCCAGCTGGCAAGAATTACGACATGTAATTTAAAATCTCTGACCAGTAAGAAATGATCCTAAAGGATCACAATAGGCTTGGTTCACGGACTCTGCACCCTCTTACAGATGCAGGCCTACACCTCATTGTTGACCACTGGGAAGAGAAGGTGAAGGTGAAGGTGAAGGTGCTCAGTCATGTCCGACTCTTTGCGACCCCGTGGACTGTAACCTACTAGGCTTCTCCGTCCATGGGATTCTCCAGGCAAGAATACTGGAGTGGATTGCCATTTCCTTCTCCAGGGGATCTTCCTGACCCAGGGATCGAACCCGGGTCTCCAGCATTGGAGGCAGACGCTTTAACCGCTGAGCCACCAGGGAAGCAAGCTATGGTGAAACACAGCAGTTTAACCAAAGGGCCTCTGGCCACTTTTCTCTTTGGTTGACATCTGTCTTCTGCCACTTCCTCACTGTTAAGACCTTGGATAAGTCACTTGACCTAAAGCCACAATCCCCATCTGTAAATGAAAACCATAATGCCTATCTCATACAGTTGTTATAGGGAGTACATGAGATAATAGATGTAAACAGTGCCTGATATAAACAAGCAAGGTAACCTTTATTAGTATTAGAGTTTTATATTATAGTTAAATGTTAGTATTATAATCAGAATTACTGAAAGGAAAATTTTCTTTCCAAAACTGGCTTAAAAACTTGTTTCAAATATTTCTGATATTGAAATAAAATATATGGGTGATGAATCTGCAGAAATAAGAGTGGGTGTTTCATTTTAATATAATTGTAATGTACTGAAGAACATAGCAGAATCCCATGCCAATCACAAGCCCTTTCTCTTAGTAACATTACTTTGTGCATGAACCTGGATCTATGTACAGTGTCTTCTTTTTTTTTTTTGTAATTATTTATTTTTTTACACGAACTCCCAACAGTGTCTTTTTAACTGTGTACTTATATGTGCCACCTGTTAACACAGGTGTCCTCTGAGTATTACTTAATGATATAGTACAAAGAACATTAGCCTGGAAGGACCTTGACTTGGATCTCACCTCTGTCATTCAATGACAATGTGAGCCCTAGAAAAACAAAAACCTTTCTAAATTACCACATCTGTAAAATAAAGATAATTATCATCTGCATGCTTTTTAAAGAATTACATGAGATCATCACCATCACTACCATCATCGTCACCATCATCTTCACTGAATTTTTGCTGTGTGCCAAGTTCTGGCAGCCTCTACTAAATCATCTCACCCTTACCTATGTTGCCTTCCAGAAGAGTGGCCTGCAGCCAAGAGTTCAGAACCAGCCAGATGGGAGCAGTTCAGTTGACAGGCAAGGGGCTGCTAAATGATTACCAAAAGTATCAGCAGCTCTGGCTGCTTTAGAGGATAGCCAAGTCTTTGACAGGTGGTCAGCGGGCTGCAGACAGAGGTCTAGTAGAGCAAGGAAATGTACACAAACATCAGACATTTTGGGATCTGAAGTCAAACCTCCAGTTTCCAAGGCTTTCCACAAACAACTACTCCCAAATATGTCTAGAACAGACATCTGTGTGTGTGTTCACGTGTGTGTGTGTGTTCACGTGTGTGTGTGTTAGTCGTTCAGTCATGTCAGACTCTTTGTGACCCCACGGACTGTAGCCCAGCAGGCTTCACTTTCCATGGAATTCTCCAGGCAAGAATACTGGAATGGATTGCCATTCCCTTCCCCAAGAGCAAACATCTAAAGGGTCCCAATAAAGGCAGATGTGGGCAGAGGGATAAGACCCCAAACACGTCAAATTGCTCCACTCTGAACAGTACTCACAAGACTTGGAGCAGCGCCTTAGGGAGAAAATCTGAAAGGGAGCAGAAGCAGGGGGCTGGTGACCTGGGGAAGCGCTATGGCCTTTATTTGTCAAATGATCTTCAGCTTTCTGTGACCCTTGGGGTCAGAAGTAGGTGGCACAGAGGAANGTTTGTTGTAATACTAATTCAAACAGGTCTATTTTCCCAAGACCTTGGGAAGCAGACGGCATCTAATTTGCTTTAAGAGGCTTTGATTGACCACACTTGGTGGTTTTAGCCAGGATGAGTTCAGTTTTTGAAGCTCTCATAGGAGAAATTAACTCCCAGCTCTTTAAATAAAACAAGTGGTTTCTAAACATCTAATCTAGAAAGATCATACTTGGGAATGGTCTTATTTAGAAAGAAATGGCATATATTAGGAATATGGAAGGAGAATTCCACCAGTAGCCTGGCTAAGAAAAGTTGGTGACTTGACAAATGAGATAACATACATAAAAAGCTTTGAAAAAATTAAAGGTGCTAACAATGCAGGTGGGATTAAAAAAGAACATGCACCACACTGTGATATTTTTTTCCTAAACAGAGAGATCCAGAACACAGAGATCCAGCTGGCAAGAATTACGACATGTAATTTAAAATCTCTGACCAGTAAGAAATGATCCTAAAGGATCACAATAGGCTTGGTTCACGGACTCTGCACCCTCTTACAGATGCAGGCCTACACCTCATTGTTGACCACTGGGAAGAGAAGGTGAAGGTGAAGGTGAAGGTGCTCAGTCATGTCCGACTCTTTGCGACCCCGTGGACTGTAACCTACTAGGCTTCTCCGTCCATGGGATTCTCCAGGCAAGAATACTGGAGTGGATTGCCATTTCCTTCTCCAGGGGATCTTCCTGACCCAGGGATCGAACCCGGGTCTCCAGCATTGGAGGCAGACGCTTTAACCGCTGAGCCACCAGGGAAGCAAGCTATGGTGAAACACAGCAGTTTAACCAAAGGGCCTCTGGCCACTTTTCTCTTTGGTTGACATCTGTCTTCTGCCACTTCCTCACTGTTAAGACCTTGGATAAGTCACTTGACCTAAAGCCACAATCCCCATCTGTAAATGAAAACCATAATGCCTATCTCATACAGTTGTTATAGGGAGTACATGAGATAATAGATGTAAACAGTGCCTGATATAAACAAGCAAGGTAACCTTTATTAGTATTAGAGTTTTATATTATAGTTAAATGTTAGTATTATAATCAGAATTACTGAAAGGAAAATTTTCTTTCCAAAACTGGCTTAAAAACTTGTTTCAAATATTTCTGATATTGAAATAAAATATATGGGTGATGAATCTGCAGAAATAAGAGTGGGTGTTTCATTTTAATATAATTGTAATGTACTGAAGAACATAGCAGAATCCCATGCCAATCACAAGCCCTTTCTCTTAGTAACATTACTTTGTGCATGAACCTGGATCTATGTACAGTGTCTTCTTTTTTTTTTTTGTAATTATTTATTTTTTTACACGAACTCCCAACAGTGTCTTTTTAACTGTGTACTTATATGTGCCACCTGTTAACACAGGTGTCCTCTGAGTATTACTTAATGATATAGTACAAAGAACATTAGCCTGGAAGGACCTTGACTTGGATCTCACCTCTGTCATTCAATGACAATGTGAGCCCTAGAAAAACAAAAACCTTTCTAAATTACCACATCTGTAAAATAAAGATAATTATCATCTGCATGCTTTTTAAAGAATTACATGAGATCATCACCATCACTACCATCATCGTCACCATCATCTTCACTGAATTTTTGCTGTGTGCCAAGTTCTGGCAGCCTCTACTAAATCATCTCACCCTTACCTATGTTGCCTTCCAGAAGAGTGGCCTGCAGCCAAGAGTTCAGAACCAGCCAGATGGGAGCAGTTCAGTTGACAGGCAAGGGGCTGCTAAATGATTACCAAAAGTATCAGCAGCTCTGGCTGCTTTAGAGGATAGCCAAGTCTTTGACAGGTGGTCAGCGGGCTGCAGACAGAGGTCTAGTAGAGCAAGGAAATGTACACAAACATCAGACATTTTGGGATCTGAAGTCAAACCTCCAGTTTCCAAGGCTTTCCACAAACAACTACTCCCAAATATGTCTAGAACAGACATCTGTGTGTGTGTTCACGTGTGTGTATGTGTTCACGTGTGTGTGTGTTAGTCGTTCAGTCATGTCAGACTCTTTGTGACCCCACGGACTGTAGCCCAGCAGGCTTCACTTTCCATGGAATTCTCCAGGCAAGAATACTGGAATGGATTGCCATTCCCTTCCCCAAGAGCAAACATCTAAAGGGTCCCAATAAAGGCAGATGTGGGCAGAGGGATAAGACCCCAAACACGTCAAATTGCTCCACTCTGAACAGTACTCACAAGACTTGGAGCAGCGCCTTAGGGAGAAAATCTGAAAGGGAGCAGAAGCAGGGGGCTGGTGACCTGGGGAAGCGCTATGGCCTTTATTTGTCAAATGATCTTCAGCTTTCTGTGACCCTTGGGGTCAGAAGTAGGTGGCACAGAGGAATTCTATATTTCCCTTGACTTTAAGAAAATTATTTAACCTGTGGGCTCTGGTTCCAGGTTTAAAATGATATAATAAAATTATGGTACAATTTATACTGGGTTGTTATGTCTTGTGAAAAAGAACAGAGAAACTTTCTACATAGTGACATAAAAAGCTCTCCAAGAGCTTCCCTGGTGACTCAGCAGTAAAGAATCCACCTGCCAATGCAGGAGACATGGGCTGGATCCCTAATCAAGGAAGACCCCACACACCATGAAGCAGCTAAGCCTGTGCTCTAGAGCCTGAGAGCTGCAACTACTGAAG
>SJYX01007858.1:198498-235396 GCA_006410675.1 Oreotragus oreotragus | reverse complement strand
ATAAGACTTAAATTTTTTTTTTAGGGTAAAACAAAGACCTTTGTTTAAGGAATGTGGTTATATGCTACATTTAGATGGGCTGAAAATAGACCTAGTATGTTATTTAGGCAGGGATGATGCTCTGTTTGGGGATTCCCAGGTGGCTCAATGGTAAAGAATATGCCTGCAATGTAGGAGACTTGGGTTTGATCCCAGGGTTGGGAACATCCCTTGTAGAAGAAAATGGCAACCCACTTCAGTATTGCTGTCTGGGAAATCCCATGGACAGAGAAGCCTGGAGGGCTAAGGTCACTGGGTCTCAAAGAGTTAGACATCAACATAGCCACTGAGCATGCACACACATGCACAATGCTCTATTGAAAATATCACAAGTGTTTTGGGGTGAAAGGATACCCAGACAGCACTCTAAACCATTATCCAAATCAGTGGATGATAAAAAATAAATTCTTTATAGAGAAAACAATATCTCTGATATTTCAGTGGCAGCTGCATTCTGTGAACTGCTGTTTATATTTCTTTAAATAGCAGCATTATTAGGAGGAGATAGAAATGATAAATCACCTCTGCCATCTTATAGTTATTGGAGCATACACAATATCCATACATGTAAAAAATAAAAGGATACTACAAACGTATTAATGCACAGGGTCAGGATTAAAGGTAGCAACCTCTCATGATTGATATTGTTAACTTTTGTCCTTTAAAAAACTGTGGTATAAATATATACAGCAGAATATGTACTGTTTCAACCATGGTAAGTGTTCAATTCAGTGTGAATACATTCACAGTATTTGATGTTGTTACATTTTGAAAATTAAAACTTTGGAACTAATTGCTTT
Organism: Oreotragus oreotragus; assembly: GCA_006410675.1. NCBI lineage: Eukaryota > Metazoa > Chordata > Mammalia > Artiodactyla > Bovidae > Oreotragus > Oreotragus oreotragus. The sequence continues at coordinate 234,557 of SJYX01007858.1, read as the reverse complement.
CAAATCAAAATTTTGTGTTCCTATCTACTGGTAGAAGGAAAGGATGGAAAAAGAAGATTAAAAAAGTGGGTGTGAGATTGAGGAATAAACAAAGTTGATTACAATTTTAGATGAAGGTTTTGTTTGTTTTGTTTTTACTGATACTATAATTTTTATTTTCTTCTATTGGTTTCATAAAGTCTTAAAACAACATCCCCAAATCAGGTGAAGTGAAAAGCAATTACATTTTGTAATACAGAATGTTTTTTGAAATTTATATTTCTTCCCTTTTATGACTAAGCTCTTAGAAAAATGTTGCAATAACACATCAGAAATATGTTATATTTAAAAGGAGAGTTCAGTGTTGTACCAAAACTTATGATAAAATGTTGGGCTTTAAACTTAGAAGATATGTTAGTGATCACCAACTCTGAATTCCTCATTTTATAACCAAGGAAAATGAAGTCCATAAGGATTTATCTTTCTATCTACCCATCTATTTGCCTATAACATGCTTTGTTTCAGAAAGTATTTTAAAGTGGTTTACAAGGATACATAAAAGACAGAAAGATAAGAAATTGGATATAGGTGAAAAAGGCAAGTGGGAAAAAAGAGAAGGATCATAAAAAGAGTAGTCAGAACTGAAACTGACGCACAAATGCATGCTATTAAATCCTATCCGTTTGGTGAAGTATAAGTCTCAGACTAAACTCTAAGTGCTCTCCTGGTCAGTGTAGACAAGGAAATCTGATGAGCTAAACAATTCAGTTATTCCAAAGATAAAAGTGATCGAATTGTTCAGAAGATGGACAACTATATACAATACACGAAAGAAATGTTTCCCGAGTCTTATGAAGAGGGNTATCCGTTTGGTGAAGTATAAGTCTCAGACTAAACTCTAAGTGCTCTCCTGGTCAGTGTAGACAAGGAAATCTGATGAGCTAAACAATTCAGTTATTCCAAAGATAAAAGTGATCGAATTGTTCAGAAGATGGACAACTATATACAATACACGAAAGAAATATTTCCCGAGTCTTATGAAGAGGGCACATTTTCTAAATTAGCAACATCTTCAAAGCCTTCACTGTGGGAGACAGAGTAACAAATTCCTAGGACTGTTTCTCATGCAAGCTGATTGGGTCTTAGCTGAGTGCCATTCAGTAAGAGTTCTCCAGAAGTGATATGAAGCCTACTCCTTCAGTCCTGGGAAGGATACTGGTGTGTTGAGTCCCATGAAGGGCAGCTAGAACTTTCTCATTTAGTCACTAGGGACTCAAACTATGCTTTTCCAGGTGGTTGAGAAGAGAGCTATAAAACTTGGCATGGTAAAACTTCTGGAACTCAGCTGTCCAATAAATCAGTGTTTTGCAAACCTACTTTGGGCATGTGAATCTTCTGGGTGCTTGTTAACAAAGCAGATTTCTTATCTCATGTTTATTGGTGATTCAGAAAGTCTAGGCGAGGCCCAAGAATCTGCATGTGACACAGGTGTGAAGAGCTGTACTTTGAGAAATTCTAGACCATCTTTTCTCAGAAAGGGGATTGCTCATTTGATCTTTGTGTGGTACATCCATGCTTCAGTTGAAGTCTTTATGGGAGTTTTGCCCTCCTTGTTTTCTGCCTTTCCATCGTTCTCCCTCTTCTCCTTGAGCTCCATACATTTTAAATAATTGCCGATTTCAGAGCTGGACAGAGCTCTAGTTAGACCTGAGATTTCTTGATTTACCCGAGGCAAATGCACAATATTAGCCATTTCCTTAAAGCTTCTTTGCAGTGTTATTGAGAAAATGGGGAAGGGAAAAGTAAGGGATTTACTTGGTATAAAGAGAAACCTGACTTCTCTGGGATTAGGAGTTTTAAATTCCTGATCAAACTTTCCTACTTTCTGTGGCCCCATTTCTCCAAATCTTTATGGCCATTATAGAAGGAAAAGAAAACAAGAAGGTGATACACAGACTCCTGGTGAGGAGGAATATTTTGTCCCTGATAATGTTTAGACTTGTCAACACAAGATGATTTTTTTTTTTTTAAAGGGGACCAATTTTAGTCAAATTTCTGAATGTTTTTAAATTCCTTGCAGATACTCACTTATTGCTTATACCAAGGGTGGACAGTTTTCTTTCCTCTTCCTATGGTACATTACATTGGAGACATTATTGTAGCATATCTGTTTGGGAGCAGGGGGGCAGAGGAGAGAGATTGGAGTGGAAGAGAAGGCTTCATTCCACTGCTTTGTTCTAGCCTTGCTACTCCTTAATGGTCTTTATACCAGCAGCTTCTGGACATCACCTTGGACCTGGCCCAAAGTGCAGAATCTCTGCCTCATTCTAGATTTACTGAATCAGAATCTTCATTTTAATGAAATACCTAGTGATTCTTGCACATTAAAGTTTGTGAAGTATTAGGATAGTGCCTCTCAAAATTCTGTGAGCATTAGAACACCTTTCTGGGTGGAATGCCTTTTAAAACAGATTCCAGAGATTCTGAGTAGGTCTGAGATGAAACCCATGAACTCGCACTAACAAGTTCCAAGTGATGCTTATAATGGCTATTCACACACTGAATAATGAAGGTCAAAACAGTGCTTCTTCTTTGTTTTTAGTAGACTTTATTTTTAAAGCAGTTTTGGGTGAACAGCAAAATTGAGCAGAAAGTACAGAGATTTCCCATATACCACCGCCACCCCATAGCTTATTATTATCAACATGCCCTACCAGAGTGATAAATTTGTTACATTTGGTGAACCTACATTGACTCATCATCACCCAAGGTCCATGATTTACGTTAGGGTTCACTCTTGGTGTTGTATATTCTTTGTGTTTTGAGAAATGTATTATGATATGTGTATGTGTGCGTGTGTGCGTGTGTGTATACACACACCATTGTAATTTCATAGTTTTATATACAGAATACAGAATACAGAATAGTTTTATGTACAGAATGTGTTGTCCTGTGCTGTGCTTAGTCACTCAGTCGTGTCCGACTCTTTGCGACCCCATGGACTGTGGCCTGCCAGGCTCCTCTGTCCATGGGATTCTCCAGGCAAGAATACTGGAGTAGGTTGCCATGCCCACCTCCAGAGGATCTTCCCAACCCTAGGATTGAACCCGGGTCTCCCACATTTCAGGCAGATTCTTTACCATCTGAGCCACCAGGGAAGCCCAAGAATACTGGAGTGGGTAGCCTATACTTTCTCCAGGGAAACTTCCTGACCCAGGAACTGAACCAGGGTTTCCTGCAGTGCAGGCAGATTCTTTACTAGCTGAGCTTCATGGGAAGCCCACACACAGGATAGTTTCCACTAAAAAATCCTCTGTGTTCGACCTGTTCATCCTCTTCTCCCCCTTAATGGCAACCACTGATCTTTTTTCCTATTTATTTAGTTTTACGTTTTCCAGGGTCATATAGCTGGAATCATACCGTATGTAGTTTTTTAGGTTGGATTCTTTTTGGTTAGTAATATGCATTTAAACTTCCTCCATGGCTTTTCATGGCTTGATAGCTCATTTCTCTTTAATGCTGAATAGTAGTCCATTGTCTAGATGTACCACAATTGATTTAACCAGTCACCTACTGAAGAACATCTTGATTACTTCCAAGTTTTGACAGTTATGAATGAAGCTGTTGCAAACTTTTATGTGCAGGTTTTGTGTGGACATATGTTTTCAGCTCATTTGGGTAATTATCAAGGAGTGTGATTGCTGGATTATATGGTGAGGCTAAGTTTGACTTTTTAAGAAACTGCAAAACTACCTTTTAAAATGGTTGTACTATTAGTATTTTGTATTCCCACCAGTGATGAATGAGAATGCCTATTGTTTGATATCCTCTCCAGCATTTGGTATTGTCGAGGTTTTACATCTTTGCCATTTTGATAGTCTCGAGTGGTATTTCACTGTTGTTTTCATTAAGACTTCCCGAAATGACATGTGATGTGGTGCATCTTTTTGTGTGCTTATTGGCCATCTGTATATCTTCCTTGTTGAAGTGTAAAGATCTTTTGCCCAATTTTTAATTGCGTTGTTCAACTTCTTATTTTTGAGTTATAAGATTGTGGATTGAAAAAAAAAATGTACCAACTGAGAACCGTGAGTTAAGTTTTATTTGGGGCAAAATGAGGACTATCATCTAGGAGACAGCCTCTCAGACAGCTCTGAGGCACTGTTCCGAAGAGGCAGTGGGGGAGGTCAGTATACATGTGATTTTGGTGGAGGGCGGTCCATGCAGTCAAGCACACATTTTGGCAAAAGATTGCTGCTAATCACGAGGGGCAGATGTCTTCATTAATGATTTGAGCATTTTTCTGCATGGTGCAAGAAAATTGGGCTCATAAAATCTTCTCCTGAAAATAACTATCTGAAGGCCTGTCCTGCCAGTTTTTCCCAGAGCACCGAGTGCCTCATTCCTGATCTCCATCCTGAACTCCTTTCAGGGTGTGTTCATTGTCAGCAACTGTAGTGGTGAGTGACTTCATTCTTGTAAAAACAGATGGCAAGTAATAATTTTCAGTTGGCAGAGTTCTTTGTATATTTTGGATAACTGTCCTGTATGCCTTTGGTAAATGTTTTCTCCCAGTCTTCTCGTTCTCTTGACAAAACACTGCTTTTTAAATGGGCCATATAGAATCATCTAGAGGATTTTAAAGATACTGATTTCTTGGAACTCATCCCCACAGATTATGATATAATCAGTCAGCATAGGGTCAGGGAATCATAATTTTAAAAAACTTCCTCAAGGGATTCTTAAGTAGTTCAAGTTTGAGAAGCACTGTCCTAGAGCACTGTTACTCAAACTTGGGAGTACAGCATAATCACATGGCAAGTTTTCACTTTGTAAGTACTGATGCCTGAATCTCACATCCAGAGATTCTGATTTGATTGGCATATGGTTCTGTCTGAATGTTCAAGGTTTTTAATGGTCCTTGAGTGATTTAATGGGAATCAGAGTTTGAGAACCACTGCCCTAAAATAAACTCTGCAGTAATGCCAGAGTTATCAACCCAAGCAATGCCTGGGAGAATTATGAAACATCCCCCATTATGTGGAGGAATTAGTCATGTGGTGCCTCTTCCTCAGTTTGTCCCGTGGCATATAGTTGGGGGACAGAGTGTGGGCTCTTTGGCCAAGTGTTGATGAGCTTTGCATTCACACACTCACGCAGATACCAAATTCCTCGTCACTAGGTCAAGGAAGACAAGTTAGTATCACCTCTTGATGATGTACAAAAATGATTACCATGTAGAGGTAAATTGTCTTTCTGTACTTCACTGAAAAGAACAGAGAACACTTAGACATTACTGCTTGGTTTCTTCCTTTCCAGCTTTAAGGAGACCCAAAGGACATAACCATCTACATGGAGGACTGTGGGCAATAGAAGATGGGCTGGATTGAGAGGACAGGGGGAGATGTGATGACGGGAATAAGATGAGAGGGACCTGATGATCCAGAGGCAGCAAATGTTCACAGGGAAGAGAACATGAGACACCCAGGGGTGGCACAGTGCCAGAAAATATGAGATGATGGATAATTTTGGCAAATGCTTTTGAAAGATGAAAATGAAGGTTTAAATTAGTTTGGGGGAATTGGTTAAGTTGCTACGTCATTTATGACCTAGACCACACACGTTGTAGATTTATGAGCATCACATTGTTATGAGAAGATGAAACAAAATGGAAGAAAAGATCTTGAAGCTCTAGTCCTTCTCGAGGAGCTTCTACTTGGTGCAACCATTGAGTATCACTGACTTGTAAAGAAAACTGGACCCAGAAATGTTAAGTGACTCATCAGAGATGAAATTTGTATTTTTTTTTTCTGACTCCAAAGCCCAACGTTTTTTATCTCACCCTGTGCTGTAGACTTCATGATGACTGTTACTACTTATTGAGAGATTGCTACATGCAAGGCACAAGGCTGTGTGTGTGTTAAACACATTACTTCATTTAATCTTCAACATTTCTGAGAGGCATGCAGTGTTCTCCCCATTTTACAGATGAGAAAACTGAGAATTAGAGATTTTAAGCAACTTAACCAAAATCATCTAGCTATTACATCATGGACTAGGGTTTATATCGATGTCTGTCTAATTCCCAAGAAGTACTCCTTCCATCATATGATACTGATTTTTTTGTAAAAAATAATGGAAATTCCTTAGCCACTTTGACCTGCTCTGTCTCTGTTTCATTCACTAGGTCTAGTCTCTAGGTCATAGAAGGGATTGAGCGCTGACTTTCAACCACAGTTCCCATCTCGTGCTTCCTCTTTTGCTCAAGTGTCAGACGTGCTGGATGATAAATAAGACTTATTCTGTTCTCAAGGGCCCCGGCCTGTGCTGACACTTTGGAGGAAGTGATGATACTTGGTTAGTACAGATTTTACTTTATTTTTCCCTTTGTTCTTAGAGACATTTGGGGAAAAGACACTGAGTAGTAAAGTGGCCAGGGGTCATATAAGTCATCTGCAAATTTTTTGGTAGATCTAGGTCATAGAAGGGATTGAGCGCTGACTTTCAACCACAGTTCCCATCTCGTGCTTCCTCTTTTGCTCAAGTGTCAGACGTGCTGGATGATAAATAAGACTTATTCTGTTCTCATGGGCCCCGGCCTGTGCTGACACTTTGGAGGAAGTGATGATACTTGGTTAGTACAGATTTTACTTTATTTTTCCCTTTGTTCTTAGAGACATTTGGGGAAAAGACACTGAGTAGTAAAGTGGCCAGGGGTCATATAAGTCATCTGCAAATTTTTTGGTAGTCTGTTTTGTGTAGGGCACCTGGTAGGAGGCAAGATATTTAAAGAGGTTTGAGATAAAGTTCTGACTTTCAAGGAGCCTATAATTTATTTAGATGATTAGAGCTTTTGATCCAAACAAAATCCCCCCACCCAGTACTAGTTATATCAGAATACCATTGTCTATCTTTAAACTTCTCACATATGCCTAGTAGACTATTTTAAAATATTAAGAAATTCAGTTCCTAAACGCAACACCAGTATATAAAACATAAAAGCAAAGCTGTTTTGATTGAAATAGTGGGATATGCCTGGAACCCCATGTGCCCAGTCACCTTTTTCTCATCTGGTAGCTTCTGAGGCATCTCATCAACAGCCTCTTCCAGGGAACACATGTAAAACTCTGTGAGGTGCTTGGAAAGATCCTGATGCACATTCAGAAGACCAGAATTGTATTCCTTACTCACTGATAACCTTAGCAAACCCTTTAGTTCAATCATTAGGAAGCTTCTGGTTCATGCAAGTGACTCCATTTCTGAATTTCAGGTTGTCTTCTGTGGGCATTGAGGATTTCTCAGAGGGAATGTGACTTGGGAAGATCTCCAGCATCGTTTACCACTTCAGCATCATTCTGTTTATTCTGAACACTCAAGACAGCAGTGCAGAGGAGCAGAGGTTCCACATTCCTCGGCCCCGAGTCAAGCTTGTTCATTCTTTTATGTTCGAGTGATACTGGGGAAGGGAGGCAATCCATGCATTTTCTATACTCTTTCTTGCTGCTACTCAGGCTTTTTTTTTCCCACTCAGAAACAAAAATCTTCTCCAGTATTTATTCAGCATTAACTTATTAACCTCACTTCTCTTTCCCCTGGTTTCTAGGGGCATTCTAGCAACTTGCATCACCTGCTCACCTCATCCAGCTCAGTGCTTCATATCTTATAAGGACCCTGGCATTTGGTTCATTGTTTCCTCCCCCTGCTCAGTCTTGGCAAACTGTAGGAGTTATTTGAGAGTCTAGCCTCTGAGTTTTTTAATGTCTTCAATTGCAGTGTAAACTGCAACCTATTTCATCCTCCTCTTTCAATGATCACATTGGAACTGCTTGCTTTCTGAAGTTTTACACTCGGTTACTCTGGTAAAAAATATGACAGTCACCTTCCTTCTTTCCCACCAAACCTGCTACACTCTCATCAAACCTGTTCTCAGGTATAGTCACCTTTGCTGGTGCTTTTTTTTTTTTTTTTTTAAATGTCCTTTAGCCTCTCCTGTCCACAGTTGTTTCCCTTTCTAGCCCAGAGAGTCACTAGCGCCACTCTCTCCTTAATGCTCATGCACTGTCTGTTAAGGCAGACGGGACACTCCCCTGCTTCTTCCTGTGGTTAGACTTTACCTGAATTAAATTCCTGACTTCCGTTCCTGCACTGCTCCTTTCAGGAGAGGAGGAAAGACTGACCTGACCGGTGGATTTGGAAGAGGCTCGAAGCATGCTTAGTTCAACTCCTTCTCCATCCTCTTTGGGATTTGCCTGCTTGCAGAGAAGGAGGACACACAGTTGTTTCTGAGCTCTGCCTGCCTACAGAGAGCTTACACTCTGCCCTGCTCCTCCTTGAGGTGGAGGAGGGGTGGGGCTCACATTGTTTCCGCTGCTTCAACTTCAGTTCGTTCTGCAAACTAGCCTTTCTCATGGAAGGTTGTTGCATAGTGCCTCCTCTTCTTCCAAAAATTTTAAAAAATAATTGTTCCCAACTCTGGCTCAGTCCTTAAATATGAATTCTCTCCATCTTTACTCAGTTGGCCAAGTGCAGCTGGAAGCAAATCATAAGCTAGTTCATTACTATTGTGAATCCACAGTGGAGCCTTGACGGTGCTGGGCAGTCCTTCCCTTGCCATTAGGGGGCTGCTTTCTTCTCTCCCTCCTGGCAGGTCCACTCACATTCCCTGATTCTCCTGAGAGCCTGGTCTGCCCTGTCCATGACCTGCAGTTGAAACCATCCCCTGAACATCAAGAAGTTGATAGACACGAAGGTTCTTACGTCTCCATGCCGGTAATATGTTCTTTCACTGCCCATCTTCTCTCTTCTTCCCTCACCTCCTAGAAGAAGCATTTTCCCCCGGTTCCAGGTTAATTTCCACATTCCTCTCTTGATCCTCTCCTTTTGTTTTCCCTCAAGTCTTTATGTCATTGATTGATCCCTCTCTGCTTTCTCTCCTCTTTGCTTGCTTTTAAGAGTGTATTCTGGAGACTAACAACATTTGAGCCTCTCATCCTGAAGGAAAGAAGTCTGTTCCATGGCTCTGTGCACCTTTCCAGCTGCAGCCACATCTTGGCTCTAGTCTGTTCTAGTTCTCTCTTATTGTACTACATTAACATTTCCATCCACTTCCATCAGGTTTTTACTGCCTCCTTCCCTTTCCTCCAACATATATTAAATCAGCCCTTACAAAGGTCTATGCACATGGTTTTAACTACCAGCTGTTTAGGAAATGATTCCAAATCTATCTCCAGGTCTCTTCCAACTCTGTATACTCAGAGGCAACAAAGGCTATTTTTCTGAGCCTCACCAACACTTCAAACAAAGCAATGTTCCAAACCCAACTCTTATCTCCTCACTAATCTTCACTCTCTTTCCCCCTCTTTCCATGCCTTTTCCACTCTTTTTAACACATTTTTCTATCTCAGTTAATGGCAGCTTTGCCATTCCAGCTTCCTAAACCAGAAACTTTAAAAATCACTCTAGGTTCAGCTTTTTTTTTTTTTTTTTGGGCACCTGCTCATCCTCCCATCTGGCTTCCTGTAGTTTAGTCACTATTGTAGAGTCATTGAATCAAATTGAATATTTTAAAACAGATCTCAGTTTTGTTCTTCGACTCTTCATTTTTACTGCCATGGCCCAGTTAGAACCTCTGTCTTTTGCCACAATTGCCAGAGAAATGGCAACCCACTCTAGTACTCTTGCCTGGAAAATCCCATGGACTGAGGAGCCTGGTAGGCTACAGTCCATAGGGTGGCAAAGATTTGGACACGACTGAGCGAATTCACTTTCACTTTCTTTCCAAATGATTTATCTATCTTACATGGCTGACTCTCCCTCAATCTGTCGCTCTTAATGCTGTAAAACAGCATGGTTTTTGAAATGTAATCTGATCATGTTGTTTTTACACTTAGAACTCTTTTCTGGTTTTGCATTGTCTCTGGAATGAAAGTCCAAATTCCTTTTCATGGCAAGTAATACGCTTCAGCATGCTGATCTCTGTCCACCATTAATGGTGTCTTTTTCCATAATTGCCCCCACTCACACCACTGCAGTGTGGCAGTGTGGGATGCCTTTCTTTCAGTGCTTATCAGCAGAACTCCTCTTTATCTTTCAGATCCTAGCTAACGGGTTACCTACTCATGGAGGTCTATAGATCTCTACATACTTACACTCCGTGTTGCATTACTTTACACATGGATATCATTTTCTAGATGGAATGCTACCTGGGGGCTATCACTGCCTTTATCTTTGCATACACAGTGAACACAGTGTTTAGCACATAGTCAACACTCAGAAACTGTTTGCTGAATAAAACTGAAATGTGCTAAAGATTGATGAAACACTATGACTAAAGGGAAATACACCAAATATAAAAATAATTTATGTGTTCAACTGACAGAATCTCAAGTAACTTCCTCTGTCTTCTATAATTTGGTAAAATTGAGTTTAAACTGAAAAGAAGTATACATATTAAAGAGAAATGTTATAGAGGGTAAACCCATAGTGAATGTCCTTCCAAGCTAAAATTTCTCAGGGAAAGTTTAGGAAAGGTAGGTAACTTAGACATTGGGCTCAGGGATTCAGAAAGATAAAATAAAGAAATAAATAAACAAAATAATGAAGCAATCAGTTGAGAAAGATAAATTTAAAAGAATCAGAGACTTACCTGGCAGTCCAGTGGATAAGATCCCATACTTCCACTGTAAGGGGCATAGGTTCGATCTGTGGTCTGGAAACTAAAATCCTGCTTGCTGTACAGTGCAAAGAGAAAAACAAAAAATCATGCTGTATATGCTTTCTTCGTTTATTCATTAAAAATGCTTACATCTTTAATCATTTGTATTCTACCTTTTCCCAGTGTCTTTAAATGAACTTACAATGAAAGATTAAGTAAATTACAGTTCTTTAAAAAAAAATGAGGCATAGTGGTCTTGGGGAGCCATGGCAATGAATGTATTTAACCTAGCCGCTAGACTATGAGGGCTAGTGGCTAGGGACAAGGCCCTGGTTTGTCTGCTTTGTAGAAATGAATTTCAACAAAGAGATGGAAAGCAGTAAAACAAGGAAAGTGTATAGGAGGAGGAAAAAAAAAAAAGAGTACTTGTGAATACACACACACAGGCAGGCTCAGAAAGTCAGAGGGTCATACCTTCATGGTAGTTTAAATCACTTATATGGGGCATTTCTTCTGGGTTCCCCCTGACCAGTCATCTTGCTCTGCCTGGCTCTCAGTCCATATTTGGTATAGTTCAACAGCCTCACCTGTGTGTGTACATCTCTTAGCCAAGATGGATTCCAGCACAGAGACCTATGGAAAGTTTGACACCACCTATTATGGGGTGGCACCCCTCACTTTTTAGCCCCCAAGGAACCTTTCTGTGCATGAATAGTCAGAAAGATCTTTTTGACCTTAAGAATGAAAAATATGTGGTCTCTTTATCTTTTATTTGGGCAGGACTCAGGTCCTCTCTGCCCCTGCCATTACTTTTATTTTGGAGTATCTGTCCACAGGGGACAGACTTCAGCTTCTCAACCTGGGGCCCATCTATCTCATGTCTCAAAAGGAAATGAAATCTAATCAAGTAAAATGAAGGCAAGAATTATATTGCACATCAAGTTCAAGCTATGAAGGTCTTTGTATTGGCTAAAGATGAGTCACTGATTTGGCTTTGACCTTTCTAATGATCAATGGGAGAGAAAAAATAATAAGATCTATTTGTTGTTCCTGTTTAATTGCTAAGTTGTGTCCGACTCTTTTGCGACCCCATGGACTGTAGCTCACTGGGCTCCTCTGTCTGTGGGATTTTCCTGGAAAGAATACTAGAGTGAGTTTCCATTTCTTTCTCCAGGGGATCTTCCCAACCCAGGGACCAAACCTAGGTCTCCTGCAATGGCAGACTGATTCTTTACTACTAAGCCTCAAGGAAAGATTTTAATGACCACAAAACACAGACTCAAGACATTCACTTGGAAATGTATGTTTTGTCTGTTAGTACACATTTTCACAAAGGATAATGTGTTGAAATTAATGAATGAAATTTTATCTAACCTAATAAAATGAGTTGGCATCTTTGCTTGATCTGTTTACCCTACTACTTCCTGAAGTAGGTCCTTGGAGAATCTGATGAGATGAATACTTTTGGTATTGCTAATAATTTCCAAAATTCTATAGGAGAAATATACCAGAAAGATGGGACCCAGGTGGCACTAGTGGTAAAGAATCTGCCTACCAATGAAGGAGACACAAGAGACTCACGTTCAATCCCTGGTTGGGAAGACGACTGGTGTAGAAAATGACACCCCACTCCAGTATTCTTGCCTGGACAATTCCATCGGCAGAGGAATCTGGCAAGTTACAGTCTATGGGGCTGCAAAGGGTTGAACATGGCTGAGCAACTGAGCATAGCACAGCATACCAGAAAATAAATTCCATTGTCATGTTTGTTTCTAATAAAAAATTTAATTTTTGATTTCTTAGGATATCTAGGCTATAATGTTTCCCGGATTAAAAAAGTTGTGAGGAATAAAGCATTCACTTTAATGATATTTGGAAATATTTTAGAAAATGACCTTCTAAGCTCAAAATTTCCTATTGTCCTCAGCTTCCACAGTGAAACTAATAACTGTAGTAGATACTCAAAAAGCACAGGTCCCACTTAATCATGTGGGATTCAGGGCTGCCTCTGTGAAGGCTCAAACAGAGTGAGTAGGCTTATAGTTAAAGGAAAACTTACAGGTTCTTTATTACTGAAGGAAGAAATTATAGTGGAATTGAAATGCTCTATTTTCTCATTTGTATCTGAAGGGAATGTTCGAAGGGGAAAAAGGCAATATCCAAAGGCTGAGTACATTATGCTTTTTGAGTGTGCTCCAGTAGAAACATAATGTCAAGTATATTGATTTAACGACCAAATCACTGAATGTAGAAACTGTAATTAAATATACTCTTGAGAACATAATTAGGGAGGTAGTACTATTATTTAAGGAATAATGAGGACCAAAAATTTTGAGTAATAAAAACAGGGAAAAGAGCCTTTGGATAGATACTCTTTTCTAAGAATCGTAGTTTCTCTTTATTAAAAATAGTTCTCAAAGCAAATCTCTTAATTTATTTCCCGTTGAGAGATTTCCCTCCTTAGTTTGCCTGATCTTGGAAGCTGTTGAGTTTTCTTCTTTTACAATCCCTCTCATCTTTTCACTAAGGTTTTTATACCAGCCTCTTTGTATTTTCCTGGACTTTACAGCTCTCTTATTATACCATCTGCTGCCTCCTACTTGAGTCAACAATGTTAACAGATATGACTTCTGCATTCAAGATAATAGTGTATTTGGGGCATGTCTTCAATCTCATTCTTTTCCAGATATAACAGATTTGATAGCTACATGCTTCTGACCTGATAGCACAGCCCTAATATTTGAAAAGAAAGCTGAACAGTTGTTCATATATCTTGTGTATCTTTGTTATTTGATATGGAACATACTTATAAACTGGATTATCAATATTCTTATATAGCTAAGTATCCACATGATTTTGAAAATATTTTGATAAGTGAAAAAAACCCTCATGTTCTAAGGCAATGCACAATTTTTCTTCAAAACATACAATTTTTGTTTCTAGTAATATCACAAATAGGAGTGGCAAAGGGAAACTGTGCACATTGTAAGCTAAAGTACTCTGCTTTAATTTTTGTTCCATTGATTTTTCAGGCCAAATCAAGGGAAAAATACTGCATTTTGAAATGCCTGAATATATTCACGTGATAAGTTATTTATTTAAATCAGAGTAATTTAGTGGGTTACACTATATGTCAAGAGCCACATTACAATGCCATAAAACATCTCATAAATCACAAAAGAGGTACCAAGAATAAAGGGACGGCAAAGGAAATCTTAAGAGACATTGTAATAGCACATTTGGCAGTACAGATTGTTGAGTTCTGAACAGACCAGAATGATGCAGTTTTTGCCAACAAAAACAGGGAGGAAAAATACTTTCCATGGTAAATCCAAGTACTAAAAGAGTGGATCTGTATGGCTATTAAAGAGCCCATGAAGACAACTTGAAAGCACACTTTATTTCTTGTATATTACATCATTAGAGGTACTTACAAAGATTCACAGATATCTACAAACTATCAGGTTTATGATAATGGGTAAGGTAAATTATTTTTAACTTATATATGTCTCAAGGAACTTCACACAACAACATTTCCAAAGAGTCTAAAAATTTTAACACTCCATCAGTTTTCTAAATGCGGTATATTAGTTAGCTTTTGTTGTGGTACCAACCAACCCCAATAGTTCAATGACTTATGAGAACAAATGTTTATTTTTAACTTGTATTGTAAGAGGGCTGCAAGTTAGCTGAGATGTCTTGGCGGGGCTCAACTGGGATGATTACCTCCATCTATCTTCTCATTCTAAGACCTGGGCTGAAGGAGCAGCCCCTAACCCGGTTATGCTATTCTCACAGCAGAAGGCAGAACACAAGAGAGATAGAGCCTAGCAATGCAAACATAATCTGTATCTCTGATGGAAAGTGGCTTAAGCCTGCTCACATTCTGTTTGCAGGAGCAAGACACAAGACCAAGTCGAAAGTCAGTGGGGTTGGAAGTACATCCATCCTATGGTTAAGAGTGGCAAATGTAGGGAGGAAATGAGTAATTAAGAACAGATAATACAGTCTAACACTTTTGATAAAAGGTACTGTTGGTAAAAATTAATGTTTTGTGGAAATGTCTCTAATAAAATTCTGTCAAAGTTCATTGATAATTTCCTGTAGTATAATCTATTAATGCAATTTATTCTAAATCCATATTGTCTTCCCTTTTCTGAAGCATTTGATAATCTCCTCCTTGAAACATTTTCTTCTTTTTGATTCTATAGTATTTTTCTTGATTCTCCTCTTATTTATCTGAAGATCTCTGTATGTCTTTATTAATTATCTTTCTTCTGTGGTTCTAGACATGAGACTTTACCCCTTGATCTTTCAGTGGCTTTCTTATTGCTAACCAATTTCAACACCAAAAACTCCTATGATTTCAATGATCTCTTTCATGTGGAAATAACTCAAATGACTTTCTCTAGTCCTGACTTTGTACTTCTACCTGCCTTCTGGGATCTCTATCTGAATGGCGTTTGACACTTCGAATTCAATACTGTCGTTAGAAACTCCTTGTCTTTCCATCTACATGTGTCTGTCTGGATTTCCCTATTTCTCTTGGCAGCACCATTTTCTAGGTCATTCTGACTCAAACCTAGGAGTCATATTTGAATCCTCCCTTCTTCTATCATCCAATCAATAAATGCTAAATAAATCATGTACTATTTCATCATCACGTTTCACATAACCATCCACTTACTTTTCCAACACCATCATTCTTCATTCCAGCCCAACCACTTCAAAATAATAGTCTATTCTCCTTTGTTCTGCTTCCTTTATCTTCCTGTCACCAAGTTTTCCGGATCAGAGCTCATAGAACTTTCTAGTTACCCTCAATGTCTAAAGTGAAAGTGAAGTCGCTAAGTCGTGCCCGACTCTTTGCGACCCCATGGACTGTAGCCTACCAGGCTCCTTTGTCCATGGGATTCTCCAGGCATTAGTCCTGGAGTGGATTGCCATTCCCTTCTCCAGGGGATCTTCCAGACCCAGGGATCGAACCCGGGTCTCCCACATTGTAGACAGACGCTTTACCGTCTGAGCCACCAGGGAAGTCCTCAATGTCTAAATCAGTCACAAATTTACTCTGATATACAAGAATTTTCACAGTATGTTTCTATCTTTTTAGGGTTGCCTTCTAAAAGTTAAGGTTCATGGAAGCTCCTGTCAAAACAAGCAATGTGATATTACTTGAACACATCCAGTTTTTCCATATAAGTGGAAAAACTTATCTTACTTATCTTTTATCTGCTGTTTTTTTTTTCTTTCTGGTGTATACTCCTGGCTTCAATTTAGGTTCAAGTGCTGCACATACTCTTAAAGTTCAGTCTCAACCAAAAGATTCCTTCTAAGAACTTTGTTCAGTAGTACTTGGTTTTCATCTCTCTAGTGCATAGATTTGCTATGTGTTTCAGTGACTTATAAAATTATTCCTTTATTGAGACTACTGTTTTTGGGGAGATGGGGAGCAAGTAGATATTACTTGTAATTCCTATAGCATCTAGCTCAGACCTTTGTATATACTAAATTTATAATATTAATACATTAATAAAATTAATAATTTAAAAACTTGAACTCAGGAGGCAGACTGACTCTCTGGCACTATAAAAGTTAATTATAATTATTTTTGTTATTAAATCTTCATTAAGTGCTTACAGAATATGGTTACATTTGAAAAAGTCTTATATTATTTCCTACCTTATTGATAAAGTAATTATAAATGAGAACAAGCACATTTAACATAGGGATAATTAAGAAATGGTTTATCTTCTTATTTACAATGGACATTCATTATAATCCTTTTTGTTGGGAGTTGGGGGTAAGATCCATTCTTTGCACTAAGTTAATTTCTGTCTTGGGTGTTTAAAATTAGTCTATGCAGTAAAGAAATTTCCGGATGCAAAATTGTTTCTGCATCTTGCAAAAAATCATTAAAATAACTGAACCTCCTTAGAAGATAAATATAAAAAGAAATAATGTACTTTTACTATGACTTGCTCAACAGTTCAACTTACGTTAGTTATTATTCTTTCTGAATAGTTACCTTCTACATAACTGCCTTGTTTCACAGTGAACTTATTCAAAAATAGGTCAGTAGGGAGAGTGTGGGCTGATCTACTATTAATTTCAGTTTTTAAGATACAGACATTAACTTCTAGTGTTTGTTATAAATAGTAATTAAATGATATGATTTTTAGAAATGTTAATATCTCAGAGTCATCACACTACATTAACACAGTTGGGAAACATAATGGTATTGATGTCAGAAAAAGAAGTGAACGTGCACTTAAAATTTTGTTGAGATGGTAGATCTCATGCTAAGTATTTTTACCATAGAAACAAACAGACAAAAAGATAAGAACAAAATAAAAATCCTAAAGGGATGTAGCTAAAATTTTAGAGGTGATGGATATGTTTATTACCTTGACAATGGTGATATAAGTATATGCATATGTCCAAGCTCATTAAAATGTTTATATTAAATACATGTAGCTTTTTGTATATCAATTATAACTCAATAAAGTTTTAAAGCAAAACAAAACAAAAATATCTTTAATAGAATCTGAAACATATTCAGGATATAGTAACAGTTTCCAGGAATCCTGAGAAGTGAGTGAAGGAAAAATCAGTGTGATGGCCTAAAATGAGAACAGGCTTTGGAATAACATTTTGTACATATCCAATTAAACTGTGTACAGCACAGAAAAAGATAAGTTTCCCAATTCATTTTATGCTAGCATAACCTTGACTGTAAAACCTTCCAAGCCAGAATAAAAAGAAAAACAGAGACCATTCTCATTTATGTGTATTGTTGCAAAAATTATTAATAAAATGTTGGCATGTTAAATTGAACACCAAAAAAGGATTAAAAAATCATTATACTCCTATGTGTTTTATTAAATTTGAACTTTTTTGGAATAAATATAAAGTTTGTCAGTTTCCCACTGGAGTTTCTTGCTATTAAACTTTCAAAATATTTTTGCAGTTACTGTCAAAAATAAAGGTCTCACTTTTGTTTTTAATTCCTTCAGTCCCCTTGTGTTTGGCAATTACTACAAAAAAAATTAAAATGGCATTGAAATTTATTCCTTAGATCTCTAAATAACACCTAAATTTTGTATGCAAATGTATTTTTAACATAGTGAGTTTTAAAACTTTCTTAAATGCAGAGGTTTGGCTTGTTCTTTAAAAATCCTCAAAACAAATATGCAAATTAATTAAAATAGGGATGGTAGGTGGTTAGATGTTTATATATTTAAAATAACTTGTGTTTACCTCATTTTATGAAAACAATCCATCTGAGGTATTTTTGCTTGTTCAAGTTGTGCAAGAGACAAAACCAATATAAAAATCACTTGTATGGGAATAAAATATTAAGTATAGGTGATAATTCATTCTTTATTAGTGACTAACCTATATTGTAGTTATTTAGCCACCTAGAGTCTTGAACTTCTTATCTATAAATGAAAGATGAGGACTGGATGGTCTTTTTGGTTCCAAATCCTAATGTTTTTAAAACCCCAAACCAAAATTATTCTGTGAGTAGGATCCATAGATGGCAGTACCATATAATAAACACAATAGAAGAAAAATGATGTTTTCCTGTTCAGATTAGGGAAAACACATAATTAAAACTCATCTGTTTTGGGGTTTCAAATAGAAAAGAGAAAGCAAAAGCAAAATGGCCATCATCCCTTAATTTCTAGCTGCTGCTACTGCTAAGTCACTTCAATCGTGTCCGACTCTGTGCGACCCCATAGAGGGCAGCCCGCCAGGCTCCCCGTCCCTGGGGTTCTCCAGGCAAGAACACTGGAGTGGGTTGCCATTTCCTTCTCCAATGCAGGAAAGTGAAAAGCTTACATAAGGTAAAGATGGGAGAAGAACTAACGTTTTCTTTTTCTATATAAACAATGTATTGAAGAATAAACAATTAGGAGATTTCTAAAGGACTTAGAGACTCCAACTCTGTTAGAAAATGGGAGTTTGAAAAAGGCCCTGGAAATAATGCACCTACTGAAAGTAAAGTAGAAAACGCAGAAAACAAAACCTTAAACTGAAATGACATTTAACTGTGCAGTGAAAACTTATTACTTTAGGATGATTTATAGGTAAAAATATGTACCTGACCTAGTGAAAAAAAATCTGCACGGTAGGATATTTTGAAATTGACATTTTTTTTCTTTTAGATGGCATACAATATCTTAACTTAGGCCTTCTCTGGTGGCTTAGTGCTAAAGAACCTGCCTGCCAATGCAGGAGACTTGGATTCAATCCTTGGGTTGGGAAGATCCCCTGAAGAAAGAAATGACATTCCACTCCCGTATTCTTGCCTGGGAAATTCCATGGGCAGAGTAGTCTGGCAGGTTACAGTCCATGGAGTCGCAAAAGAGTTGAACATGACTTAAGACTAAACAACAAAAAACAACCTTAATTTTAATATTTTTTTTTTACTCTTGGAGGACAGCACAGTGACTGGCTTTGAAAGTGTATCAAGGGATTTGTTTGTATAGCATTTTACATATCCATGGTTAGAGTGGGTGGTTTTAGGAACTTTGAGGACAAATGTAATCTATGAAGACTGAGATTTCCAAATGAAGTCACAATTCAACCCATGCTTTTTACTACCAATATAATCACCCAATTCTTATGGATTTGGAATTAACAAATTAAATTTTCATTAAGGAAAAATTCCTTGAAAACTATATTTGAATGTGCTATTGATAACTTACAGTGCATATAAAATCAGGACATATACAATATATAAGACCAGGAAAGAGTTTTTTCCTTGCAGAATGATTTATAAAGAACTTTCTCACATTATAAATTATTATTACCATGATGAAACTGGACAAAGAGCCAAGAAGGAGTTACTCATAGAGTATTAATTGTTCAACCCTAATATTTAATACTACCAGCCAGGGAAAGTGACTAATGTTCTTCACTATAATATGCATTCAGAGGCTGAACAAGGAGGAACTTCATTCAACTTTACTAAAACATCAGTGATGTTACAGTGTAAGAAAATGAAATACGTCTCAACAGCAAAAGAGATAAGTACCTATTATCCATGCAGTTCATATTCCTAACAGTTATAATGTGGGTGTTGAGGGCTAACATGTCAGTAATTCATACATTCAACAGTCATTCTTTTAATATCATCTGTTCCTAGATGTCAAAGCAAATGCGGAAATTTTATGTGGGGTAATGCATTGCTCTCTGATTGTCTGCAGTCTCATTTGTCAGGTAGACATGTATAGCTTGAAATAGATACAAGGTCAGAGGACGTAGTGGAACATCAGAGTGGAGTTGAGGAGTTTCCCGGAGGTGAGTTATGGGCATCACGTGCAATGACAGGGAAAAATGAGAACTGTGAGTCTAGAGGGATGGCAGTGGGAAAGGCCGTGTTTCTCACTGAAAACAGGGTAACCTTCACAGTTCCTTCCATAGCAATGAGCTTGTAGCGGACACCTTAACAGGCTTTATCCCTTCTAAGCCTGCCTGTTCCGGTCTTCCCATTCTCTGTTGCTGGTCATTGCTTAGAGGTCTGGTTCTTGCTCTCTGTCAGCTACACTGGGTATTTGTTTCTTAGGTTTCACTCATACCTACAGGCTCTCTTCCAGTCCCCACTACTCAGCATTCTCCACCAAAGACAATCAGGGGGTCAGAGAGTCAGGGGCCAAGCTCGTGTGTGTGTGTGGCTGTGTAAAACTAAAAAAAAATTGCTTAATTAAGAAAGCAGCACTAAAATTAATCAGGATTGTGAGATGAATGTGAGAGAACAATTCAATCTTACATGGACAAGAAAATACATTTGAATTTGGTGTGATAGATAATTCCTACTGAAAGATACTGAGCAGAAAAGTGATGTAATGAATGGCATTTTCTCACAATGTCTGTTGTTTGGAAGTGGCACACTGGATAGGAAACTTGTCATCTGGATTAGACTAGTAGCTCCTTGAAGGCAAGGTTCTTCTGTCTGCTTTCAGGGGTCTCCTAGGAGGCCCGAGTTCCTAATCCCTCAATAAATACTGGCTGATGGAGACAGGGAGTTCTTAAACTGTCTACTTAGAAATAATTTTGTCTCTTGTGAAATTGTATGAACATTCCCATTTTCGTTTCCAGTCTTTCTCTGAAAGGGCAAAACAGACACAAAATTAAAGAGAGCTTACGCAATGCTTCTTCTTCTTTTTTTTTTTTTCCTGTATATCCTATTAACTTTTAAAAATAGTTAAGACATACACTCCTCTTTGAAATAGGCCTGTGCTGTATGACTGTGATTAAATTTGTCTTCATTCATCAAGAGTTTTTCATTTTCCATTTATTTCTTACATTTTAATCCAGTTCTGACTAGGGAAGCGAGCCTTGAATGAACCTGAGATTACCTAATTCAAATCAGGCATATAAATTGTCTCGATTTTTTCAAAAATAAAAATACAATAGATGTAGTACCATAATCAGGAGCAGAAGGTAATAAAAGTTCATATAAAAAATTTTGCAAATGATTCTGATGGGCATTTTTTGTATTATAGAATGCTTGCTATCTAAAAATATAGTGACATATTTTGATGTTGGTATAGTGTTTATACTTTCAGCATTTTGCTTCATTTTAAGTCATTAATATGACCTTAGGAGAACCCGTCTCTTGTTGATTGACAGCTATTACAGAGGCATAGGCCACTTCATTTCCCTCTGTATTATTAGTTTTTATTAGGTTTGATGTTTGAACACCACTATACAAGTTCAAATATTATGAAAAAATTAGGTAGAATAGCAGTATTTAAAAATTGTTTCAACTTTACCTCTGAAGACCTAGTTTTTGTTACCATGTCTATACTGATACAAAAGTATCAGTACACATACTGATGGAGTATAGATACTATGGAGACTTTCCCTGTGTTTTTCCGAATTCAGATTAGTAAAGTGGCTTGTCTTAAAGACACTTAGTTGATGCAAATAATTATGATCTAGGAGTATCTAAAGTTCTAAACTTAACTATAATCATGGATAAAGGAGAGTAAATAATCTCTTTTGAATTTAGATATCCTTGTCACATTCCTTCTTTGTTTTCTCCTCTATTGACCCCACAGGCTTAGCACGATGGCTGCACAT
Source organism: Oreotragus oreotragus (assembly GCA_006410675.1). Taxonomy (NCBI): domain Eukaryota; kingdom Metazoa; phylum Chordata; class Mammalia; order Artiodactyla; family Bovidae; genus Oreotragus; species Oreotragus oreotragus. Next base: position 212,830 of record SJYX01007858.1, on the reverse strand, counting down.
CGAAGGTGCCAGAAAGATTTAGTAGATAAATATACATTTAAATGTTAAAGTCACCATCACTTTTCTTAGGTCACTGATTATTGCTGTCCTTTTATTTTTTAAAGACTTTTTTTGGGGGGAGGGGAGGGAGGGCTTCCCTTGTGGCTCAGCTGGTAAAAAATCTGCCTGCAATGTGAGAGACCTGGGTTTGATCCCTGGGTTGGGAAGATCCCCTGGAGAAGGGAAAGGCTACCCACTCCAGTATTCTGGCCTGGAGAATTCCATGGGCTGACTATACTGTCCATGGGGTCACAAAGAGTCGAACATGACTGAGCGACTTTCACTTTTGGTTTAGAATAAAATTGAGAGGTGGGTACAGAGATTTTTCGTATGTCCCCTGCCCCAACCCATGCATTCTCCCCCACTCCTGCTTTATCAACACCACTCACCCCAGAGTAGTACACTTTTACCAAAGATAAACCTACAGTGACCACAGTTTACCTTGGGGTTTGCTTTTGGTATTGTGTTCTATGGGTATGGAGAAATGTATAATGACATATTCATGATAATAATGAACAGAGTATTTTCACTTCCTAAAAGTCCTCTGTGCTCTGCCTATTGATCTCTTCCTCAACGTCTTCTTCCTCAGCTGCTCCTGGAAACTACTGATCTTTTTACTGTTTTCATAATTTTACCTTTTTCAGAATGTGACACTGTTGGATTCATGCATATATGGCTTTTTCAGATTGACTTGTTTCACTTAATAATATGCGTTTCAAGTTCCTCCATGTCTTTGCATGGCTTAAAAGTGCCTTTCTTTTTAGAGCTGACTAATACTCCACTTGTGGATATACCACCATTTATTCACCCATTCACCGAAGGACAACTTGGTTGCTTCAAATATTGATGTGCTTTTCAGAATAAAACCCAACATGTTCAATAACATAAGAAAAGGATATCAGGGATGTAAAGTACCTCTTCATCTTTTGTCTAGCTTCCAAATTAGTGGTTTCATTCATTGTATTATAGGGTTTTACAGTGGGATTGAAGGGGAAGCCAGAGGTGGTGGTAGAGCTGTGTGATGAGCTTAGATCTCATTTATTTTGAATCTATTACTTTAGTTGAGGACGATTGATCTTGATCAGTGTCAAAAATACAAAGTATCTGCCAGTGCAGACCCATGTAATCTTACTAGTCACTTTGTAGAAAGGATTCACCTTTCTAGTCCTGACAGCTTTGATATAGCAGTGCATAGGAAGGCTGTTCAGAACCCTGGATGTCCAGGCAGATTTGAAGGAGGGCAGAAAAGATCTTCAAGACCAAGTTAATCATGAGGATGTGATCACTAATCTAGAGCCAGACATCTTGGAATGTGAAGTCAAGTGGGCCTTAGAAAGCATCACTACGAACAAAGCTAGTGGAGGTGATGGAATTCCAGTTGAGCTGTTTGAAATCCTGAAAGGTGATGCTGTGAAAGTACCGCACTCAATATGCCAGCAAATTTGGAAAACTCAGCAGTGGCCACAGGACTGGAAAAGATCAGTTTTCATTCCAATTCCAAAGAAAGGCAATGCCAAAGAATGCTCACACTACCGCACAATTGCACTCATCTCACACGCTAGTAAAGTAATGCTCAAAATTCTCCAAGCCAGGCTTCAGCAGTACGTGAACCGTGAACTCCCTGATGTTCAAGCTGGTTTTAGAAAAGGCAGAGGAACCAGAGATCAAAACATGGGATCGCAAAGAGTCGGACACGACTGAGCCACTGAACTGAACTGAAGATTCATATCATGGAGAGAAAGAAAGAAAAGAATGAAGCAAAGAGAGATTGAGCACATAGGATGTCAAATACTTTTTCCCACATGACCTATCTTTGTATTTACTGTATGTAACCTGTCCTTTATATTGAGTTCTATGGATTTTGTCCACTTCCAGCTACTGTCCATTTCTCTGGACATAGAAAAATTTCCCATGCCTTTTATCTTTTACCATTCTTGAATTGACTTCAAACAGGCTTTTATCCCTCACCAGTCTAATGAAATACATCATGGCCTTTATGTTGCCAAAATCAAAGGTCACCTCTCAGCTCATATCTCCCTTGACTTATCAGCATCACTTGACACAGGTGCCTATGCCTTCATTTTTGGAACATTTTTTAGATTTGATCTCCAGGAATAGACTCTTTCCTCATTTTCCTCCTATTTTACAGGCTTCTGTCTTTTATTCTCCCTTATTAAATTCCTCAAATATTCATCTCAAACCTCCTAAAACTGGAGGACCCCAGAGTTCAGTTTTCAAACTGCCCTGTTCTAACTGTATTCACTCCCATGATGATTTCCCCCATCTATGGCTTTCTAATATGCTGACTATGCTTAAATTTATATTTCTACTGCACACCTTTCCTCTCAACCCTGGACTCAGACAGCTTACTATGTAACAAACATCACTACTTGGATGTCTGATTAGCCACTTCAAACTTAATAAGTTTAAAATAGATACATGATTTTCCTTCCTAACTGAGAGAGTCAATTCCTAGGCAGGTTGATTAGAAGTCTGGGGTCCCTGAGATGGAATAAGGGGTCTGGAATTCTCAAGGAGGAGAAAAGGACAAACAACTTTCTTTTCCTCTGCATTTCTTAGTCTTAGTCACATAAAACATTTGTTTTCTTTAAGCCTGGAACTGACGATCACACAACAAATGGCTCAGTTTAAACTCTGTACTAAGGATTATATAACAACCATGTATCCTGCTTGAGGACAGTTTTGCCTTCCTGAAAACCTTTTGACTAATCCTGATATTTTAGAATGTATATTATGGGAGTGGGTCTGGCAAAATCTTTCTATTGTTAAGTTCTAAAATGTAAACTGTGAGAGTGGGTCTGGTTAAACTTTTTACAACCTTGAGACATTCTTTTGATGTATTGTAATAACCAACTAAAAATTATGTAACTCCCTTGCTAACACTAGTGACGGGGCACTCTCCATCCCCCTTCTGATGTCTATGTCAGAAGCTTGCTCTGTCCCTTTTCATACTTTAATAAAACTCTGCTACCCTGTTCTGGAAGCTAAATCTTCTTCTTTGGAGATCATGAATCTGACGTGGTAAGCTGTCATAACCCTATTAGTTCCTGGCATTCTGCATCTTGATAAGTGGAAAATTCATTCTCCCACTTTCCCTGAACAAAAACTTGGAGTCATTTTTTACTCCTTTCTTTTTCGCATACACCCACATCCAATGAGTCAGCAAACTCTGCCAGAACACTTCTTTCAGATAAATACAAATGACCTCTTCTATTATCACTCTGGTTCGCATCATTCTCTTTTGCCTGAATAAATAAAAGAGACTTCAAGTCTCTTTATCAGTTTTTCTGTTTTCACCTTTGACCCTACCACATACTCTCTACATAGCATTCATGGAGCTCCTAATGCCGAAAGCTGTGAAAGGGTGCCAAATTGAACTTTGGAGACCATTTTGGGTGAAGTAGAAAATGGTAGCTTTATTGTCTTGTCAGATGAAGGGGGACAGAGTGGACCCCTGCCCTAAAGCACTGTATGTCCCACCCCAGCAGTGTCTGATGAAGAGTTTTACAGCAATAGTTGAAGGGCGAGGTTGCTGATAAGATTAGGGTATGTGCAGGGGCTATACTCCTTTAATCTGGTTTTAGGTAATCTTATGAATTTCTGTGGTTCCTTTAATCTGGGTGGTCTTCTTGAAGAGCTTCTCTGCTTCCTTTGATCTGGAATGAAGAATGATGACATCTTCCATGCCACTGGAGGTTTTAGTTCTATACTGCTTTAAAAATACTGTTACATGTATCCCTTGAGGCAGAACCAGGATCCTCCTCCAAGGTTGCTCTGTTGTTTCCTGGCTGTTCTTCCAGTTTCTCTGCCTTCCCTCCCTTCCCTCATTAGCAATTATTTGAGTCTGCCCTTTGGGACTCATGGAAGTCCTAGGGGCTGGAGTCTGTTCCCTACAAAAAAGGTACAGGGGACTGGTTTCTTTCCACCTCAGAGCCTTTAAACTTTGCACGTTCAGTTCCTTCTCTTAGGATTCTCTTTCCTCATGTACATGCCTGATTTGCTCCAATACTTCAGGTGTTTTCCCCAATACAGAATAGTAGTCTTCCATCACTCTATCCTCTTGCTCTAGTATCACCCAGTACCTTCTTTCCCCATTGAACTTATTTATTTATTTCTTCATTGTTTCTCTCTATTAGGAAACAAATGCCATAAGGGTAGGGACCTTGTCTCTTTCTTTTAGAGTTATACACATGGTTCTGGAACCATACCTGGCATCTAATAATATTAGTTTATTAATATTTAATAAGTATTAAATGAATTAATGTTAAGGGGTTGAGGCCAGAGATGTGTGAACAATAACATAGTAGAAATACACACGTAGAGCACAGCACATCTTAAGTGGCTTTTATGGAATATAAAAATTCTCTGGTAAAAGTTAGAAAGCTATAAATATCACTACCTGAGAAATAACGACTCAGAAGAAAAATGGTTACTGTCAACCTCCATTGCCTCCCTACATTCTTACCAATTCATGGCTTGTTTTTTGACCTCCTTCTCTAGTTAGGATTTCTCTGTCTTTTTTTCCTTAGAAGCATACCCAGAGGAAAAAATTAAAAATAAAATCTTACTTTCTAAGTTATTCTTAATATAATTTATTCCATTTGACATGTTTCATTGCCCTATTAACTTTGGCAAATGTCCTTTCTTACTTGAATGTAACCACAAAGCAAGCCTATAACCAGTTAATTTAAAAATGTTTATTTAAATATTTATTACTCACTTGGATTCAGAAAATACCAGAATGGCTGCACAATTACATAAGCCATAGCCATACAGCATAAATATAAGAGAACAAGAAAGAACAAAGAGAAAAGTAAGTTAAAGTAATTAAACAGAATCATGATTAAGACTTTGTTATTACAAAAGCATGCCATAGAGTGGGGTCATTTAACTACAGCCAGGAGGTTAAACCCAATTCAATGCCTGTTTTTGTAAATAAAGTTTTATTGGAATACAGTCACACTCATTCCTTTGTTCCTTGTCTTTGCTGATTTCACATTACAATGGGAATTGATAGCTGTGACAGAGTCAGTATGGCCTTTGGAGATGGAAATATTTACCATCTGGCCCTTATAAAATATTTGCTGATTCCTGCCATAAAGTCCCATATACTAATGAAGGATGGGCCCCAAACTTGGTTCTAACCTTTCTAGTTGCTAATGAAGAGATCTAACTTTCTCCACTCATGAAGGCCTCAGTTTCTATAGAACAAAATAAATTTCAGCTTTCTAGGTTAAATACAATTATTTCTGGGGCTGAAAACCAAAAGGATCTGTCTGTGAAGGATCCTTATCAGTAGAACCTTGAATAATGTAACAGTGTCCTTTGTAAGATGCTCACAATAAACATGATAAAGGACACATTCCAATTGCTTAAAATATCCCTTCATATAGGCTGATATCTTCACACCAAAGTTCAGTTCTCTCTTTGTGGGAAATTCTGTGAGGAACCATGGCATATGATCTCTTGCCTAAGTATCTCCATTCAAATTTTATGACCATTCATTTTGATGATTTTTAATTTTTTCATATATGGTGTTTTATTATCATGTCATATACTCAACATTTGTCTAATCTTGGGCAAGCTAACTTTTCTTGGATTCATTTTGGAAAGATTGGCCACCTCATGCGAAGAGTTGACTCATTGGAAAAGACTCTGATGCTGGGAGGGCTTGGGGGCAGGAGGAGAAGGGGACGACCGAGGATGAGATGGCTGGATGGCATCGCGGATTCGATGGACATGAGTCTGAGTGAGCTCCGGGAGATGGTGATGGACAGGGGGGCCTGGCGTGCTGCGATTCATGGGGTCGCAAAGAGTCGGACACGACTGAGTGACTGAACTGACTGAACTGACTGAATGACCACACTATATAAAGTTTTTGAAAATTTTTCCTAAACAAAATTTTAAGTATTGTATTTAGGAATAGTGTTTAGTGGACAAAAATTTTTTAGGCATAAATAAAAAACAGTATCATAAATGTGTAAATTTATAATGTTTACATTGTTTGTATATGGATATATGAACTAATCTGCAGACTTTTTTGTTTCCTGTAACATCTCTTCTATAGTTTGAATTTTCACTGCACTTTTTTCCATGGTCGTATGTTAAACATATTTCCTTGTGTTAAAACTTTATTTTCTGTCCTTAATCCTTAAAAACAAACCAGTTAATTGTTTTTGAAATCTCCCTGAAGGTAGAATATTTCTAACTGATCTTTGTACTTAATTGCAAACAATAGAAACTTACTTAAAAAAATATATATAGTGTGTTATGTCTTTGCTTCATATTTAGTGTGTGACCCTATTGAAGAGTATCTGATTCCAAGCCAAATTTAACATTGCCTCCTGTTTTTGTGTGGAGACGTACTCCTTCTTGCCTACTGCTCCATGTAAAAGCATCATTAATACCACTCTCTCAACTTGTAGTAGTGTTGGAAGGTTTAATTATCTAGTGTTTATTCTGAACTTGGCAGAAGAAAAAATGTTATTATTAACTAGGCTAATCAAAAATTTAGCCTTTAATATGGTTAAGTTTCCATTTACTTGGCTTTTTCTTTTTAATTACTTAATAAATAAATGCCACTAACTGGCTTTTGTTCTTTAGGAGCAGAATAAGAATACAAATAATGTAATACTATCAAAAATTTTCCTCTTATATTTAAAGGATTAGATTCAGTAACACATGTTGAAGGTTGTGCAGCTTTTTCCCATTTAAAAATAAGTGTTTCCATGCTTCTTGCAATTTGTGGTAGATTTAAAATGTCTTTGCTATTTTGTGTTTCACTTATACATGCACATTCTTGGAAAATGTCACTTTTTCAAATACTTTGTTCCGCTTTTCCTAATTTTGGTTCAATTTGTTAAATATAATGAATAAAAATAATAAAAGTTTTTGTAAAGGAAAATGGTATTAATATTTAGAACTTTCAAATCATAAAAGCCATATCTCACATTGCTTTAACGTGATGCTCATTGTATCGCATTATAAGAAAACTTTTTAAAACATTGTCCAGAGTAAGAGATGGCTATGATTCTAATAATATATATGAATATTAAGAAAAAATATTGTTAAGAAACTTTAAGTTCAGTTCAGTTCAGTCGCTCAGTCGTGTCCGACTCTTTGCGACCCCATGAATCGCAGCACGCCAGGCCTCCCTATCCATCACCATCTCCCAGAGTTCACTCAGATTCACGTCCATCGAGTCTGTGATGCCATCCAGCCATTTCATCCTCGGTCGTCCCCTTCTCCTCCTGCCCCCAATCCCTCCCAGCATCAGAGTCTTTTCCAGTGAGTCAACTCTTCGCATGAAGTGGCCAAAGTACTGGAGTTTCAGCTTTAGCATCATTCCTTCCAAAGAAATCCCAGGGTTGATCTCCTTCAGAATGGACTGGTTGGATCTCCTTGCAGTCCGAGGGACTCTCAAGAGTCTTCTCCAACACCACAGTTCAAAAGCATCGATTCTTCGGCGCTCAGCTTTCTTCACAGTCCAACTTTCACATCCATACATGACCACAGGAAAAACCATAGCCTTGACTAGGCGGACCTTAGTCGGCAAAGTAATGTCTCTGCTTTTGAATATACTATCCAGGTTGGTCATAACTTTTCTTCCAAGGAGTAAGCGTCTTCTAATTTCATGGCTGCAGTCACCATCTGCAGTGATTTTGGAGCCCCCAAAAATAAAGTCTGACACTGTTTCCCCATCTATTTCCCATGAAGTGATGGGACCGGATGCCATGATCTTCGTTTTCTGAATGTTGAGCTTTAAGCCAACTTTTTCGCTCTCCTCCTTCACTTTCATCAAGAGGCTTTTTAGCTCCTCCTCACTTTCTGCCATAAGGGTGGTGTCATCAGCATATCTGAGGTTATTGATATTTCTCCCGGCAATCTTGATTCCAGCTTGTGTTTCTTCCAGTCCAGCGTTTCTCATGATGTACTCTGCATATAAGTTAAATAAGCAGGGAGACAATATACAGCCTTGAAAGGCTTTTTAGCTCCTCCTCACTTTCTGCCATAAGGGTGGTGTCATCAGCATATCTGAGGTTATTGAGGGTATACCATATTTGTGGATTGTTAAAAATTTGAGTATATATGGTAATAAATGGCCTGAGGTAGGGTTGGTGCAAAGTAATTTAGGGTCAGATTGTAAAAGATCTTGTTAAATGATTTGGGCTTTATCCAGTTGGCAATGGGGTCCCCACTAATATTTTCAGTCATTTTTGACTGTCTTTTAGCTAAATACTGAAGAAAGTAAAGTCATTTAAAAAACAAAGAACAAGGCCATTGTGCTTTGTCTCCCCCAAAGCAACTCCAAACAGGTGTTCCTGCCTACTGTGGAATGATATGAGTCTAAAGAATTGCTTCTAGTAGCTTCTTCCACTTTCCACTGCCCTTGGCTTTTTAATACTACCTCGTTAGGGTTCATGACTCTTTTTCCAAGGTCAAGGCTTTTCTGAATCCTCCCAGTACCCCATTCCGGCAGTGTTTTTAACACAAACACATGCTCTGTCTGTCAAGTACAGTGTAAAAATGACTTTGCTGGAAGGCATGTAGATTTCTGGGCATAAGCTGCACATGGAGCAAGCATTATGAGCAGATGGCCTCATTACTAGATCCAGCCTGAGCCAGACAGAAACAGTGCTGGGGCTTTTACAGGATGAGACAGTTATGGCTTTCTGATCTTCAGCTCCGTGCTTTGGTCTCAGGTCTACAGTTAGATTCAGTTCAAAACAATTCTCTTTGGAACTTCCATTTTATATTCTCCCCTTGTTTAGCATTATATATATATAATCTCTCCTCTAGCTGCTCTCTGTATGCCTGGATAATTTTACATACTGGTGTTTTTTACTCTGGTCTGCTTCAGTTCCCTTAAGGTCTATCTCGATTCTTCAGTCTCACTGAGTTTGCCTACCTCCAATTTTTCAGTTTTCTTAAGCATCTTTTGTACATCACTCTCCCTGGATTGCCCTCCAATCATGTGAGCATTTCTCAGTCTGACTTTTGGTTGCCTGTCAATCTGTTTTAAAATAAGTATGCCAACATTTCTCCTTTTCTACAGAAAAAACANTTTTTCAGTTTTCTTAAGCATCTTTTGTACATCACTCTCCCTGGATTGCCCTCCAATCATGTGAGCATTTCTCAGTCTGACTTTTGGTTGCCTGTCAATCTGTTTTAAAATAAGTATGCCAACATTTCTCCTTTTCTACAGAAAAAACATGGTTATAAGACAGTTTGCAGTAAAGTCAGGGCAAGGTGAGGGGTAAGAATATTCTTACCCATTAATATTTAAGAATGTGATGGTGAAAGATAAGGGAAACAATTGAGAGATAAATGAAGCCTGAATGCATAATTTATATTCCTTTAAACTCTCTTTCTCAATTTTAGGCAGCTCTTGCTTATCTCAGTAGAAAAGAAGCAAATACTCTGGTCTTCCTTTCTTGATTCCTTGTAGTATAAATAGGAAAGAGCAGTTTTCCAGTTTCCTTCTTTCACTTGAGTATTATTCTTATACTTATTATTGTTTTCTCAGATATAGCTTAAGCTTACTGAAGGTAGGGATAATGCATTTACTATGCTGTATCTCCTACTGCACCAACATTTAGCTATGAAAATCTCTTGCTTTTGTTTTATTCTGTGTTGATTTTATCCTCAGGTTCTTGGTGGGGATAAGCTGGTTTCCAGTTGGCTCTGCTCTTAACAGCTTTCCAAGCTCAAATTCAATAGAAAAGATAGCATTTCCCTATATTGTTGTTTTGCAATGAAATTAAAAGATGCTTACTCCTTGGAAGGAAAGTTATGACTAACCTAGACAGCATATTAAAAAGCACAGACATTACTCTGCCAACAAACGCCCATCTAGTCAAGTCTATGGTTTTTCCCGTGGTCATGTATGGATGTGAGATTTGGACTATAAAGAAAGTTGAGCACCGAAGAATCGATGCTTTTGAACTGTGGTGTTGGAGAAGACTCTTGAGAGTCCGTTGGACTGCAAGGAGATGCAACCAGTCCATCCTAAAGGAATCAGTCCTGGGTGTTCATTGGAGGGACTGATGTTGAAGCAGAAACTCCTATACTTTGGCCACTTGATGCAAAGAGCTGACTCATTTGAAAAGACCCCAGTGCTGGGAAAGATTGAGGGCAGGAGGAGAAGGGGAAAACAGAGGATGAGATTATTGGATGGCATCATCAACTCGATGGACATGGGTTTGGGTGGACCCCGGGAGTTGGTGATGTATAGGCAGGCCTGGCATGCTGCGGTTCATGGGGTCGCAAAGAGTCAGACACGACTGAGTGACTGAACTGAACTGAACTGTGTCTGACTCTTGCAACCCCATGGACTATAGCCCACCAGGCTCCTCTGTTCATAGGAAATCCCAGGCAAGAATACTGAATTGGGTTGCTATTTCTTTCTCCTTCCTGACCCAGGGATCAAACCCTTGTCTCCTGCATTATCAGGTGTGTTCTTTGCCATTGAGCCATCAGGGAAGCCCCATCTCCCTAAGCAGAGCAAACAAAATATCTGGACTATTATTTGTTTTAATTAAATCATGTGTATCCTTGAAGGGTTATCATGTCCAGAGTGATGAAATAACCCAATTGGTGGCGGGAGGAGTGCAGGAGCTGGACAAAGAGTCACCTCTACTTAAAGCACAGGCTTGAGTGGAAGAGAGATGATCCTCGAAGGAAAATTGAGTATACCCCAAAGAAGGGGAAATGGGTGGTGGTTTCATCACATCTAAAACAACAAATGTTCACTACAATGTTCTTATTAAGAAAATTATAAGGGTAGTACTATGCTATTGTAGCTTCCATGAACTTTGAGTAACAAACACTGAATGATTCTTTGAAAGCTTTAGGTTTCCCAAGAATGGCTCAAGGCAGGCTTTGATGAGAATTTGAAAGCCATCAGAGGCAAAGTGAAAGCTACAAGGTGTTGCTAAAAAAAGATATTCCCCTGAGGATCAGAGGAGCCGTCCTATTGCTTATAAAATAAGGTACAAATCCTTAGCTTGATATATAATATCTTTTATAATCTGATCCCAATTTATTTTTATTTCATCTCCTGCCAATTTTTACTGTATTTTGTATAATCCCGCCAAACATACTTTCTTATCAGTCTCTGAACAACACGTCACACTGTTTTATGACTCAGTGACTTTCCCCCACCTCTTTTCCTGGGTTGGGAAGATGCCCTGGAGAAGGAAATGGCAATCCACTCCAGTATCCTTGCCTGGAAAATCTCATGGACAGAGGAGCCTGTTGGGCTGTAGTCCATGGGGTTGCAAAGAGTCGGGCACAACTGAGCAACTAACACTTACTTAAAGAAAAAATAAAGAAAAATGCTGAACTCAATGACTTATTTTTTTGAAACTGATATGTTTCTATTTTTCATGAATGAAGCTCAAATATTATTACTTGTGTAAAGGTCTCAGAGAGAGTTTAGTCACCTCTGACTTGAATACTTGTGTAGGTGGTATCACTATTAAGCTTAAAAAGGATTATAGAAGACTTTGCTGGCAGTCCAGTGCTTAAGAATCCATGCTTTCAGTGCAGGAGCACAGGTTCAAGTCCTGGTCAGGGAAGTTCTGCATGCTGCATGACACAGCAGCAAAAAAAAAAAAAAAAAAAGGACTATAGAAGAAGGAAGAAGTTTGACTAGCAGAAAGAGGATAAGGATAATGAATTCCATCTTGAGTAGGTAAGACTGAGGTAGCTGTAACTGTAAAGGACTGATTTGCTGGTATTGAGAAGCACTGGATCTAGGTATTCAGCTGGGTGGCCTGATATGAAGATGCTGACCTGAGTATTGCCACACTGAAGTGGAGAATGAGATTTCATAGAAGATTATCCAGGGTGGAACCTCGGAGAACACAACATTTAAGAGGAGGCTGAGGCACTGAGTAGTCAGTGATGGAGACAGAGGAGAAGGAGTAGAGAGGTAGGAGGAGATGATGGGGTAATCTCAGTAGGTGAACAGTGATCAGGGAGATAGAATTTGGAGAAGGGAGTGAAGAGTGTTCAGTGGTAGAGGCAGCTCAAGGATGATAAAGACCAAGAGACCAGTGCCTCTGAAGTCACAGGTGATGAGTTTGAGAGAGTTTGAAAGGACCTTGAAGTCTATAGAGGGGACTGTAAGAAGGAGTACCCCTTTTGGGTATTAATGGTGCTAAAAGGCAAGTCTCATGAGTATCTTGTGATGGGAACCAAAAATACAGAATTTTTTCCATCATGAATAAAAGAATTGGAGTTACAACCTTAACTCTTTTTCCTGCAGGGGGTGATGGAGATTCATCACAGCATCATGATGGATTTCTTTCTAGAACATTTCCTTTGAAGAGAGCATTGTTTTTTGTGAACATAATAATAGAAAAATGTAACTTCTTAAAAATCACCACAGTAACTCTTTGGGAATAAAACTGACCAAATATATTGTTACAACCTATCAAATAGCACACAAAATGAAGTCTACTGATCTGGATAGAAAGGAGAAGTTGTTATTGATATCCTGTTCCCTCTAAACAAATATCAGTCTTTAGTCTATCCTCAGGACCTTTATTTTTCAAGTGAAAAAAGCTTATTTTGTAGTTACTAAATCACTCACTGGTGGTCCCCTGGTGAGAAAACAGTAGTAAACATATAAGGAAAAATATGCTAGAATATGTGGGCTTCTTTGATATTCAGTATTGACATATTAAGTCTCCAGATTCATCCTGCATTAGTGAGAGGCTGTGTGGTTGTGGGGTTATGTTTGGTTGTCAGAAAAGATCTCAAAGACATCATGGGTTCATTTGTTATTGTTTCTGGGTTCCCTCCTCTAATCCAATAGGTCTGGAAATTCAATTAATAACTTACTCAGGGAAATTTAAGCTTTGAGGAAAGGGACATAAGGACCTATTTCAGATCTGTGAAACTGATTTTTAGCCAAAGCAGTTATTGATGTTAAGATGTGTATCTTTACAAACTGCTATGTGGGAAATTAAAAAAAAAATTAGAGGGCTGCCTGATGAGTATTCTAAGAATAATATCTAAGTAATCCTGTCTACTGATCTGTATGCCTTGAAGCAGACATATGGCCCATTTACCGCTGTTAACTTTGGTTCTTAGGCCTCTTGAAGTCTCTGATAAATGCCATGGAGTCCGACTCTATGCAAAAGCTTTTTCAAACATTTCAGTGATTCCAGAGTCCCAGAAACTGAGACTTACAATCTCAAATCAAAAGATCACAAGTTAGGGATGCATAGTCTAGAGACTTCTTTATCAATGCTTAAGCATGTATTTTCTATTCCTACACCAGCATTTAGATTAATCAGCCCTTGTTTGCTTCAGGCCATGAAATTCTAGCACCTCCTCACTCATTTCCTAATTGACTCAAGCAAGGAGGTTGGTTGTAGGTATCTTCCTCAGCTAGGATGTAAAAACACCTTGAATTCTGCCTCTTGGGTAGATCAGCAGAAATTCCTCCCACTATGTTTTGTTCAGCTTGTGATTCTGAGACCCAAAAAAAAAAAAAAAAAAAAAAAAGGTAAAGAAACAAAAAATTTAGAGTTAATGTCAAACTCCTGGAAACATAAATTAAAAGTTAGTATGATGCTTTTGTGGTGTGACATAATTTCTCCAAATTGTAATTCTCTTTCAAACTTGATCCTATACTCTGTCTTGAAGTGTGGGCAGTTGAAAAAATAGCATGTCAAGAATATTTTACTCTAACTGTGGGAGAGGATAGTGAGCCTTTTATTCAGCCCTACTGTGGATTAGATTTGTTTGTTCATATTATACTGATGCAGGACAGATTGAGGCAAAACAGCATTTTGATCATCCTTGAGTTCTAAATCTTTGCTGATTTCATTTTTATGTTTTTTTAATTTTTTTATTACTTTATATTGGACTACAGTTGATTCATAGCAATGTGTTAGTTTCAGGCGTATAGCAAAATGATTTAGTTATACATATATATCTATTCATTTTTGGATTCTTTTCGCACATAGTGATGTCACTCAGTCGTGTCCGACTCTTTGCGACCCATGGAGTGTAGCCCACCAAGCTCCTCCATCCATGGGATTCTCCAGGCAAGAATACTGGAGTGGGTTGGCATTTCCTTCTCCAGGGGATCTTCCCGACCCAGGGATCGAACCCAGGTCTCCCATATTGGAGGCAGAAATACAGTCTTTCAGAAAACCTCCTATAGTGACACAGAACTTCAGATCCAAGTACTAACATCAAAGATTTCAAGGGAGGAAAGGAAGCCAGGTTGAAAGAAGAAGGGGGAGGAGGCGGG
>SJYX01007858.1:175691-195281 GCA_006410675.1 Oreotragus oreotragus | reverse complement strand
GAGGAGACCAGGGACAAAAGGGTCCCAGTTGCGGCCGCTGGGTCTGGTCCATTGGCAGGCAAGCTGGCCACTGAGTACCCTGAGTGGTCAGGATGTCAGTCTCAGTGAAGAAAAATCCCACCAGAGTCGCCATTTGTTGCAGGAAGGCGGACCCCTTCCAGGGCCTGAAACTGGGCTCTCGTCTAACACTCGGAAGTGAATTGTCCGAGGAGACACATGTGCTGACAAAGCAAGAGATTTTATTGGGAAAGGGCACCCGGGTGGAGAGCAGTAGGGTAAGGGAACATAGCTTATTAAAAATATTGATTATAGTTCCTTGTGTTATACAGTATTTGCGGATTACCTCGCTTTGCCTTGTTAGCAAGGTAACGCTCAAAATCCTTCAAGCTAGGCTTCAACAATACATGAACCGAGAACTTACAGATACAGGCTAGATTTAGAAGGGCAGAGGAAGCAGAGCGCAAATTGCCAACATACGTTGGATCAAAGGAAAAGCAAGAGAATTCGAGAAAAACATCTACTTCTGCTTCATTGACTACACTAAAACCTTTGACTGTGTGGATCACAACAAACTGTGGACAGTTCTTAAAGAGATGGGAATACCAGACCACCTTACCTGCCTCCTGAGAAATCGATATGCAGGTCAAGAAGCAACAGTTAGAACCAGACATGGAACAATGGACTGGTTCCAAATTGGGAAAGGGGTATGTCAAGGTTGTATATTGTCACCCTGTTTATTTAACTTATATGTAGAGTATATCATATGAAATGCTGGGCTGCATGAATCACAAACTAAAAATCAAGATTTTGGGAGAAATATCAACAACCTCAGATATGCAGATGATGGTAGAAAGTGAAGAGGAACTAAAGAGTCTTTTGATGAGGGTGAAAGAGGAGAGTGAAAAAACTGGCTTAAAACTCAACATTCAGAAAACGAAGATCATGGCATCCAGTCCCATCACTTCATGGCAAATAGATGGGGCAAAAGAAGAAACTGTGACAGATTTAATTTTCTTGGGCTACAAAATCACTTCAGACAGTGCCTGCAGCCATGAAATTAAAAGACCCTTGCTCCCTGGAAAAATGCTATGACAAACCTAGAGAGTATATTAAAGAACAGAGACATCACTTTGCTGACAAAGTCTGCCTCGTCAAAGCTATGGTTTTTCCAGTAGTCATAAACAGGTAGGAGAGTTGGGCCATAAGGAAGAATTGATGCTTTTGAACTGTGGTGCTGGAGAAGACTCTTGAGAGTCTTTTCCAATCATCTCATTTTATGAACTAAAAGACGTAAAACTAAATGTCTCTTAAAAAACAGCGAATTTTATTGCATCCATTCTCCCGCCAATTCCCTCCCATCCAGGCTTGTACATAACATTGAGCAGAGTTCCCTGTGCTATATAGGAGGCCCTTGTTGGTTATCCATTTTAAATAGAGCAGTGTGTACCTATCCATCCCAAACTCTCTAACTATCCCTTCCCATCCTTCCCCTCCCCCTGCCCCAGCAACCATTAAAAAAAAAAAAATCAAAACAGAATTTTAGAACTGGAAATGGTCCATGGAAAATCATCAGTTTGTTTTTTATTTTGCAGTTGAAAAACTTGAGGCCCAGAGATATAAATTCATCCAGGGCTAGTAACCCTGATAGTGGCAGACTTACAATGAGAGTTCTGGCCTTATAAGGCATCTCCTTCTAGATTTTGATTAATAACATCCTAAAGAGCAGAACTGACTAAAAGTTCCACACCTTATAAATCAGCATGGAGCTTGCCCAGAGGGTGGAATAGCTTGTGAATTCAATTACCATCTAGATTCCAAGAGACAGAGAGGAGTACATGAAAACAGAACTTTAATGTTTTGCAGCTTATAAAAGAACCTCTTGTGGTAAGTGATCATCTCGATTATACTGCTCTCTGATGTGGATACAGTTTGTCTTGAGGTCCTTGTAAATAAATTATATAATTTCCAGAAAATGTGAATTTTGGCTCTGTATTCTAAGGAGAAGTGGCAGATAAATGCAACCACTTGATATAAAGGATGAGAGTAGTCACCATACAACCCAAGAAAAATAAACTAGTTCTGTGTATTCACAGTAAAAAGTGTCTCACTTAAGTTTTTTTTTTTTTTTTGGTTTGATAGTAGGATTGTTTTCTTTAATATTTCATACGAATTTGAGAAGAAAGCTCATGGATGATAACTTAGAATATTTTGTGAGGGGTTATTTATCCTTAGAAAAGGGAATGTGAAAATTCTAAAGAAACTAGAACATTGTCATTTATCCTCAAGAAAAACAGATTTTATCTGGAAGGGATGTAATCCATCTTTCTCACTATGTCTCTTATAAGAGGAACTGCTATTAAGTCTGTTAAAGCATTCTGGGACTCAGAAAAGAAAAATAGCTAAAGGGACTAAGGCTAAAACAATGCTAGTTTCCTGCCATACCACAGGGAGAAGCTGTAGAGTAGTTCCTGACATGCTTCAGTTCAGTTCAGTTCAGTCGCTCAGTCGTGTCCGACTCTTTGCGACCCCATGAATCGCAGCACGCCAGGCCTCCCTGTCCATCACCATCTCCCGGAGTTCACTCAGACTCACGTCCATCGAGTCCGTGATGCCATCCAGCCATCTCATCCTCGGTCGTCCCCTTCTCCTCCTGCCCCCAATCCCTCCCAGCATCAGAGTCTTTTCCAATGAGTCAACTCTTCGCATGAGGTGGCCAAAGTACTGGAGTTTCAGCTTTAGCATCATTCCTTCCAAAGAAATCCCAGGGTTGATCTCCTTCAGAATGGACTGGTTGGATCTCCTTGCAGTCCAAGGGACTCTCAAGAGTCTTCTCCAACACCACAGTTCAAAAGCATCGATTCTTCGGCGCTCAGCTTTCTTCACAGTCCAACTTTCACATCCATACATGACCACAGGAAAAACCATAGCCTTGACTAGGCGGACCTTAGTCGGCAAAGTAATGTCTCTGCTTTTGAATATACTATCCAGGTTGGTCATAACTTTTCTTCCAAGGAGTAAGCGTCTTTTAATTTCATGGCTGCAGTCACCATCTGCAGTGATTTTGGAGCCCAAAAAAATAAAGTCTGACACTGTTTCCACTGTTTCCCCATCTATTTCCCATGAAGTGATGGGACCGGATGCCATGATCTTCGTTTTCTGAATGTTGAGCTTTAAGCCAACTTTTTCGCTCTCCTCCTTCACTTTCATCAAGAGGCTTTTTAGCTCCTCCTCACTTTCTGCCATAAGGGTGGTGTCATCAGCATATCTGAGGTTATTGATATTTCTCCCGGCAATCTTGATTCCAGCTTGTGTTTCTTCCAGTCCAGCGTTTCTCATGATGTACTCTGCATATAAGTTAAATAAGCAGGGAGACAATATACAGCCTTGACGTACTCCTTTTCCTATTTGGAACCAGTCTGTTGTTCCATGTCCAGTTCTAACTGTTGCTTCCTGACCTGCATACAGATTTCTCAAGAGGCAGGTTAGGTGGTCTGGTATTCCCATCTCTTTCAGAATTTTCCACAGTTTATTGTGATCCACACAGTCAAAGGCTTTGGCATAGTCAATAAAGCAGAAATAGATGTTTTTCTGGAACTCTCTTGCTTTTTCCATGATCCAGCGGATGTTGGCAATTTGATCTCTGGTTCCTCTGCCTGTTCTAAAACCAGCTTGAACATCAGGGAGTTCACGGTTCACATATTGCTGAAGCCTGGCTTGGAGAATTTTGAGCATTACTTTACTAGCGTGTGAGATGAGTGCAATTGTGCGGTAGTTTGAGCATTCTTTGGCATTGCCTTTCTTTGGAATTGGAATGAAAACTGACCTTTTCCAGTCCTGTGGCCACTGCTGAGTTTTCCAAATTTGCTGGCATATTGAGTGCAGCACTTTCACAGCATCATCTTCCAGGATTTGAAACAGCTCAACGGGAATTCCATCACCTCCACTAGCTTTGTTCTTAGTGATGCTTTCTAAGGCCCACTTGACTTCACATTCCAAGATGTCTGGCTCTAGATTAGTGATCACATCCTCATGATTATCTGGGTCGTGAAGATCTTTTCTGTACAGTTCTTCTGTGTATTCTTGCCACCTCTTCTTAATATCTTCTGCTTCTGTTAGGTCCATACCATTTCTATCCTTTATCGAGCCCATCTTTGCATGAAATGTTCCCTTGGTATCTCCAATTCTCTTGAAGAGATCTCTAGTCTTTCCCATTCTGTTGTTTTCCTCTATCTCTTTGCATTGATTGCTGAAGAAGGCTTTCTTATCTCTTCTTGCTATTCTTTGGAACTCTGCATTCAGATGCTTATATCTTTTCTTTTCTCCTTTGCTTTTCGCCTCTCTTCTTTTCAGTGCTATTTGTAAGGCTTCTCCAGACAGCCATTTTGCTTTTTTGCATTTCTTTTCCATGGGGATGGTCTTGATCCCTGTCTCCTGTACAATGTCACGAACCTCATTCCATAGTTCATCAGGAACTCTGTCTATCAGATCTAGGCCCTTAAATCTATTTCTCACTTCCACTGTATAATCATAAGGGATTTGATTTAGGTCATACCTGAATGGTCTAGCGGTTTTCCCTACTTTCTTCAATTTAAGTCTGAATTTGGAAATAAGGAGTTCATGATCTGAGCCACAGTCAGCTCCTGGTCTTGTTTTTGTTGACTGTATAGAGCTTCTCCATCTTTGGCTGCAAAGAATATAATCAATCTGATTTCGGTGTTGACCATCTGGTGATGTCCATGTGTAGAGTCTTCTCTTGTGTTGCTGGAAGAGGGTGTTTGCTATGACCAGTGCATTTTCTTGGCAAAACTCTATTAGTCTTTGCCCTGCTTCATTCCGCATTCCAAGGCCAAATTTGCCTGTTACTCCAGGTGTTTCTTGACTTCCTACTTTAGCATTCCAGTCCCCTATAATGAAAAGGACATCTTTTTTGGGTGTTAGTTCTACAAGGTCTTGTAGGTCTTCATAAAACCGTTCAACTTCAGCTTCTTCAGCATTACTGGTTGGGGCATAGACTTGGATAACTGTGATATTGAATGGTTTGCCTTGGAAACGAACAGAGATCATTCTGTCGTTTTTGAGATTGCATCCAAGTACTGCATTTCGGACTCTTTTGTTGACCATGATGGCTACTCCATTTCTTCTGAGGGATTCCTGCCCGCAGTAGTAGATATAATGGTCATCTGAGTTAAATTCACCCATTCCAGTCCATTTTAGTTCGCTGATTCCTAGAATGTCGACGTTCACCCTTGCCATCTCTTGTTTGACCACTTCCAATTTGCCTTGATTCATGGACCTGACATTCCAGGTTCCTATGCAATATTGTTCTTTACAGCATCGGATCTTGCTTCTATCACCAGTCACATGCACAACTGGGTATTGTTTTTGCTTTGGCTCCATCCCTTCATTTTTTCTGGAGTTATTTCTCCACTGATCTCCAGTAGCATATTGGGCACCTAACGACCTGGGGAGATTCTCTTTTGATATCCTATCATTTTGCCTTTTCATACTGTTCATGGGGTTCTCAAGGCAAGAATACTGAAGTGGCTTGCCATTCCCTTCTCCAGTGGACCACGTTCTGTCAGACCTCTCCACCATGACCCGCCCGCCTTGGGTTGCCCTGCAGGCATGGCTTGGTTTCATTGAGTTAGACAAGGCCCTGGTCCTAGTGTGATTAGATTGACTAGTTTTCTGTGAGTATGGTTTCAGTGTGTCTGCCCTCTGATGCTCTCTTGCAACACCTACCATCTTACTTGGGTTTCTCTTACCTTGGGCGTGGGTTGTCTCTTCACGGCTGCTCCTTACCTTGGACGAGGGGTATCTCCTTACCGCCGCAGTTCCTGACCTTCAACGTGGGACAGCTCCTCTAGGCCCTCCTGCGCCTGCGCAGCCCCTGCTCCTCGGGTTGCTCCTCCCGGCCGCCGGCCGTGGCCTCGGGCGTAGGTGGCTTCTCCCGGCCGCCCCTGGCCTCGGACGTGGGGTGTCTCTTCCTGGCCGCCCCTGACCTCGGATGAGAGGCAGCTCCTCCCGGCCGCCACTGACCTCGGATGAGGGGTGGCTCCTCCCGGCCGCCACTGACCTCAGACACAGGGGAGCTCCTCTCGGCCGTTCCCGCGCCGTCGCAGCCTGGCACTCTAGGTTGCTGCCCCTGACCTCGGACGTGGGGTAGCTTCTCTCGCCCGCGCTGAGTGCGCCGGCCGGCTGTCGCAATTAGGACAAACCCCACCCTCAAATGCTCTCACATGAAAAGCCAACAAATGCTCCAGGCAATCAACCACAACTTCAGACTTTCCAATTAACTTCCCTTTTTCTTACCTCATCACTGATAGTCTTTGAGGTATGTTGCAATTAATATAAAGTCTATAATCAAAAAATCTCTAAAATTCTCAGCTTCTAAAATATTATACACATTATCCAAAACAATTTCTATGAACAAATCAATACATATAAATTATTACTATCCATTAACAACAACAAAAAATATACCCTTAAGAGACACCAGGCAACATGGTGGCATGAACCTGGAACTTTGGATCTCTCTGTGTCACAGGTCCCTCAAGTATAAAATGGGAAAATGTGATGACTTACTTCATATAGAGTTGTTACATTTCCATGAGGTAAACTGAATGCATTTAGAATAGGACATATAGTATGGACTATACATTTTAGATAATGTGGTTGTTATTGCTATTATTATTACATTATTATTTGTATTATCTATTAAGCCTGCATTATGTTTAATCAGACATAAGCACATTATATCCTTGTTCTATATTTCCTCATTTAATCTCCGTAACAACCTTGAACTTTGTAGGTAGGTATCATTAATTGCATTTTGCTATGGATGAGACCACATTGAGAGAGTTTAGGAAACCCATCTAAGCACACAGAGTGAGAAGCAGAGGTATAGTTCCAAAATAAGTCTATCTGACCTCAAAATCCATGCTTTTAACCACTGCGCTAAATTTATATCCAGCTGATCTTTTTATATTTCTGAAATTTTTCCTAAATCATGATCATCTTGCAAGACAGTAGGATTGAGTAAAAAAATAGTCTTGCAATTCTGTTATGGACTAAGGTCTGGCTGTATATTTTTAAAATTAAATGTTACATTTATTGTTTTTTCTTTTTACATAAACATTAAATACCTTTTGTTGAAAAAATAGAAGTTTCTTCTATTAAGAGTAAAAATACTATCATCTCTACTGAGGGATAACTATTGTTATCTCCTTGGTTGTGTATTCTTTCACTATTCATGTTCTGAATTTCATCTAGCTCAATGATTTATTCTTCATTGGTTGTAAAGTCTTTATAATTTATTAACAGCATTTCCGTAGAATACATAAGGGTAAAGACTATTTTCTTTTCATCTATGAGTAAGATATTTTCTTTCTATTAAGTCTTTGAGTGGCACAAAGCCTAGACTGTGGTTTACCAGTGGGATGAACCCAATGTTTTTAATGACCAAAAAGGTAAAATAAGGACACAAAAATAAAATATAATACAGTAAAACACTGTAGGAAGAAAGAAAATCACTGGTGTTCGGGAGTTCTTCACTTCTTTGGCTTAGCTCTCAATGTTATTCCATTTTAATAAGCAGGTGGTAATGGACATAATCTATGTTTTTTCTCCAGCCCAAATCTCCATCCTGAGTTCTCCGTGAAGTGTGGGTTTTTTTTTAAACCAGAAGAAAAATAATGATAATAAAAAAGCTTCCCTAACCTCAAGACATTTACAGTTCACCCCTTTGCCAGTGAATTTAAAGAAGGTGGTAACAGGAAAAGATCAGTTTGTGTTGCTTCAAATTTTAGGACTCATGGAAAGACTGCATGAATTGCAGATGATTCTACTCATAGATTTTAAAGACATTTTATGGACTGTGCCGAGGCAACTAATACCACTTCTGTTGGGAAAACAACAGCAAAAACCAAAACAGAAGTTAAATCAGATTACCTATAGGTGGAATAGCGATAGTACTTTCCTTTCTTATCTACTGTTTTACTTCACTTTTGAACTTCATAAATTTTTCAATAAATCATTGCCACTGTTATTCTTCATTATGGGGTGACTATAATGAAATAAAAAGTCTAGGCTACAGTTAAAAAATGACAGAAGTGGAGGCCACAAAGGAAATAGAATTTTCAAGATAAAATCTAGAACAATATCTAAGAACAATAACTTCTTGGTGGCAATGTTAATATTCCAGTTTAATCTAGAGCTATTTTTCATGGAGTCAGAATAAAGAAGCCACATTTACTGCCTGAATGTGACTCGGTTTATTTAAAAATGTATATTAAACATTTTGAAGTCTGTTAGTTTTGTGTTTTAAAAAAATCGGTTCATTTGAAAGGAAATCCAATAGTTTCAGAAAACTGCTAAGTAACCTTTAGTCACTTAAATCACAGATAATTGAATGCTTTTGTTTTTTAGGATCTTTAGTTTTTGCTTACGGCACAGTTTTTATACTTTTAGATGCATCTGCTGTTACAACAAGGAGTAACTTTTGCAGGAGATTTGATGTTGATAGTTATGAATAGTTATCTAAACAACTGTTTCCAGACTCTAGTTTAATTGTACTGCACTGAGGCATAGCCAGTAGAGATAAATGAAATAGTCATTCAGCCTAATATAGACTAATCCTCTTCATTGTGTTATGCAGAGTTTTGACTTTAGATACTCATAAGTCTGAGTTTACAATCTCAGCATCAAACATCAAAGCCCTTTAAAGTCACTGTGCCTCCTTAACATGCCCCAAAGTACACTTTTCTAGTTTTAGCAGTATTTATTAGAGATTAAAAAAATAATTTGTGTTTTATATTCCAGGCCCCAGGTATGGTCGAAAAATACATTTGCCATTTAAGTCATTTGAAGAACAAATGCTAACCACATTTGATGAACAGACAAGACCTCAAATCTACTTTGATATTTTCTCAGCCTTACTTGTCTGACAAAATGTAGCTGAGTTCTATTGTTTTGAGGGCTGTTCTACCTCTGAGATCTTATGATTCAATGCTCATGCACAAAAGGTGCCTGTCCTGTATGTGTCAGGGAAATCCTCTAACAGCATATCAGTCATGGGCATGCTTTGCTGTTATTGTTGTCAGTTTTAAAAATGGTTCTTCAGAAACAGACCTGCAAACTGGGACATGGCGCAAAAGGGATGGAAAGCAGACTAAGTGACAGTTGAGAGAGGCTTTATTTTTTTCTTCTCTGCCAAGGAATAGTTATATTTTTTTCTTCTCTGCCAAGGAATAGTTATAGCTCATGCCTGTTGGAATGGTGTGAACATGAGATTCCTGCCCATTTGCAATTCACATTTTAAGTAGAGTACCTGAAATTCCTATACACACTGATACTGAGGTTCTGATTGTCCACAATTATCAAATGTGCCACAAGCTATCAGAAACATCCAATGGACTGCAGTTCAAAATCCTTCTCTTATCCAGCCCCTTATACCCCTGTTTCAGAGGATTCAGAGAGGCTGAGATGTTATAGTGGTGTCACATGTAATTGTGGTGACATCCTCAGATATTGAGATTTTTCTCTGCCTTTGGATATGCTTGTGTACATCTCAGGTGATTCAGTGGTAAAGTATCTGCCTACCAATGTAGGAGACACAAGAGATGTAAGTTTGATCCCTGGGTCAGGAAGTTCCCCTGGAGTAGGAAATAGCAACCCACTCAAATATTCTTGCCTGGAAAATCCCATGGACAGAGGATCCTGTTGGGTTACAGTCCATGGGGTCGCAAAGAATCAGACATGACTGAGCAAATGAGAACACAGAAGACACGTAAGTATTAACATTTGGCCATCAAGTGTGTGGATATTTACTTTAGAAGTATGAAGTTGGACATTTTGACATTCAATCAGAAAAGGAATATCCTGGGAAGTCTGCCATACCCTGGTTGTGATTTTAGTTCCTTCACATAATCTAGAGCTTCCCTGATAGCTCAGTTGGTAAAGAATCCACCTGCAATGCAGGAAACCCCAGTTTGATTCCTGGGTCAGGAAGATCCCCTGGAGAAATGATAGGCTGCTGCTGCTGCTGCTGCTAAGTCACTTCAGTCGTGTCCGACTCTGTGTGACCCCATAGACGGCAGCCCACCAGGCTCCCCCATCCCTGGGATTCTCCAGGCAAGAATACTGGAGTGGGTTGCCATTTCCTTCTCCAATGCATGAAAGAGAAAAGTGAAAGTGAAGTCGCTCAGTCTGTCCGACTGTTAGCGACCCCATGGATTGCAGCCCACCAGGCTACTCCATCCATTGGATTTTCCAGGCAAGAGTACTGGGGTGGGGGTGCCATTACCCACCCCAGTATTCTTAGGCTTCCCTTGTGGTCAGCTGCTAAAGAAAACACCTGCAATGTGAGAGACCTGGGTTTGATCCCTGGGTTGGGAAGATTACCTGGAGAAGGGGAAGGCTGCCCACTGCAGTATTCTGGCCTGGAGAATTCTATGGTCCATGGGGTCACAAAGAGTCAGATACAACTGAGCAACTTCCACTTTCACTTCACTTTCACATAAACTAATCTCTCTGAACAATTAGCAATGAGAACAATGAGTCCTGCCCTATCTCTATTTACTGGACATTTGTCATATTTATGTTTGCCTATCATCTTTTTTTTTTTTAAGTCTTTCTATATTTAGAAAAATCCCTAAGTTATGAGGATAGTCTTACTATTCTACAAGTCAGAACTAAAATCCTCAGCACCTCCCTGGTACCTAGGATATACCTGGGCTTCACCAGTCAAATGCACCAGGCAGATCTATGCTTCAGTTATGAGCAATGGGAAGAAAGAGTTTTGTGTTCAGTTCTGCTTAGCTGGTGGGGAGGCACATGAAGCATTAATGTTGGAGGGAAATAAACACTACCTCCCTGGTGTCTCAGATGGTAAAGCGTCTGTCTACAATGCAGGAGACCCGGGTTCGATCTCTGGGTTGGGAAGATCCCCTGGAGAAGGAAATGGCAATCCACTACAGGACTATTGCCTGGAAAATCCCATGGACAGAAGAGCCTAGTAGGCTACAGTCCATGGGGTTGCAAAGAGTTGGACACGACTGAGCGACTTCACTTCACTTCATTAAAAGTGTATGTAAACTATAAACGTACCCTGATTGTAAAAGTTCAAAATGTAAAAAAATTAGCATTTTTAGAGCAAACAAAATGCAATAATATGCAATGTACTGTGAATATTTAATAGTTTTGATCCTTCCCTGGGATTGGTTCTGGCTTGTAAAAGAAACCTGCCAATGCCAATCAGTTTTCAGTAGACTGTTAAGGAGGGAGCTCTCACTCAAGCCTTTAGTTCATCTCTCAGTTATGTTAAGTTATGCATCCCTTTATTTGTCCAAAAGAAAGCTTTGAGTTTATAAAGATAGTGTCTTATTCAGTTTGGGCTGCTATAATAGAACAGTATATAGACAGGGTAGATTATAAACAATAAAAATTTTTATCTACTAATTCTGTAGCTTGGAAGTTCAACCTCAAGATGCTGGCAATTTGATGTCTGCTAAGGGCCTGCTTTCTGCTTCATAGTTGGGCATCTTCTCCCTGTGTCCTCCATAGCAGAAGGAAGGAGAGAGGGAACTCTCTGGGGCCTCTTCCATAAGAGCACTAATCCCATTCCTAAGGTCATGAAGGCAGCTTCATGACTTAATCACTTCCCAAACACCTCACTTCCAGATACCATCACTTTGAAGATTAGGTTTCAACATGGGAATTTTGAGAGGATGCATGGTCTGTAGCAGTTGATAATATCTCATTTGGAGACCTGATCTATATTCACTTATATGATTTTATTTCAAAAAAACTCATCTCCTTTTAGATTTTATCTAAAAGGAGAAAGTTTTCCAAGGGAAAAAAAAATCTTTTTCTAATATATAAAAGTATTCCATTCTCTGATGAGTTTAGTCAGAAATATTTTGCACCCTGCTAGATGCCTAGTGGAAGCAAATACCAGAAGCCTCCTGTTATTTGATATGTTAAAGATAGTGAGTGTTTACATATCCCAGATGCATGCTAAGAACTGCACTTCCTTGGAAAAAAGTTCTAAAGATTAAATTTGCAATGAAGTTAAGCTTTCTTCATCATGATCAGATCAAATGATCTTTAAAAGAAGTTACTTAACCAAAATCTATGTAGGATGGCCCTTACTTTTGGATGGGTTTCTCTGACTAGTTGGGAATACCAGGGAAGAGAGAATCATAACATTTCCTAATTCAATGGCTTGTTGGTTTCATGGTTGAGTTTGGCAAGGAGCATCTAGTCAGAATTTTATCCAAATGTACTCGTGTACACTTGCACAGAGGGTCCCTTCAGCGCTGTTCAGTCACTCAATCATGTCTGACTGTTTGTGATCTCATGGACTGCAGCATGCCAGGCTTCTCTGTCCATCACCAACTCCTGGAGCTTGCTCAAACTCATGTCCATCAAGTAGGTGATGCCATCCAACCATCTCATCCTCTGTTGTCCCCTTCTCCCGCCTTTAGTCTTTCCCACCATCAGGATCTTTTTCAAGGAGTCAGTTCTCTGGATCAGGTGGCCAAAGTTTTGGAGCTTCAGCTTCAGCATCAGTCCTTCCAATGAATGTTCAGGACTGATTTCCTTTCGGATTGACTGGTTTGATATCCTTGCAATCCAAGAGACTCTCAAGAGTCTTCTCCAATGCTACAGCTCAGAAGCATCAATTTTTCAGTGCTCAGCCTTCTTTATGGTCCAACTCTCTCATTCATACATGACTACTGGAAAAACCTTAGCTTTGACTATATGGATCTTTGTTGGTAAAGTAATATCTCTGCTTTTAATATGCTCTCTAGGTTTGTCATAGCTTTTCTTCCAAGGAGCAAGCATCTTTTAATTTCATGGCTGCAGTCACCATCTGCAGTGATTTTGGAGCCCCCCCAAAATAAAGTCTGTCACTGTTTCCATTGTTTCCCCATCTGTTTACCATGAAGTGATGAGATTAGATGTCATAATCTTCATTTTTTGAATGTTGAGCTTTAAGCCAACTTTTTCACTCTCCTCTTTCACTTTCATCAAGAGGCTCTTTAGTTCCTCTTCACTTTCTGCCATAAGGGTGATGTCATCTGCATATCTGAGATTATTGATATTTCTCCCAGTAATCTTGATTCCAGCTTGTGCTTCATCCAGCCTGGCATTTCGTATGATGTACTCTGCTTATAAGTTAAATAAGCACAGTAACAATATATAGCCCTGATGTACTCCTTTCCCAATTTGGAACTAGTCTGTTGTTCCATGTCCAGTTCTAACTATTGCTTCTTGACCTGCATACAGATTTCTCAGGAGGCAGGTAAGGTGGTCTGTTATTCCCATCTCTTCAATAATTTTCCACAGTTTGTTGTGATCCACATGGGCAAAGGCTTTGGCACAGTCAATAAAGCAGGAGTGGATGTTTTTCTGTAATTCTCTTGCTTTGTCTATGATCCAACGAATGTTGGCAATTTGATCTCTGATTCCCCTGCCTTTTCTAAATCCAGCTTGAACATCTAGAAATTTTCAGTTCACATACTGTTGAAGCCTAGCTTGGAGAATTTTGAGCATTACTTTGCTAGTGTGTGAGATGAGTGCAATTGTGTGGTACTTTGAACACTCTTTGGCATTGCCTTTCTTTGGGATTGAACTGAAAACTGATGTTTTCCAGTCCTGTGGCCACTGCTGTATTTTCCAAATTTGCTGGCATATTGAGTGCAACACTTTAACAGCATCATCTTTTAGGATTTGAAATAGAAGATCCCTTGGGAAGGAATTATTAAGTAAGAGGTGGTCATGTCACATATGAGTCAGAATTTCTCTTTCTCCTTCTAGTTTGTTAGCCTTGTCACTTGAATCATGTGGTAATAACCCAGGAAAAATAAACTTCATTTCTCAGTAATGATTGCAAGGACATTTCTGCCTTCTTGATGGTATGTTTAACCTGATTGTAACAATAATCATCCACACATACATATTTTGTTTTCTTTAATTACTGCACATTTTACACGTAGATAATTATCTCTTAATTAGCCCTGAGGGAGAGGAATACCTTTATGAATTGTTTGGATTCAAATATTTTTTTTTGATACAATAACAGAGATATTGTATTCAAGGTGTTTATATTATACAGAATTAAAGAGGATACACATTAATTTGAAATTTTAAAAATATATACAAGGAAAGTGAAACACCAGTTTACTGATAGAAGCTTTTTCATATATACATAGACTGCCTCTACTAGAACAGTATGAAACTGATACCACGTTTAGGTTACTGGCCTTCTGGTTATAATTTAGGTTATTTGGGTGAACATTTATTGAATATCTACTCTACATCAGGCCCAGTACTGGTAAATATAGTAATGAATGAAACATGGCATCTGCCCTTAAGGTCCTCAGAATCTTTTGTCACAGAGACTCAGCTGGGTTGGACTGTAAGGACTGCTGAGTACTAAGACATCCAGGAGTAAAATTACTTTGATTAGAAATTTGCTTTAGTGAGGGTTTTGAATACCTTTTAGGTCAGAATCAGTAAAAATCAGTAATCTAATCTATATCTAGCTATGGTTCACTCTTCTCAAATGACCATAAATGATATATAAGGTGCTGTTCAGAGAAACTAGCAAATAAAAGTGAAATAAGTTACAGAGTCAACTGTGCTTAATTACAACTAAATATTACCCCCCTCTTTTTTTTTAAAATTTAGTTTTCTATTGAAGGATAATTGCTTTACAGAATTTTGTTGTTTTCTGTCAAACCTCAGCATGAATCAGCCATAGGTATACATACATCCCCTCCCTTTTGAACCTCCCTCCCATCTCCCTTCTCATCCCACCCCTCTATATTGATACAGAGCCCCTGTTTGAGTTCCTGAGCCATATAGCAAATTTCCGTTGGCTATCTATTATCTATTTTACATATGGTAATGTAAGTTTCCATGTTACTCTCTCCATACATCTCACCTCTCCTCCCCTCTCCCCATGTCCATGAGTCTCTTCTTTATATCTGTTTCTCCATTGCTACCCTGTAAGTAAATTCTTCAGTATTATTTTTCTAGATTCTGTATATATGAGTTAGAATGTGATATTTATCTTTCTCTTTCCGACTTACTTCACTCTGTATAATAGGTTGCAGGTTTATCCACCTCATTAGAACTGACTCAAAGCTGTTCATTTTTATGGCTGATTAAAATTCCATTGTGTATATGTACCACAACTTTATCCATTCATCTGTTGATAGACATCTAGATTGCTTCCATGTTCTAGCTATTATAAATAGTGCTGCATGAACAATGGGATACATGTGTCTTTTTAAACTCTGCTTTCCTCAGGGTATATGCCCAGGAGTGGGATTGCTGGGTCATATGGTGGGTTTATTCCTAGTTTTTAAAGGAATCTCCATACCATCTTCCATAGTGGCTGTATCAATTTACAGTCCCACCAACAGTGTAAGAGCATTCCCTTTTCTCCACACCCCCTCCAGCATTTATTGTTTGTAGACTTTTTGAGGATGGCCATTCTGACCAGTGTGAGGTGATACCTCATTGTAGTTCTGATTTGAATTTAAGAGTCGGACACAACTGAGCGACTGTACTGGACTGAACTGAACTGAATAATGAGCGATGTTGAGCATCTTTTCATGTGTTTGCTAAGCATCAGTATGTCTTTGGAGAAATGTCTGTTTAGGTCTTTTTCCCACTTTTTGATTGGGTTGTTTGATTTTCTGGCATTGAGTTGTGTATGAGCTGCTTGTATATTTTGGAAATTAATTCTTTGTCAGTTGTTTCATTTACTGTTATTTTCTCCCATTCCAAAGGCTGTCTTTTCACCTTGCTTATAGTTTCCCTTGCTGTGCAAAAGCTTTTGAGTTTAATCAGGTCCCACTTGTTTACTTTTGTTTTTATTTCCATTACTCTAGGAGGTGGGTTATAGAGGATCTTGCTTTGATTTATGTCATCGAGTGTTCTGCCTGTGTTTTTCTCTAAGAGGTTTATAGTTTCTGGTCTTACACTTAGGTGTTTAATCCATTCTGAGTTTATCTTTGTGTATGGTCTTAGGAAGTGTTCTAATTTCATTCTTTTATATGTAGCTCTCCAGTTTTCCCAGCACTATTTATTGAAGAGGCTGTCTTTGCCCCATTGTATATTCTTGCCTCCTTTGTCAAAAATTAGGTACCCATAGGTGCATGGGTTTATTTCTGGGCTTTCTATCTTGTTCCACTGGTCTGTGTTTCTGTTTTTGTGCCATCACCATGCTGTCTTGATGACTGTAGCTTTGTAGTATAACCTGAAATCAGGAAAGTTGATTGCTCCAGCTCCATTCTTCTTTCTCAAGACTGCTTTGGCTATTTGGGATCTTTTGTGTTTCCATATGAACTGTGAAATTTTTTGTTCTAGTTCTGTGAAAAATGCCATTGATAATTTGATAGGGATCACACTGAATTTGTAAATTGCCTTTGGTAGTATAGTCATTTTCACAATATTGATTCTTCCTACCCAGGAACATGGAATATCTCTCCATATGTTTATGTTGTCTTTGATTTCTTTCATCAGTATCTTATAATTTTCTGTGTACAGTTCTGTTGTCTCCTTAGGTAGGATTATTACTAGATATTTAATTCTTTTTGTTGCAATGGTGAATGGGATTGATTCCTTACTTTCTCTTTCTGATTTTTCATTGTTAGTATATAGAAATGCAAGTGATTTCTGTGTATTGATTTTGTTTCTTGCAACTTTGCTAAATTCACTGATTAGCTCTAGTAATTTTCTGATACTATGTTTAGGGTTTTCTATGTAGAGTATCATGTCATCTGCAAAAANTTTTCATTGTTAGTATATAGAAATGCAAGTGATTTCTGTGTATTGATTTTGTTTCTTGCAACTTTGCTAAATTCACTGATTAGCTCTAGTAATTTTCTGATACTATGTTTAGGGTTTTCTATGTAGAGTATCATGTCATCTGCAAAAAATGAGAGCTTTACTTCTTCTTTTCTGACCTGGATTCCTTGTATTTCATTTTCTTCTCTGATTGCTGTAGCTAGGACTTCCACTATGTTGAATAATACTGGGGAAAGTGGGCACTCTTGTCTTGTTCCTGATCTTAGCATGAATGCTTTCAGTTTTTCACCATTGAAAATAATGTTTGCTGTATGTTTGTCCTATATGGCCTTTACTATGTTGAGGTAGGTTCTTTCTGTGCCCATTTTTTAAGGAGTTTTAATCATAAATAGGTGCTGAATTTTGTCAAAGAATTTTTCGGCATCTATTGAGATTATCATATGGTCTTTATCTTTCAATTTGTTAATATGGTATATCACATTGATTGATTTGCACATATTGAAGAATACTTGCATCCCTGGAATAAACTCAACTTGATCATGGTGTATGAGCTTTTTGATGTGTTGCTGAATTCTGTTTGCTAAAATTCTGTTGAGGATTTTTGCATCTATGTTCATCAGTGATATTGGCCTGTAGTTTTCTTTTTTTGTGTTGTTTTTGTCTGGTTTTGATATCAGGGTGATGGTGGCCTTGTAGAATAAGTTTGGAAATTTTCCTTCCTCTGCGATGTTTTGAAAGAGTTTTAGAAGGATAGGCATTAGCTCTTTTCTAAATGTTTGATAGAATTGTCCTCTGAAGCCATCTCGTCCTGGGCTTTTGTTTTTTGGGAGATGTTTGATCACAGCTTCAATTTCAGTGCTTCTAGTTGGATTGTGCATAATTTCTACTTCTCTCTGGTTCAGTCTTGGAAGATTGAACTTTCTAAGAATCTGTTTCTTCCAAGTTATCTATTTTATTGCCCTATAGTTGTTCATAATAGACTCTTGTAATCCTTTGTATTTCTGCATTGTCTGTTGTAACCTCTCCTTTTTCATTTCTAATTTTGTTGATTTGATTCTTCTCTCTTTTTTTCTTGATGAGTCTGGCTAAATGTTTCTCAATTTTGTTTATCTTCTCAAAGAACCAGTTTTTAGTTTTATTAATCTTTACTATTATTTCTTTCACTTCTTTATTATTTATTTCTGCTTGGATCTGTATGATTTCTTTCCTTCTACTAACTTTTTTTTATTGTTGTTCTTTTTTTTCTAGTTGTTTTAGGTGTAAAGTTAGGTTGTCTATTTGATTTTTTTGTTTGTTTCTTGAGATAGTGTTGTATTGCTATAATCTTCCCTCTTAGAACTGCTTTTGCTGCATCCCATAGGTTTTGAGTTGTTCTGTTTTCATTGTCATTTGTTTCTAGAAATTTTTTTGATTTTCCTTTTTATTTCTTCAGTAAACTGTTGGTTATTTAGAAATGTGTTGTTTAATATCCATGTGATTGTGTTTCTTATAGTTTTTTTTCCCCCCTGTAATTGATATCTAGTCTCATAGTGTTATGGTCAGAGAAGATGCTTGATATGATTTCAACTTTCTTAAATTTACTGAGGTTTGATTTGTTAACCAAGATGTGGTCTATCCTGGAAAATGTTCCATGTGTACTTGAGAAGAAGGTGTGTTCTGCATTTGGATGGAATTCCTGAAAATATCAATGAAACCCATCTCATCTAATGTGTCATTTAAGACTTGTGTTTCCTTATTAATTTTCTGTTTTGATGATCTGTCCATTGCTGTGACAGGTGTGTTAAAGTCTCCTACTATTATTGTGTTACTGTCAATTTCTCCTTTTATGTCTTCTAGTGCTTGTCTTGTGTATTGAGGTGCTCCTATGTTGTGTGCATAGATATTTACAATTGCTATGTCTTCCTCTTTGATTGATCCCTTGATCATTATGTAGTGTCCTTCCTTGTCTCTTGTAATCTTCTTTATTTTAAGGTCTATTTTTTCTGATATGATGATTGCTACTCCAGCTTTCTTTTGCTTCCTGTTTGCATGGAATATATTTTTCCATCCTCTTACTTTCAGTCTATGTGTGTCTTTAGGTCTGAAGTGGGTTTCTTGCAGACAGCATATATATAGGTCTTGTTTTGTATCTATGCAGCTAACTGTGTCTTTTGGTTGGAGCATTTAATCCATTTACATTTAAAGTAATTATTGATACATATGTTCTTATTGTCATTTTCTTAATTGTTTGGGGTTGATTTTGTATATCTTTTTCCTTCTGTTGTATTCCTTGACTATATAAGTCCCTTGGTGCCTCTTGAGAGTACATCAAGGCTGTATATTGTCACCCTGCTTATGTAACTTATATGCAGAGTACATCATGAGAGACACTGGACTGGAAGAAACACAAGCTGGAATCAAGATTGCCGGGAGAAATATCAATAACCTCAGATATGCTGATGACACCACCCTTATGGCAGAAAGTGAAGAGGAGCTAAGGAGCCTCTTGATGAAAGTGAAAGAGGAGAGTGAAAAAGTTGGCTTAAAGCTCAACATTCAGAAAACAAAGATCATGGCATCTGGTCCCATCACTTCATGGGAGATAGATGGGGAAACAGTGGAAACAGTGTCAGACTTTATTTTTGGGGGCTCCAAAATCACTGCAGATGGTGACTGCAGCCATGAAATTAAAAGATGTTTAGTCCTTGGAAGGAAAGTTATGACCAACCTAGACAGCATATTAAAAAGCAGAGAAAATACTTTGCCAACAAAGGTCCATCTAGTCAA
>SJYX01007858.1:122103-148071 GCA_006410675.1 Oreotragus oreotragus | reverse complement strand
AAAAAGTTGCTTCGTATCATGGCTGTTGGGAATAATGCATTTTGTTTGTTTTAGAAGTGAGGTAGTTGACAAACTTAATAACTTATAATCAATATGATTACATGATTTACATGGTCTTGGTTGGGATCTGGACTTTAAGTCCTCCGCAGGTAATTCTAATCAATCCCAGGGTTGAGGATCACTGGGTTGAGGATCATTGAGTTAAACCAATAAAGTTTCCTGGAGGCCTATTGATGGCTTTCATTTCTCTCCCAGGTGAGAAGGCAGAAAGCAGTGATTCTCTTAAACATGAGGCAGTATAAGAAGTCTCGACCTTTTAATCACCTGGGGACTTTTACAAATACTGTTGCCTGGGCCACTGGGTAGAGAACCACAAGCATAACAAATACAGGAATGAAAGATTCATATTACTAAAGACTTAATCCTCAATGTACCCTAATTTATATTTTAAAGTATATCATCTTAACAGTAGTATTAAATTGAATCATATAAAAATGTATACAAATGTGCATAAAAATGGTCAGAGATCAATCTGATACTATTAAAAAATACTCATGTTCTAAGTGATTGCCGGGGAAGGCAATGGCACCCCACCCCAGTGCTCTTGCCTGGAAAATCCAATGGACGGAGTAGCCTGGTGGGCTGCAGTCCATGGGGTCGCTAACAGTCGGACAGACTGAGTGACTTCACTT
This sequence comes from Oreotragus oreotragus, assembly GCA_006410675.1. Taxonomy (NCBI): domain Eukaryota; kingdom Metazoa; phylum Chordata; class Mammalia; order Artiodactyla; family Bovidae; genus Oreotragus; species Oreotragus oreotragus. The sequence goes on along the minus strand of SJYX01007858.1, from coordinate 147,379 downwards.
CACTTTTCTCTTTCATGCATTGGAGAAGGAAATGGCAACCCACTCCAGTATTCTTGCCTGGAGAATCCCAGGGATTGGGGAGCCTGGTGGGCTGCCGTCTATGGGGTCACACAGAGTCGGGCACGACTGAAGTGACTTAGCAGCAGCAGCAGCAAGTGACTGCAGTTTATTAGCAATGCCAAGAAAAGCTGCTCTAAAACTTAACTTATTAGTTTGTAAAATGAGAGACTATCTTAGGTGACGATTGCGAGGGTAACAGGTAGGAAAGCCAGGGGTCTCCAAATGGAGAAAATAGGCTGCAAATGTCTCTTAAAATTCTGTGTTGCTAATGACGATGCCTGGTTCCACCTGAACTGAATGTTTCTCAAGCCTTGAGCTAACAAATGCATTTTTCTTATGGAAATATTTTTCTTAAGCTCTGTTAATGAAACTGTATTGGAATTTGCCTTTCTTTGGAATATGGTTTGGAATTTACCTGTTTTCAAAATGGTTCCACCTAAGACTAACTTTTGGCTGATAATAGTTCAACAAACCAGTATTCATATTAACTGTTTTATGGCTGGGAAATGATATACTTCATGCCATCCTATCTCAAAAATGTGTGTTGTGGAAGAGGGACCTGGTGAAACCCCGTCAACCTTGAGATGTCTCTCTTATCTGATTAATAACTTTCTGCTGCTACTGTTAAGTCGCTTCAGTCGGGTCCAACTCTGTGCGACCCCATAGACAGCAGCCCACCAGGCTCCCCTGTCCCTGGGATTCTCCAGGCAAGAATACTGGAGTGGGTTGCCATTTCCTTCTCCAGTGCATGAAAGTGAAAAGTGAAAGTGAAGTTGCTCAGTTGTGTCCGACTCTTAGCGACCCCATGGACTGCAGCCTACCAGGCTCTTCCATCCTTGGGATTTTCCATGCAAGATAATAACTTTCTAATAGACATAAAACAGCTTGTTAAAATTAGTGGTGGGGGGCAATTTCCATCCCCCTTCTGATGTCTATGTCAGAAGCGTTCTCTGTTCCTTTTTATACTTTAATAAAACTCTGCCACACAAAAGCTCTTGAGTGATCAAGTCTGGTCCCTGGTCCTGAAGCTAAATAATCTTCTTCAGATATCAAGAATCCAACACCATTCACCATAAGCTACCAGGATGATGATGAAGTTAATGATGATTTTGATGATAATGATGATAGTTAATATCTATGGCCAAGTGTTAGTCAGTGTGTTAAATATATATATTATTGCATTAGTCATCACTAAAGACCCTACGATAGGTACCAAGATGACTCCCTTTTTATAGGTGAGGGAACTGAGGTTTGGGGAAATGAAATGGTTTCACCAAGGTTACAGTGATTTTCCATGGTAGTGCTAAGTCTTTAATTAACACTTATTCCTTAATCAGCAGGCACTAACTCAACCTGGAGAGAAACTCTATGAATATAATCTATGTGGAAAAGCCACCAGAAGAAATTCTAACCACATTACACCCAAGAGAAATTACACAGGAGAGAAATGCAATGAATATTAAGAATATGGGAAAGTGTATAGTTATCCTTCATTGCTTAGGATCCATGTGTGATAGATCTCAGCTGGTAAGAAGTCCTATTTTAATTTTGTGTGTTTGTGTGTGGTGGTGGGGAGGCAGAGCTCGGCTGGGGAAGGGAAGCAGGTTGTCAGCCCCTGATCGTGAAACTGAAGTCCTGGACGGTACCTGCTCGGTGGCTGTGAGAGACTGAGTGTCCCAGGGTGGGCTCAGGGTGGGCTCAGTGTGGGAGTCTCCCCTGTGAACTCTTTCCAGCCGTGCGTCATGAAGCATCAGCCTGAAAGGCAGAGGCAGGCAGTAGGGGATCCCAGAACACTGTCGTGATGAAGGGATGTTTCTTTTCACATCCTCTGCATTCCTCAGGCTTCCCTGGTGGCTCAGTGGTAAGGAATCTCCCTGCCAGTGCCGAGGACCCAGGTTCAATCCTTGGGTCAGGAAATTCCCTGGAGAAGGAGATGGCAACCCATGCCTGCGTTCTTTCCTGGAGAAACCCCACGGACGAGGAGTCTGGAAGAGTCAGACACGATTTTGTGACTAAACGTCTGCATTCCTCTTGCTGGACCCCATGCTGGTGAGTAACTTCATATCTGATATTGCAAAGACCACATTGTAGAAGATGCACTATTTTCTTTACCTAAGGTCAAAAATAGATGTCATTATCATTATTATTTTCAAATGTTAGAATTAGGAAGGCCTGGGAGATATGACCTAATACTAACTACAGGCATAGAGTTTTATGTTTTATTTTGAAAGAACCAGGTTGAGAACAAGAGGTAAAATTCTCTATCAGTTTCCTGAATAGTTGGTGTAGGGAAATGAAACAATATTGCTTGAAGCAAAACTGTTGCTTCTTGTTATTCTTAAATAAGAATTTTATTTTTTAAGAATTAGAAGTTTGAGATTTCTTAGGTGCTAAGTAAGTCAGAAGAGGATTTTCTAGTTTTTAGGGAAATTTTAAGCAACTCAGGCATCAATCAAAAGACAAAATTTGTTGGTTAACTAGTTTGAAAAATGAATTTTGCATAAAATTGTTTAATATCACAGACAAATCCACAGAAGTTTAATTCATAACAGCTGAAATTAGCACTCTTTTGGATGTTATTCAAACTAAAAGTGTGATGATGGTGTGAGGGTAGGGGGTGATATAGATTTAATGGCTCAGCAGCTTTGCCAGGGCAGAGACCATCTCTGTTTTGCTCACTGTTGCATCTTCAGTGCCTAGCAAAGTGCTTGGCATATAGTTGGTGCTCACTGAATATTTACTGAATGAATGAAATAAACCAACCACAGGAATGTCAGGGGTTTGCCTGAATCATAGACATGATGGCAGCCAAGAATTTGAATGTCTTGAGGATTATCTTTCTTAGCATTTCCATTATCTGCCTCTACATGTGTGTCCACATCTTACATAATTTGCATTAAAAATGTCTCTACTTTTAGAATTCAAACTCTAAGGAGAAGGTTTCTGATTAACTCAGGTGGAATTCAGCACTTACTATTGAAACAGTCATGGCAGTTGGAATTATGTAAAAGCATGAAAGCCTCAGCCTCTGCATGGTTGGAATGAGGAAATGGGCTTTTGCCAGTTTCCTACTCTGCAAACTTCATCATCTTTGAAGAGAAGGGCCTTATCCAAACTACTGGGTCATGAAAAGAAAAAGGAGATATAGTCCCTGTTTCTAAGGTATACATTCTTTATGATGAGTCAAGATGATAAGATATGAAGGACAGGAGCCTTCAGATGTGCAGAAGACACTAAAGTGAATGCAGGTTATTATGATGGACATGTACAAGATAGAAAATTATAGGAGAACAGTTGAGAAATAATGAGAATGCTGCTGCTGCTGCTAAGTCACTTCAGTCGTGTCCGACTCTGTGTGACCCCATAGACGGCAGCCCACCAGGCTTCCCCGTCCCTGGGATTCTCCAGGCAAGAACACTGGAGTGGGTTGCCATTTCCTTCTCCAATGCATGAAAGAGAAAAGTGAAAGTGAAGTCGCTCAGTCTGTCCGACTGTTAGCGACCCCATGGACTGCAGCCCACCAGGCTACTCCATCCATTGGATTTTCCAGGCAAGAGTACTGGGGTGGGGTGCCATTGCCTTCCCCAATAATGAGAATAACTTTCCCGATTATGCCTAGAGAAGAGAAATGTGATTTCAGCAACATTTGTTACTTAAGTGTTTCTGTTGAGCAACTACCCTGAGGCAGTTATTGCAAATGGATCATGTTTAGATCAGTATGATCTGCGAGGTAGAGTTTTTCCCCAAACAAGCTGGAATCCACTTGTGTGAAACTGACTCATAGAAAACCAACCATATGATACCAACAAGGAGAAACCACAAAATCTATTAAAGAATTATACAGAGCTCCTTCAGACAATGTTTATCAAGTTAACAACAATAAGGTTGGCATTAGGAATTTCTCTCTTCATTTCCACCAACAACCCCTTACCCTCACCCAACCAATGATGTAGCTATTACTATATGTATGTTGAATGTACTCTAGACATTAATAAAGTTGCTGGTCTTCTCTTTTGCTTTTTGAACTTTTTCATAAGCCTAAACTTCTGAGGACTATTTCTTTCTCTTACTTCTTTTTCCTCTTTTTCTTTCTTCTCTCTCTCTTACATACATATTCCCTTCTGATGTATTTATGATATACCCACTTAAAAAGGCTAAATGATCCCTGAAAACCTATTGTTATCTATAATTTCTACATACCTTTCAAGTCACCAGGGTAAAGCACTCCTTGGATTTTTAAGCCATCCTGTTGCAACTTGCTTGGTTTAAGGAGAGGTCAGCATGAGAGATGCATTTTAGTCCAGGTCCACAGCTGTCCATGTGGAGCTTCAGTGTGAACTTGTGGTTTCATTAACTAGATCCTGTTTGAGCAACGTCCTAAATATTATATAAATTCAAAGAGTTCTATTGCCTATACACCATGTGAATTAATGCCAAAGAAGAAGTCTCATTTTTCCTCATTTTCCTTCTATTTTTGAACACCTTAGGCTGGGAATCTCTTCAGGCTTGCTTTCTGCAAATCCCTGGGTACAGAAACGTTATTGCAGTTGTGGAAAAAACGTGCAGAGAACCTGTGCTTCTGATAATGCCTGACATGAAGGAATGCATTTGAAGGTTAGTCCTTGAGAACATTTTAATCTTTCACTTAGGTCAGCCAGTGTTTGCCAAGTATGTGTTGTGTGCTAGAAACTTCTCTGGACATTGAGGGTACAAAGGTGAATAAGACATGGGTGCTGTACTTGGTTGATAAAACATAGTTTTCTTGCTGGTTCAGACATCAGAGGTAAATTTTAATTACAGAATTCATGTGAGCAAGTTAGGGTCTAGTTGATATAAAAAAGAGAAAAAGAAAAAGGAAAGAAAAGTGAAGTCGCTCAGTCGTGTCCAAATCTTTGCGACCCCATGGACACCAGGCTCCTCCGTCCAGGGGATTTTCTAGGCAAGAGTACTGGAGTGGGTTGCTGTTTCCTTCTCCAGGGAACTTCCCGACCCAGGGATTGAACCCAGGTCTCCCACATTGTAGACAGATGCTTTCCGTCTGAGCCACCACTTGATCCTCCTAGCCAAAAGGCCAAGAAGCGACATAAAACAGTATATTAATTCCAGGTGTACAACAAAATGATTTGAAATTTGTGTATGCTGCAAAAGGATCATCATAATAGCTGTAGTTAATACCCAGTTATCTTAATTATTAAGCCAGCAGGCAATGAAGCTGGTTCCACTGCACAAGTTTCCCCAGTTTGTTCTCTGTTGGTCAAACGGAAGTCACCTGAGCGGGTATTCCCTTCACGAAGGGTAATACGGTGGTGCCGAGGGGGCCACCTTGTTTCCAGTGTCACATGTGCTGTTGGCCTAGGACTGGGCTCCACGAGCTTCAGGTGCCAACTGGGTAATTGGATACTGACTAAACTAGGCAGGATAACAGAGAGGGGGCAGGGAGCTCTCTTTCCCTTTGAAGTTCTGACTCAAACACTGTGCTAAACCACCCTTTAGAGCTAATGAAAGTCCACACTTTTCTTGACCCTCGCGTCCTATCTTCTGAGAATGAGCATCGCCAGAGGAACCACCATCTCCTTGTGGTAGAATTGCCTAAGGCCTTGCCAACAGGCAGCTAACTGGGAATCAGTGGGGATCCAGAATTCGGCTTTTTCCCTGTATATCCTCCTGCAGGCCTTTATCCAGAACCTGTCTGTGAAGTGAAGTAGCTTTCTAGTTATAGTAACATTTTCAGGGACTAGTTTTCCTGAGCTTGATCTGAGCTTAAGAGCTATATCAGAATGGGATGGGTTGTTTGGAAGGAGGTTAATATGGTTCCCTCATTGGAGTGGTTAGGGTTTGTTACAGAAGAAATTTCTGTATGGAGTGAGTGGGTAAAGGTCACTCTTTCTAATTCAGCAAATCTATTGTGATTATTATTCAGGTGGTAAAAGCCAATAATGCCCATCGCGTGAAGGCTTTTGTTTTAACCAGGCTTGTATCTGTCTAGTACTTTTATAACTGACCTAAAAGAGGTCTATCAACAGAAGGGAAAATTCAAGGAGAGGACCAATATAATGTTTGAAATTTCTTATAACCCCCTCACTGCAACAATGATCTAATCACTTATTTTATATCTTCTTAACTGTTGCTTTCCTAAATGTTATTTACATGTAACTGGTTAGAATTACAGATTTGGTTTCAACAAAGGGAAAAATAGAGGTTTTGGAAATAGTTTCCTGTTTCTGTTACAAATATAAATTGTTAAAAATTGTAAGCTGCTAAGCAGTGCTGAATTTTGCTGTTTTGCTGAAAACGTGATCAAACAGGGACAAGATACCTTATTCATCACCTTTCTTTCTTTATGTTCTCTTGGGGTTGCCAGTTTAGCAGATTATCTGAATCTTAATTATGTTAGGAACTAAGTACAAACAAATCCTCTGGTTTCCTCAAGTGACTTTTAAAGAATAAATAACTATGAGTTACTATGCAAAATCAAAAGGGAAAATAATTGAAAATTAACCAGAAGAGGGACAGAGATGATGTTTCATTTAGTCATCTTAAAAGACTTACTTAACCAAAGCACTTATATAACACATTTCAATGATATTAAGCATTATATAATTAAAATTTACAGAAGCTGCTCAGCTTGAAGTGAAGTGAAGTGAAGTTGCTCAGTCGTGTCCGACTCTTTGCGACCCCATGGACTGTAGCCCACCAGGCTCCTCCGTCCATGGGATTCACCAGACAAGAATACTGGAGTGGGTTGCCATTTCCTTCTCCAGGGGATCTTCCCAACCCAGGGATCGAACCCAGGTCTCCCACAATGCAGGCAGAGGCTTTAACCTCTGAGCCACCAGGGAAGCCCCAAGAACTATGAATTTGTATGCAGAGTGTTATCAAAAAACTGTTGTTCTTCCATATTTATTACTTACAGTCAATATAATACTCAGATGGCTTCAACTTACCCCACCTTGGTGATAAAGTAACTGAGGTCTAAAGAGGTAAGAAGCCTAAATTTTCATAGCTGGAGCCAGAAGTTAACCCTAAGTCTGCCTTCATTACAAACTCTTGCTTTTGGTGGGATGATATGAAAGATTAGTGTTGAAACACGTATATTACCATGTGTTAAACAGATGGCCAGTATAAGTTCGATGCATGAAACAGGGCACTCAAACTCCATGCTCTGGGACAACCCAGAGGGATGGGGTGGGGTGGGGTGGGAGGGGGTTTCATGATGGGGGGACACATGCACCCGTGGCTGATACATGTCAGTGTATGGCAAAAAATACCATAGTATTGTAAAATAATTATCCTTCAATTAAAATAATTGAAAAAAAAAAACCAAAACCCTGTTTTTGGGTAGGCGTGGTTCCCTACATCAAATGTATGCTATGATTTTCTAAGAATTGTACAGGCTTCCTGAGAAGTCTCTTGAGAGTCTGACTATGTGGTGTGTTGAAATGATGGGAAAGGCAGAAGAGCGCTAGCAAGAAGTTTGGTTCTATTCAGTGGGGAGTGTATGTGGGACAGTGTAATACTTGCAGCTTTTTTCCCCCCCTCCTGCCTCTTAAAAACATCATCAATTTTTAAAGACAAAAGTATCTCAAACAAAATTACATATAAAAGTTCATCTTATGGTGTTAAAATCCTATTCAAACATTTTATGGTGTTTTCTTCACTGCAGTTTATTCTGACGAATGTTTCTTTCCAATCTGTTCTTTTAGCTGTCTTGTGAGTGAGAGAACTTGGTATTTTGTTTTGCGAGCTGTACACTTAGCCCAGTGACGGTGGTGGTCATGGTGATGTTGAGTTGTGTGTGTGTGTCTGCGTGTGTGTGTTGGGTCATGTTGAAGGTTACTGCATTTCTCCTGAAACATAAGGTGTTGGGACCACATAAGTAGAGTTTATGACTACAGTATAATGTAAGAGGTATTGAAAAGAAAATGTGTGGAAGAGAATATTTTCCTTTTAAACATTAAATTTATACTAGACAACAGTGCTTAATGAATATTTGTTTCTTAATATTTTTCTTGTACCAAAAGTTGTGGGTGGCTGTGGGCCAAAAAGACCAGCACAATGGTATACACTAAGTTGAATACTGATGATTCAAAAGCCAAGATAGGCATAGAAAGAGGACTACATACATACCCAGGAGCAGAACTAATCTAGGGGTTAGTTCCAAGTTTCTGACAAAAAGCCAGAAGCCAGGGGATCTTGACCCTTGACCAACCGTGAATTTGATTTCTATCTCATGAAGACCTTACCGTGAGACTCATAAGGACAAGAGTACAGTGAAGACAGTAAAAATAGTTCATGGCACTCACAATCTTTAATACTTAACCACTTTTCGGCTGAGCGCTGCTTCCATGATGCCCCTCTGGTCTAGTGGGAACCAATCCTCAGTTGAGCCTGGCCTGGAGACCTGTTACTGCTAAGATTAAACTTTATGCTAATTGAGTAGGAACGGGAAAGATTTTTCTTATCAGAGTCATTGCTGGAACCTATAGATCTGATACAGTGTTTCAGAATATTTTCAGAAGAATTACCTTTGAAAGTGCACATATTGTCCTTAGACTGGCTTTTCTAAGAGTCCTCAGCATTTTTATGAGGAAGGTTTTCCTTTTCTCAGATCTTATGTCCCAAGAGAGTGTGGGAAGTGGATGCAGAAGATGAAGATAGAAAGGATTGTTATCTGGGCGTTAGGTTACCTGTCCCATGGCTGAGTCCCCCTCCTTGCTTTCAAGCCTTAGGAATGGATTTGGAAACTGGTTAGGAAAATGAAAACAAATAGGTAGGAGTTTGAGGTTCTCAGCCAGGTTTCAACCAATGGTTTATCATTATTAAATTCAACCATTGACATGGATTAATGAATCCCTGGGTAGCCACTGAATCATAGGACATAAACATGGGATGCAAGCCAGAAGTCAGTCTTCTTGGACACTGTGCCAGGGTACCTTTCTGGGCTCATGAGAAACTGAGCACTTGTTTCACAACACTTAATTAACTTCTAAAGGTCAAATTTATAAAATAAAGCTTGATTTTGAGTTCTGGTAAATAGGCTCAACTTAGGTGCAAATTTAAAATGAATTTACTTTGCTGTAATCATTGCCCTCAACTCTGATTTTAGCTTTTATTGTGAGTAGCATCTTAAATGATGTTTTGGGCAGGATCTGAAATCTCCCAGTAATTTCTAGCTTAAAAAAATCCATATGGGTTAAAATTCTAACCTCCTATATAACTCCAGTTTTGTATTTCTTACCATCTGGAGTGGCAAGCATTGTGTTACCTTTGATACTCTTTGTCATTGTCCTCCTCCTCTTTGTAGTTCCTCTTACATTCCTATTAATTAATACTGGTAAGCCAGGAGGAGAAAGGTACTCCTATCTCTTTCTTAACTGACCTCCATGTGGTTTATTCATTATTACTACTGGTCTGGACAACACTACCCAGCCACCGATGACCTCCAAGTGACAGGTGTCCATAGGCTGGCTGTCTGGAAGTGCACATGTGTTTGGGATGATCTTTTGTGGCAGAGCCCCTTTGTGTGGGACTGTCTTCTTATCACACAGGTGCCCTTGAAGAAAACCTGGCTCTGGTTTAGGCTGAATCTCTGTGACCTTCCCTGGCAGCTAGCCTTCATTGGTCTGGTACAGCTTAAGTCTAATTTATCTCTCTGTCTACATGACCCTGAAAAAACACACTTTCTACTACTTCAAGTGGAGGATGTTCAGGCCCTTCTTGGTTTCCTCCTCTTTTTATCCTGCTTTCTCTTGCTAGTTTCCCACCTGGTTCTAGAGGCATGGAATGGGGGAGATCTCTACAGCAACTGTATAAGCAGACATCCTTGGGGGAATGCGATCATGTTTTCTTAAGTGAAATTTGCTCAGTCATGTCCGACTCTTTGCGACCCCATGGACTATACCGTCCATGGAGTTCTCCAGGCCAGAATACTGGAGTGGGTACCTTTTCCCTTCTCCAGGGGATCCTCCCAAACCAGGAATTGAACCCAGGTCACCTGCATTGCAGGCAGATTCTTTACCAGCTGAGCCACAAGGGAAGCCTGTTCTTTTCTTAAATTGCCCCCAAGTCTCTGAATGAGACCCTGGGAGGCTCCCTCTTCTCTTGGGGAATGTCTACATTCCACATAGGTTTCTGCTCCATTCTCTAGGTCAGTAACTCAGGACTCCCACAGTTACTTTTGTCCCATTTATAAGTGAAAAGGAGAGTTGGAGCAGGGGATTGGGATGAGGCTGAATTGATGACTTGAGAGTGTTAGGACAGATTTGGCTGTTTCCTAGTAAATTCAGACACTTGTTTCTGGACTCTTGATGTTGGCCATCTTGTTTAAAATGTGGCATGGTCTATGCCTCTTGATTTTCAGCTTTGGGTCTTAGGTGCTGATTCAGGAGCAACAGAAAATATCCCACTCAGCTTTTTGTTATACTATCTTTTCTTTCTGCCTATCATTGTGTTTTTTCAGAACTTACTGGAGAAGGAAATGGCAACCCACTCCAGTACTCTTGCCTGGAGGATCCCATGGAGGGAGGACCCTGGTAGGCTATAGTCCACGGGGTTGCAAAGAGTTGGACATGACTGAGCGACTTCACACATTCACACACACACCCTATCTCCAAGTAGAGAATAAAAGGACACAACTGAAGCACATTTATTAATAGAGGATCATGTAACTTAAATCCAGAAGGCAATGCTTTTAAGGGTAAAAGAGCTCCTCTAGTCAAACAAGGATGCCAGGATAATGCCTGTTGATAGCGTCCGTCCCTGGAAAATTGGGATCTGTGTTCACAGTAGCTACTGGCTTCTTGAATGTGTCAGTTCTTCATGGAATGCTTGTATGTGGTTGTGCTGAAGTGAGGATGAGGGGTACCAGGTGTGTTCTGGTCTCCAGAAGGAGGCAGACTTACTGGAGAAGCAAATGGCAACCCACTCCAGTACTCTTGCCTGGAGGATCCCATGGAGGGAGGACCCTGGTAGGCTACAGTCCATGGGGTTGCAAAGAGTTGTTAATGGCTGCTGAAGGTCATGCTCTCTGCTTTACCTAAGTCTCCACAGGAGGTTAATAATACAGAGGATAAAGTTATATAATTATAGCACACATCACTACTGTAAACTTAGTTCCTAAAATACTTTTGATACACTTTTGGGGCCAGACTCTTTGGATCATAAAGGTGGATTGATGATACATGGACCTTATTGTAAGCAGTTTGTGATCCAATGTTGCAGAAGGATGAACAAGTACCTACATCACAGTAGGATGATAGTATCTTACAAAAAGTAACATGGCAGAGTTTCTGTCTCAAAAATAGTAGAAGGCAAGCTATTTTAGAAGGGTACTTTTGTGGTATCTTAAAATTTGGTGATTTATTTCAGAGCTTAAACTGGAATTGTAAGACAATGGGATGATGATTCACAAACTGTACTAATATGAAAGTTTATATTTTGAATCATTTGTGTAAAAAAGGATCCGTAATCTTGTTTGGTGGCTGCACGATTTTGAGGAGATACCCACGTCCAAGGGCAAAGGAGAAGCCTCAGAAAGATGGTAGGAGGGGTGAAACTGCATTTAGAATCAAACCCCATACCTGTCAGAGAGGCTTAGAGGGCTTGAACATACCTTGTGTGCACCAGGACCCAGAGATCACATAGAGACTAAGACAGAACTGTGTTTGAGTGTCCCCTGAGGAGGTACCCTAGAGAAGGAAATGACAGCCCACTCAGTATTCTTGCCTGGAAAATCCCATGGATGGCAGAGCCTGGTAGGCTACTGTCCATGGGGTCACAAAGGGTCGGACACAACAGAGCGACTTCACTTCACAGAGGAGGTACAGGTCAGCAGTGGACTGGTATAGGGGCAGGGGCTCTGGGTGCAATAGACCTGGGTATGGCATGAGCTCTCTTGGAGGAGGTCACCGTTAACCCCACCATAGAGCCACCAGAACTTACACTGGACTGGGGAAACAGACTCTTGGAGGGCACAAACAGAACCTTCTGTGCACGAGGACACAGGAGAAATGAGCAGTGACCCCACAAGAGACTGACCCAGACTTGCCCGTGAATGTCCAGGAGTCTCCAGTGGAGGTATGGTTGGCATTGGCCAGCTGCAGGGTTGGGGGAACTGAGTGTAGCAATGTGTGCATGGGATCTTCGGAAGGAGGTCACCACTGTCTTCATTACCTCCACCATAGTTTGGCCTCGGGTCAAATAGCAGGGAGGGAACAGAGCCCCGCCCGTCGACAGAAAATTGGATTAAAGATTTACTAAGAATGGCCCTGCCTATCAGAACAAGACCCAGTTTCCTCCTCAGTCAGTTTCTCCCATCAGGAAGATTCCGTAAGCCTCGAAACCTTCTCCATCAGAAGGCAGACAGACTGAAAACAGCAATCACAGAAAACTAACCAGTCAGATCTCATGGACCACAGCCTTGTCTAACTCAGTGAAACTATGAGCCATGCCGTGTAGGGCCACCCAAGATGGACGGGTCATGGTGGAGAGTTCTGACAAAACGTGGTCCACTGGAGAAGGGAATGGCAAACCACTTCAGTATTCCTGCCTAGGGAACCCCATGAATAGTATGAAAAGGCAAAAAGATAGGACACTGAAAGATGAATTCCCTAGTTCAGTTCAGTTCAGTTGCTTAGTTGTGCCCGACTCTTTGCGACCCCATGAATTGCAGCACACCAGGCCTCCCTGTCCATCACCAATTCCTGGAGTTCACTCAGACTCATGTCCATCGAGTCAGTGATGCCATCCAGCCATCTCATCCTCTGTCATCACCTTTTCCTCCTGCCCCCAATTCCTCCTAGCATCAGAATCTTTTCCAGTGAGTCAACTCTTCACATGAGGTGGCCAAAGTACTGGAGTTTCAGCTTTAGCATCATTTCTTCCAAAGAATACCCAGGACTGATCTCTTTTAGAATGGACTGGTTGGGTCTCCTTGCAGAACAAGGAACTCTCAAGAGTCTTCTCCAACACCACAGTTCAAAAGCATCAATTCTTTGGTTCTCAGTTTTCTTCACAGTCCAACTCTCACATCCATACATGACCACTGGAAAAACCATAGCCTTGACTAGACGGACCTTTGTTGTCAAAGTAATATCTCTGCTTTATAATATGCTATCTAGGTTGGTCATAAGTTTCCTTCCAAGGAGTAAGCGTCTTTTAATTTCATGGCTGCAGTCACCATCTGCAGTGATTTTGGAGCTGCCCCAAATAAAGTCTGACACTGTTTCCCCATCTATTTCCTATGAAGTGATGGAACCAGATGCCATGATCTTAGTTTTCTGAATGTTGAGATTTAGTAGGTGCCCAAAATGCTACTGGAGATGAGTAGAGAAACAATTCCAGACAAATTGAAGAAACAGAGCCAAAGCAAAAACAACACCCAGTTGTGGATGTGACTGGTGATGGATGTAAAGTCTGATGTCATAAACAGCAATATTGCACAGGAACCTGGAATGTTAGATCCATGAATCCAGGCAAGTTGGAAGTGGTCAAACAGGAGATGACAAGAGTGAATGCCAACATTTTAGGGATCAGCAAACTAAAATGGACTGGAATGGGTAAATTTAACTCAGATGACCATTATATCTACTACTGTGGGAAAGAATCCCTTAGAAGAAGTGGAGTAGCCATCATAGTCAAAAAAATAGTCTGAAATGCAGTGCTTGGATGCAATCTCAAAAATGACAGAATGATCTCTAAACAAGACCAGGAGCTGACTGTGGCTCAGATAATCAACTCAATGCCAAATTCAGGCTAAAATAGAAGAAAGTAGAGAAAACCACTAGAACATTCAGGTATGACTTATATCAAATCCCTTATGATTATACAGTGGAAGTGACAAATAGATTCTAGGAATTAGATCTGATAGAGTGCCTGAAGAACTATGGATGGTTTGTGACATTGTACAGGAGGCAGTGATCAAGATCATTCCCAAGAAAAAGATATACAAAAAGGCAAAATAGTTGCCTGGGGAGGTCTTACAAATAGCTGTGAAAAGAAGAGAGCAACAGGCAAAGGAGAAAAAGAAAGATATACCCATTTGAATTCGGAGTTCCAAAGAATAGCAAGGATATATAAGAAAGCCTTCCTCAGTGATCAGTGCAAAGAAATAGAAGAAAACAACAGAATGGGAAAGACTAGACATCATTTCAAGAAAATTAGAAATACCAAGTGAACATTTCATGCAAAGATGGGCACAATAAGTGACAAAAATGGCATGGACCTAACAGAAGCAGAAGATATTAAGAAGAGGTGGCAAGAAGAAGAACTATAGAAAAAAGATTTTCACGACCCAGATAATCACAATGGTGTGATCACTCACTTAGAGCCAGACATCCTAGAATGTGAAGTCAAGTGGGCCTTAGGAAGTGTCATCACAAACAAAGCAAGTGGAGGTGATGGAATTCCAGTTGAGGTATTTCAAATCCTGAAAGAAGATGCTGTGAAAGTGTTGTACTCAATGTGCCAGCAAATTTGGAAAACTCAGCAGTGGCCACAAGACTGGACAAGGTGTTTTTATTCCAACCCTAAAGGAAGGCAATGCCAAAGAATGCTCAAACAACTGCACAGTTGCACTCATCTCACACTCTAGTAAAGTAATGCTCAAAATTCTCCAAGCCAGGCTTCAGCAATACATGAACTGTGAACTTCCAGACGTTCAAGGGGGTTGTAGAAAAGGCTGAGGAACCAGAGATCAAATTGCCAACATCTGCTGGATCATCAAAAAAGCAAGAAAGTTTCAAAAAAAAAAATCTACTTCTGCTTTATTGACTATGCCAAAGCCTTTGACTGTGGATCACAATAAACTATGGAAAATTCTTCAAGAGATGGGAAAACCAGACTACCTGACCTACTTCTTGAGAAACCTGTATGCAGTTCAGGAAGCAACAGTTAGAACTGGACATGGAACATCTGACTGATTCCAAATAGGAAAAGGAGTATGTCAAAGCTGTATATTGTCACCCTGCTTATTTAACTTATATGTAGAGTACATCATGAGAAATGCTGGGCTGGAAGAAGCACAAGCTGGAGTCAAGATGGCCAGGAGAAATATCAATAACCTCAGATATGCAAATGACGCCATCCTTATGGCAGAACGTGAAGAGGAACTAAAGAGCTTCTTGATGAAAGTGAAAGAGGAGAATGAAAAAGTTGGCTTAAAATTCAACATTCAAAAAACGAAGATCATGGCATACGGTCCCATTACTTCATGGGAAATAGATGGGGAAAGAGGGGAAACTGACAGCCTTTATATTTTTGGGTTCCAAAATCATTGCAGATGGTGACTTCAGCCATGAAATTAAAAAACATTTTTTCCTTGCAAGGAAAGTTATGACCAACCTAGACAGCACATTAAGAGACATCACTTTGCCAACAAAGGTCCATCTGGTGAGAGCTATGGTTTTTCCAGTTGTCATGTATCGATGTGAAAGTTGGACTATAAAGAAAGCTGAGTGCCAAAGCGCTGATGCTTTTGAACTATGGTGTTGGAGAAGACTCTTGAGAGTCCCTTTACATCAAGGAGATCCTACCAGTCCATCCTATAGGAAATCAGTCCTGAATATTCATTGGAAAGACTGATGTTGAAACTGAAACTCCAATACTTTGGCCACCTGATGGGAAGAACTGACTCATTGGAAAAGACCCTGATGCTGGGAAAGACCGAAGGCAGGAGGAGAAGGGGACAACAGAGACTGAGACGTTTGGATGGCATCACCGACTCAGTGGTCATGTGTTTGAGTAAACTCCAGGAGTTGGTGATGGACAGGGAAGCCTGGTGTGCTGCAGTCCATGGGGTCGCAAAGAGTCGAATATGACTTGGTGACTGAACTGAACTGAACTGACCTGAATCTTGTTTGGAACCATCTTTGTGTGTCATAATAGTAAATTTGGATAATGCATAAAGATTAATCCTGGAGAGAAAAATGAATTCAAAAGAGATACAATGTAACATTGTTCAGTTAATCAATATGTGAAATGTCTCTGATTCTTCCACAACATTAATTTTTTTAATAAAAACTTTCTTTAATCTGAACTCAGTAACTTACAAAGCATCAGGAAATGTGTTCTATAGTAAGTTCATTAAGAAAAATGCATCAAAATCCAAAATAAAACCATACTTATAAAATAAGATTCATTAGAAACTTTGCTAAAATGTCAAGCTGTTTTTTTTTTCTTTTTAAAGTTGAAGTATACTTGATTTATGGTGCTTTCCTGATGGCACTGGTGATAGAATCCACCTGCCAATGTAGGAGACGCAAGAGATGCAGGTTTGATCCCTGGGTCGTGAGGATACCTTGGAATAGGAAATGGCACTCCACTCCAATATTTATAGTTTTTTTTTTTTAATTTTTAAAGGAACCTTCATACTGTTCTTCATAGTGGCTACACCAGTCTCCATTCCCACCAACAGTGTAGGAGGTTTCCTTTTTCTCCACATACTCTCCAGCATTTATTATTTTTAGACTTTCTGATGATAGACTAGTTTTCTTAGTTGGTTAATGCTCAAGAGCATTTTGGTCAAGACTGAGAGACTAATTCTTAAATAAAATCTTGGTTGCCTAAACAGGGCAAGCAACAGCTCTATCCAAATGTTAGACTTGGAAGTAAATGGTTTTTGGTTTTGATGGAAAATGGATGAGAAAATAGAAATCGTTAATTGCTATGAACTAGCCAGTGAGTCATTTTTAAATACATAGAGCAAATGTGCTCTGTTTCATAGCAAACGTAATTGAGCAGTAATGTCTGTATATATAAATATTATTTTAATCTAGTTATGCATATAAATATTTTCTTTCTTCTTTTACATTAGAAAATAGAATTTTCAGTTGCATAGTATTCTATATTCTTCTGACCAATATTTTGTGTACATAATTTACTTAAATAGGTAATGAGGTAGAAGGGACTTGAAACTAATTTCTAGCCTAGTTTCTTCCAGTATATAATAATATGCTGGACATGCAGGTATAAGGCACTTTACCTTTCTGTCACTCACTTTTCAAGACCAAATATGCTTATCTTAGTTGAAAGCTCTTTGCTTTGAAAAGCATTTCACAACCATTTCCCCATTTTATTGTTTTAAATATCTCTAGATGAAGACATAATGTTGTTGTTGTTTTTTCCCTAGTGGGAAATTGAAGCAGAGAGGTTAAGGTGTTGCTGTAAGCTACTCAGTTATAAACGGCGGGAGCCTGCAAAGTGGGTCTTGTGGTTCTCATGCATTTTTGCATTCTTATGCCACCATGGCACTTCCAATCCATGGAGGCTAGGAAAGAGGAATTATTGAAGAAATCTCTATGATAAACAGTTGTATTTTATATCATACAATAAATAGTTTATGGGTTATTTTTATATACACTAAGGCATCTAGTTATTTTAATAACCTTATAGGCAGAGATGATAAACATTTCCTTATAAATAAGGAAATTAAATTCATAGAACTGAAGTGATGTACAACTTGGCACAGAGAGTGAGTGATCAAAAGGGACCTTGAATTCCATGTTTCTAACTCCTGGACCGTTATAAATCAGTTGTCTCTTAGATCAGTTGTCTTCTTGGATCTCCTTACTCTTAGAAATGGGCTACTAGCTGATGCTAACTTTAGCATGGTGGACAGAGAAACACAATTCACAATTCTGATTCTTATTGTTTTCACCTACTAGAACTTTTTATCTTCTTTTCATTAAATTTAGTACCTGTTAATAAACTATGGACTAGAACATTTTTTTTGTTTTAAATTTGAATGATAGAATTCTTGGACACTGAATTGTAGGCTACTCAGTAAGCCCAAGCCTGAGAAAACAGGCCCTGAAGAACTAGGTCTTGTTTAGTTGACACACTTTCACTGACCCTTAGCTCAAATCGTTGCTTTCCACAGGGGCACATGTTTACAGCATGCCATAGGATTTTCTCTTTCTTATTCCTCATATTTTCAATGGCATAAAAAATCTCTTGAGCAAAGGTTATAAGGTGTCAGCTTCCATCACAGTGTGTTTCAGAGATAAAATATGTGGAGCCGCCTCCTTATGCCGGGCACTATAATCAGGATTTGGGTGGAAATACAAAAGAGCACTGGGGCTTCTCTCGAGGCTCAGCTGGTAAAGAATCCACCTGCAGTGCGGGAGACCAGGGTTCGATCCCTGGGTTGGGAAGATTCCCTGGAGAAGGGAACAGCTACCCAGTCCAGTATTCTGGCCTGGAGAATTCCATGGACTATACAGTCCACTGAGTCACAAATAGTCAGACATGATTGGGTGACTTGCACTTCACAGAAGAGTAAGACAAAGTCTCTCTTTGGGCCTAAGCAGTGAGAGAGACCTGTGAACACGGTTATCTTACTATGCAAGTGCTGGAGTGGAGCTGCATATGAAAAGCCAAGGGAGGAGGAGAAGGTGATAGGAGCAGGCTATGGGAAGTTAACTGGATAAGCAGACAAAGGGAGACAACATTAAGACAACCCTAAATCTTTTCTAAGAAAAATTATAAAATATCAGTATAGCTGTGGAATAATTTTATATTTGAAATTCAAAAATAGTAATTTTTGAAAAAAGCATTAAATTCAATATGTGCACTGTAGTTTTCCTATATATTAATTTGGTATAAGCTATTTTAATTGCAGAAGTTACATGTTCATGCTATAAACATTTTTACATTTCAGGAGAATATAAAGAGACAATGTGCCTCTCCCTTACCTAACATGCCTCTTTCCATGGACTGTTCTGAATCTTTCTGAACTTGTTTTTAATATACATTCAAATGGCTATATTCTTACCCTAATTATCTTTAAAAACATTCATAGAAAAATTAGTTTCATGTTAGGAAGTTTCTGAAGAGGTCTCCTAATATTTACCAGCTATAAGTTCAAAGACTGACATTGGGAATCATTTAGTTCAACCTTGTCACTTTGTCATGTCAGACACCGAGACCCTGAGGGATTAGATGTTAGTGTGGGTCCTCCATGCAGTTAATGACAACACTCCCTGTCTCCTGCCCACCAGGACCATGATTTGATGGTCCTCTTCACTTCATGGACTCAGGCTATCTCAACCAACCATCCAAACAAAAAAATAAAAAACCCCCTGTGTTTCAGGGCATTATTAAGATTTTTTAAAACATGCAGATAATGAAAGCAAGGTACTGGTGTCCTTGAATTCATGCCTGTTCCCTAAATTCTGTTTTTATTTCTTTTTTTCCCTGAAACTATCTGTGGAAACAGACCAAATTCTCTCCGAAATGTAGTGGTTTCTATAAATTTTCCTATTTTTAAGATATATTAAAATAATGAAACCATTCACCAAATCGGTAACTGATTATTCCCAATAAAAATGGGGGTGGGGGTAGCAAGTGTGTATATTGAATGATTAGGGCATTGATGACTCAGGAAAACTGATCATTGGAATCCCTGAAATGAATGTTGCTCAGGAAATCTCAGATTTACCTATCATTAGAGTAATATGGCCAAGAAGCAATTTATTCTGCATTAATTATGTATTCACTTTGAAAAACAAGTAATTCTTCTTAAAATGGCCTTCTCAAGTGAAGTCAAGTTTGTAACTGCAAGAACATCACTAGCAAATTTTTTTCCCCTTAAGGAAAAATTATTTTTAGGAAGAATAAGATTTGCATGTATTGAAGTTAACTGTAATCTCTTAAACATCTGTCCTGCTTCAGGGGCGAATAGCAAAGCTAAATTCCTTATTTTNTTTGTTTTAAATTTGAATGATAGAATTCTTGGACACTGAATTGTAGGCTACTCAGTAAGCCCAAGCCTGAGAAAACAGGCCCTGAAGAACTAGGTCTTGTTTAGTTGACACACTTTCACTGACCCTTAGCTCAAATCGTTGCTTTCCACAGGTGCACATGTTTACAGCATGCCATAGGATTTTCTCTTTCTTGTTCCTCATATTTTCAATGGCATAAAAAATCTCCTGAGCAAAGATTATAAGGTGTCAGCTTCCATCACAGTGTGTTTCAGAGATAAAATATGTGGAGCCGCCTCCTTATGCCGGGCACTATAATCAGGATTTGGGTGGAAATACAAAAGAGCACTGGGGCTTCTCTCGAGGCTCAGCTGGTAAAGAATCCACCTGCAGTGCGGGAGACCAGGGTTCGATCCCTGGGTTGGGAAGATTCCCTGGAGAAGGGAACAGCTACCCAGTCCAGTATTCTGGCCTGGAGAATTCCATGGACTATACAGTCCACTGAGTCACAAATAGTCAGACATGATTGGGTGACTTGCACTTCACAGAAGAGTAAGACAAAGTCTCTCTTTGGGCCTAAGCAGTGAGAGAGACCTGTGAACACAGTTATCTTACTATGCAAGTGCTGGAGTGGAGCTGCATATGAAAAGCCAAGGGAGGAGGAGAAGGTGATAGGAGCAGGCTATGGGAAGTTAACTGGATAAGCAGACAAAGGGAGACAACATTAAGACAACCCTAAATCTTTTCTAAGAAAAATTATAAAATATCAGTATAGCTGTGGAATAATTTTATATTTGAAATTCAAAAATAGTAATTTTTGAAAAAAGCATTAAATTCAATATGTGCACTGCAGTTTTCCTATATATTAATTTGGTATAAGCTATTTTAATTGCAGAAGTTACATGTTCATGCTATAAACATTTTTACATTTCAGGAGAATATAAAGAGACAATGTGCCTCTCCCTTACCTAACATACCTATTTCCATGGACTGTTCTGAATCTTTCTGAACTTGTTTTTAATATACATTCAAATGGCTATATTCTTACCCTAATTATCTTTAAAAACATTCATAGAAAAATTAGTTTTATGTTAGGAAGTTTCTGAAGAGGTCTCCTAATATTTACCAGCTATAAGTTCAAAGACTGACACTGGGAATCATTTAGTTCAACCTTGTCACTTTGTCATGTCAGACACCGAGACCCTGAGGGATTAGATGTTGGTGTGGGTCCTCCATGCAGTTAATGACAACACTCCCTGTCTCCTGCCCACCAGGACCATGATTTGATGGTCCTCTTCACTTCATGGACTCAGGCTATCTCAACCAACCATCCAAACAAAAAAATAAAAAACCCCCTGTGTTTCAGGGCATTATTAAGATTTTTTAAAACATGCAGATAATGAAAGCAAGGTACTGGTGTCCTTGAATTCATGCCTGTTCCCTAAATTCTGTTTTTATTTCTTTTTTTCCCTGAAACTATCTGTGGAAACAGACCAAATTCTCTCCGAAATGTAGTGGTTTCTATAAATTTTCCTATTTTTAAGATATATTAAAATAATGAAACCATTCACCAAATCGGTAACTGATTATTCCCAATAAAAATGGGGGTGGGGGTAGCAAGTGTGTATATTGAATGATTAGGGCATTGATGACTCAGGAAAACTGATCATTGGAATCCCTGAAATGAATGTTGCTCAGGAAATCTCAGATTTACCTATCATTAGAGTAATATGGCCAAGAAGCAATTTATTCTGCATTAATTATGTATTCACTTTGAAAAACAAGTAATTCTTCTTAAAATGGCCTTCTCAAGTGAAGTCAAGTTTGTAACTGCAAGAACATCACTAGCAAATTTTTTTCCCCTTAAGGAAAAATTATTTTTAGGAAGAATAAGATTTGCATGTATTGAAGTTAACTGTAATCTCTTAAACATCTGTCCTGCTTCAGGGGCGAATAGCAAAGCTAAATTCCTTATTTTTATGTGGCTTTTATAAAAACCCCACAGAACCCAGAGTAATAGATTTCTTTAACTGAAAGGAAAACAATTATTATGACTGTGAAATACCAAGGTGGGTTGTGAAAATTGGAAAAATGGCCCTACCTTGAGCACTAACCTCTGTCTCTGGCTTAATCCCATTTTAGAGATGTGACATTCTCTCCCAAGGTCATCATGACTCATTCTAATTCTTGACTAAAAAGAATAAACTTATTCTCACAATGGTGATCATGACCTTTGCAGCAAGCAAAGCCTCACCTTTAAATCCATAATCCTGTGGGTCCCAAGGGGTGCCCACACCATATAACAATTAAACAATGAAAACCCTTTAAAAAATTGCAGAGCTCCAAGGTACCGCCAAATATAAATGGTCACTTCTTTCACAGTACTTTATGTATTTGGTGTAGCATTTCTGCATAGACTAGATTATGGAAACCACTGTATAGAAGTGCTTCTGCTGTATATTTATAATTTATATTTTTGCACTATCAATGAAAAATGTTGATTTGCTTTAAAGGTCCTACAGTAATGCCCAAATGATCCCAAACTAGGATTTCATATGATTTTCTTGTTGTAAATTTTCAGTTTTACATACTGACTTTTTTTGACTCTGAGTTGTCTTATATTGTCTGAATTTTTCTTTGAAATGTATCCAGTTTATAAATTTGGATTGTCTTTCGTGTCAAAGTGTCATTAAGTGCAAGCTTTCTTTAAAACAAAAACAAAAACAAAAACAAACCTACCAGCCTGTAAAAGATGTTTCATTCTGAGAAGTGTCAAAAAGGATGTATTTGGTGGCCATGAGCCTGGGGAAGTACAGCATTTTGCCTGTGTACTATCTCATGCTTCATTTTTATTACAATGACCTGCCTGTAGCATGGTTTCATTTCAGTTTATCCTGTTTCTTTTAGAACTCCCGCCTATGCTAATTGTCATGGCTAATTAATCTTACAGCAAAAAGCAGACAAACCAACAGAAGATAGGCTCTTTCAAAGAACAGCTTTGTAAAGATACATTTTCCTGTACAGTAGTGTGGTTGGCAAGTAAAACAACCTGACAAACAGTGACTGTTGAGTCTAGAAGTGTCATATATCTTGACATTAACCTGTACTTTCGTATAGTTTGTATGTCAGGATAGGCTTTTATTCACCATTTAATATTGTTAGGAAATACACATATCAGATGAGCTGATGTTCAAAATAACTCTCCCTTTAATGAGAAATAAGTGATTTAATTAATAAGTTATTTAATAAGTAAGGGTTGATGTACATAAAATTTGCAGGCCAAGTTCCTCTGCTGAAGAGGCCTTTTTAGGATGAACAAGGATCCCTTATCTTTACCCTCCATGATGAAGGGAGAAAAATCTCTAAATTGTAAATTTCACGTAGGTATGCTTAGAGACATTGGGATGAAAACCTTTCAAACTGGATTCGGCTGGTATTGTGCTTGACACCCAGCCACTGCATGTGCATGAAAGCTTCAGTCATCCAAGATACATTTACAAGGGAAAGTTAGTAGGAAAATTCCCAAGCCTGCGAACTCCCAGAACCAGGCAGTACAAACCGAAAGAGCAGCAGAGCAGTGGTCTGGGTTGCCAGCGCTCTCGGGACACAGCTCCTGCTATTGCAGTTATTACCTTGTTGCCATCACTTACTCTACTGGGTGCCAGCTCTATGCCAGGCACTGTAAATAGTGTATCCCTTTACATCCTAAATGAGTTCATTTTGAAAAAGCAAAAAAAAACCCAAAACTGAGCCTCAGAAAGATTGTGACACTCTTATGGCCACAAACCTAGGAAGGGAGCAAAAAACCAGAGTGTCTCTGTCTCATCAGATAGTGGATATCACAGCCTTATTTAGTTGGAGGAAGGGAAAGGGGACATTTGAAAGAGAGATTTTTTTTTTCCGTAGCAAAAACTTGGAAACCTTTTACTGTTTCCGGAAATGGTTTTCCTCCAGAGCAAATCTGTTAACCATTTCTATTTCAAAAGCCATGATGCATCTATCTGACTCACTTTAATGAAAGAAACATAATAGGAAGAGGGTTTTCTTCTTTGAAACTCAGGTATTTTAATAGCTGAGTTTCCTAAAAGTGATCGCTATGTTATTCCAAAAAAAGAATGAGTCATTTGAACAGTGCATTTCCTGAGAAAGGTCATTATCAACAGAGTACAAGATCACGTGTAATATGTCTATAGGTGACTTTTTTGTGTTTAGCTGAAAGAGGCTTCTTGCAAAGACAAGCAATATCTGAAGTGACATATTCCTAAATCTGTTCTGAGGACTGCCACGTGAAACTGTTGTGGAAACTTGGTTTCTTAGCAAGGGTCTAATACTTTGGCCACCTCATGTGAACAGTTAGCTCACTGGAAAAGACCCTCATGCTGGGGGGAATCGGGGGCAGGAGGAGAAGGGGACGACAGAGGATGAGATGGCTGGATGGCATCACTGACTCAATGGACATGAGTTTGGGTAAACTTTGGGAGTTGGTGATGGACGGGGAGGCCTGGCATGCTGCAGTTCATGGGGTCGCAAAGAGTCGGACATGACTGAGCAACTGAACTGAATGTGGTTTAGTGCTAGGCACATTTGGAATAGATTTGCTTTGTGTCAGTTTCAGACAAGGGGCCCTTGGGGTTCTGTTTCTTCAAGCTAGTGTTCTTGACCACAAGGTGTTCCCTTTTGGCTTAATGTGCTAACCTGGCAGGCTTCCCATGAGGACCAACCATTTTACACAGACAGCATTTTCTCCTCAGTGCATTGCTTTGTGTCAGTTTCAGACAAGGGGCCCTTGGGGTTCTGTTTCTTCAAGCTAGTGTTCTTGACCACAAGGTGTTCCCTTTTGGCTTAATGTGCTAACCTGGCAGGCTTCCCATGAGGACCAACCATTTTACACAGACAGCATTTTCTCCTCAGCGCTTCTGCCTACAGTGTAACCTTCCTATGAGTCTTTAACAAGGTGCCTTTCTCCTTCAGCCAAATGAAACATCCCAGTGGAAGAGAATTAAGCAGGAGTAGAACATCACACCCTGGAGAAAGGCAGGGAAACCTACTCCAGTATTCTTGCCTAGAGAATCCCATGTACAGAGGAGCCTGGCAGACTACAGTCCATAGGGTTGCAGAGTCAGACACAACTGAAGTGATTTAGCACACAGGCATGCACACAGAACATCACAAAGAATTCTGGGAGCTCTAGGGGATATTCAGTGTTCTCCTCAGGGTAAAAAAGAAAGTGCAGGGGGAAGAATATGCCAGTTTATTAAAAAGACTCAGAAGCTCTAGGAGCTTTAGAATATGATTAAGTATCAATTTAGTATGAGAATAATTTACTTCCTGTGGAATATGACACATATAGAAATTTAAGATTTTACTTGCATGGCACTAGAGGAATGATGGAGAGTTGTCAGAAGGATCACTCCTGCCCATACTTAACCACCCCAACCACCAATTGTCTATTCAACCATAAATTCCTTAGAATTGGGGGCAAATCTTATTCTCAGATGTAGCTCTCCATTTTTTTTTTT
>SJYX01007858.1:44833-109344 GCA_006410675.1 Oreotragus oreotragus | reverse complement strand
CCGAGGATGAGATGGCTGGATGGCATCACGAACTCGATGGACATGAGCCTGAGTGAACTCCAGGAGTTGGTGATGGACAGGGAGGCCTGGCGTGCTGCGATTCATGGGGTCGCAAAGAGTCGGACATGACTGAGCGACTGAACTGAACTGAACTGAATTGAACCAAGAATTTTGGAGAAGGCAATGGCAACCCATTCCAGTACTCTTGCCTGGAGAATCCCACGGATGGAGGAGCCTGGTAGGCTGCAGTCCATCGAGTTGCTAAGAGTCGGACACGACTGAGTGACTTCACTTTCACTTTTCACTTTCATGCATTGGAGAAGGAAATGGCAACCCACTCCAGTGTTCTTGCCTGGAGAATCCCAGGGACAGAGGAGTCTATTGGGCTGCCATCTATGGGGTTGCACAGAGTTGGACATGACTGACCTGACTTAGTAGCAGCAGCAGCAGCAGCAGCAGCAACCAAGAATTTTGGTGCTCAGAAAAGAAATTGTGGGGTCATAAAGGAAAACTGATTTAAGAGAGAAGGAAGAAAATTGGTTTGTTCACTGATACACTGAGAAAGTAGCACATAAAGGTAGACAGGGAGAGATGTCTCTTAACAAAACATGTAGGCATTAAACATAGGAGAGAGAGCAAGCATTTGGGATCAATTTCTGCAGTGGGGAGAATGTAGAGAAGGGGACTGTAGAGGGAGCAAGTTGGAGGTGGAAAGGAGTCTACTAGAGGGGTCGGGAGAAGGAATTTTAAAACTGTAGTTGTGGATTCTCCTATATTGAAGTGCCTGTTATTTATTAAGCACCTTGTGAGCTCAATATTTTTGAGACACTTGCCACCCCTAAAAAGCCAAATCTTCTCTAGAGATCGGATCAAATCACCATCTTCTGGGGGTGTTTCAACCTTAGCTATCATTTAACAAATAAAAATTGGTATGCCTTCTTTTTCTTTGTGGCTTTTATCATCTCCATGACTGTCCTAGCTCATTTATTTGTTTCTTTTGGTCTCCTATCTAAATTGTTCGCTGCCTATCATTTTATTATGACTCCAAGTTTTCAATGTTCTTAGTGATAAAAGCTAGGCCAGGTTTCAGTTATAACAGGGGCCTGGCTGTTGCTTTAAAATCAACAAAAGCTGTGACTTTGGGGATCTCTGTGGTGCTATTTGCTCCCACTGCTTTACTGTTACTGTCTGCAAAAAATTAAAAAAAAAATCCAAGACTTCAGTATGAAACACAGTGGAGACAAACTCTGTATGTGTACATGTGTGTGTGTATATGTGCACATATGTGCTCATATGTGAGTGAAATTAGCTCACCTGATGATATAATCCATACCAGTACCATGAATGATACCAAGAGTCCCATATGATAAATATTAATAGAAACTATCTAAAATTAACGAAGAGTGATGCCAGTCTCCCATGCCACTTAGGGGTGACTCAGCCTTAAAACCTTGATGTCAATAATAGTTTCCAAAATGCTTCCACACATATTCCATGTCTGGCTCTAGTCTTTTTCTAACCTCACTTCCTCCTTCTGTTGCTTCCAGTAATTTGGCTCCAAAAGCCCTGGCTCCTTACTGTTCCTGGAAAGTACTAAGCATGTGCCCACCTCAGGGCCTTTTCCTTGAAGTTCTTCTGCCTGGAATATTCTTACAGATGCCAATACAGTTTACCTTCTTGCTGCACTCAGATCTCCTCTCAGAAAGCAGTTCTTCGGATGAGAACCTGCCTCCCTTTCCCCACGAAATACAGACCACCTTGTCCTTCTTTATCCCCTAACCCCGGTTTACTTTGCTTCTGAGCTCTCATCACTCCTTGAAGGTGTCCATCCACCCATATATTTGATTTGTCCTTCTCAATAGAATGTAAGCTCCAGGAGGCCTGGCACTTGGCTTTTGAACAGCTGTATCACTGATGCCTAGAATAGTGACATTCAAAAAATATTTGTTAAAATAAAATGTTCAAATGCATGAATCTGATTTCTTAAAATAATTTTGTGAGGCAGGCTGGGCAGACAGCTCTGTTTATAAAGTGGAGACTGGAATGAGGAGACTTTGAATGACTTGCTCAAGGCAAAGATTTGAGATCAAGGTCTCTTAGCTCCAATTCCTTAGTTGATCACTTACATGCCCATGTAAAGGGTACCTCTGACAAGTTTTTAATCTTAGGCTTTTGGACTAGATTTAATTTCATGCATACTTTCTGATACATTGTTTTCTTAAGCCAAAGCTTTTTGCAACTATTAAAAATTCTTTTGAAATTTTGCTTTCTTCTCTGGAGAAATCCTGGGCAAGAGGAATGTTTTATTTTTGCTGTGTTCGGTAAGTCTCTAAGGCACGTATTTATGAAGAGCTGAGCTACAAAATGGCTTTGTCTTTCTTAGCATAATGCAAACCATCTTTAGTGTTGAAGGAGAGTGAAAAAGATTTCGTGTTCCTTCCAATTCATTCAGCCACCAGCTCAGAATCGAAAGAGAGCTCTGTGCTGTGATCAACTATCTGAGATTCAGGGGCAAGCCCAGATAGAGTATGCATAGAAAGGCTTCCTACTAGTTGCCACTGTTGCTACAGTTGTTATTGTTGTTCATTCACTGAGTCGTGTCTCACTCGTTGCAACCCCATGAACTGCAGCATACCAGGTTTCTCTGTCCTTCACTATCTCCCGGAGTAAGCTCCAACTCATGTCTGTCGAGTTAGTGATGCCATCAAACCATCTCATCGTCTTGTCTCCCCCTTCTCCTCTTGCCCTCGATCTTTTTCAGCATCAGGGTCTTTCCCAATGAGTCTCGCTTACTCTTTGCCTGTTACTATTTTAAATTATGGAAATTTAAAATGCAATGTGATACTGCCTCTACCCTGAAGAGACTCACTTTTTATAAGGCAGGATAGTCAAGTGAACCATTAATTACACAGAGCAAATCAATTCTGAGCACTGAAGAACTGATGCTTTTTTTTTTTCTCAAAAGAAACTATTTATTTAGAATAAAACAAAAGCAGCTCAACTGTGAGCTCACGTTTGAGTGACAGCTACTTTTAAGCTGTGTGAGCCATAAAAAGGGTTTTTCTTTTCCAGAAATCTTGTGTACACAGCACAAAGCAAGGTCATTTTTTTTTTTTTCCACTTAAAACACCGGCATTGGCATCACAATAGCAGATACACAACTTTAAGCTGCCATTTTAGTAAAATGCACAAATACTAAACAGATTAGCTTTCTTCCATCAAGAGGCCCATGTAAACTTCACATAAGCCACAACTTCTCTTCAAAAAGGTCCATTAGCGCTTTAAATTCCATGTCTTCATCCGTTCTTCACCAGTTTTGCTTGCGGAGGGAGGGAAAAAAAGGTTATTCAGTACAAATGTTTACAACATTAAAAAAATATATATTTCCCCTATGCCATTATAGATGAACATAACATTAACAAGACCTTCCTGGACAATCCACCTTGACTTCAAAAAGCACCAATAATACCCACTGGCACAAGCCTTGAAATGAACTTACTGTGAACAGACAACAAGTAGAACAATAGGGTGAATTTTTTTTTAAAGACTGCAATTAAGGATTATAGGACTGAAAATATCCTTTGTACTCATGTAACTGAGTAAAACATGTCAAAAAATTCAGAAAAAATCAATTATAATCAATTTACAATCAATATATTCTACATAAGTTAAAAAAAAATGAAACTATAAAAAGGTGGAGTTTAGTCAAACTTATACCCCCTCTATTTTCATTCTGTAATTTATATGGAACAACACAGATCTACTCCATTATTGTAGAAAGGAGTCAAGATACAAAACGTTTTAAAAATCCACCTTCATTTGTGTTACCAAAGACAGCAGCTGTTATTTTCTTTAAAACACTCATACAATCGCTAAACAGCCAAAGAACACTGTGGGACTTTAACTTTCCAACTGTTTAAATCATACATATAAAACTCTTCATTGATGCTTTTGAACTGTGGTGTTGGAGAAGACTCTCGGGAGTCCCTTGGACTGCAAGGAGATCCAACCAGTCCATCCTAAAGGAAACCAGTCCTGAGTATTCATGGGAAGGACTGATGTTGAAGCTGAAACTCCAGTACTTTGGTCACCTGATGCAAAAAACTGACTCATTTGAAAAGACCCAGATGCTGGGAAAGATTGAAGGCAGGAGGAGAAGGGGATGACAGAGGATGAGATTGTTGGATGGCATTACCAACTCAATGGACATGCTGCTGCTACTGCTGCTAAGTTGCTTCAGTCGTGTCCGACTCTATGAGACCCCATAGTCGGCAGCCCACCAGGCTCCTCTGTCCCTGGGATTCTCCAGGCAAGAACACTGGAGTGGGTTGCCATTTCCTTCTCCAATGCATGAAAGTGAAAAATGAAAGTGAAGTTGCTCAGCTGTATCTGACTCTTAGTGATCCCATGGACTGCAGCCTACCAGGCTCCTCCATCCATGGGATTTTCCAAGCAAGAGTACTGGAGTGGGTGCCATTGCCTTCTCCACAATGGACATGAGTTTGGATAAACTCCAGGAATTGGTGATGGACAGGGAGGCCTGGTGTGCTGCAGTCCATGGGGTCGCAAAGAGTCAGACACAACTGAGCAACTGAACTGAACTGAACTGACAAATCAATTCATGCTCTGAATGCTCTGACCCCAAACAGGTTCTTCATCCAGATTGGGGCATCAGGTGAAACTTCCCGAGAGGGCAATTAATGCTTGATATGTTTATGACATGGAGCTAGATAAGAGCCAGACCACATAGATATTTGTGTGCCATATTCTGTTTACTTGTTTAAAAAAAATATCACTGGCCTGGGAGGGATTTTAAGTAGGAATTAATGTGACTAGATCTTTTTCTTGATAGCTAATAAAATAGTTGATGCAATCTAGGAGAGAAGTGATGATAACAGTAGTAAGAATGAAGGGAGAAGCAGTCAGGTTTTAAGGATACTAGGGAAAGAATTTATTGCCAAGATATATTGATTGATGGAGGGTGGTTAGTGAGGAGGTGCAGCCCTGTGTGATGATGCCCAAATTCCTTCCTTAAGCTGTGTGTGGACAGACAGCTTTGCTGTTTACTGAGAGAGGGGCTAGAGGGAAAGGAATTTTGTTGGGATGAAATGACAAGTTTATATATGGTCATGTCATGTTTGACATCTAGTTAGAGATGTCTAAAAGTTATTTGGATTACATACCAGGAGCTTAGGCTCAAGAATGGTTAGATGCATATTTTGGGAAGTTTATCGGGGGAAAAGGAGTCAATACCTTCAAAGGAGAGTCTGTAGAATGTGAATAGAGGAGTTTTGAGAGTAGACATTTCAGGAAAACAAACATATTAAAGGAGGGAAGAACAAAAAAATTAAGGAGAGAAGAAGAAGATGGGTGAGAAAGGATGATTAGAGAGTACAAGGTCACCAGTAGTTGACTCTTCATTCTTTCTGCAATGTTCTTATATTCTGATACTTCTCTCTCTAAACTGGCTCGTTTGAGTTTTTCAAGACATGGACTTCTATATTCTTACAGGGTTTTTAAAAAGTCACCCAACTTAGTTATTTCCCATCACGGAGGCAAAAGTATGCATTTATCTTACTTAGAGACAAATCAAGAATATCTGAATTCAGACAGGTAAGAGATTATCTGTCACCAAAAAAGGAAGTTTACCATTATTCTAAGTAGTCACAGTTTGAAACATTCTCTTGCTTAGAATTGAAAGTGGCATTTTCAAAACTGAAACAACATGACACCTAGAATTTAGCTGCTATGTGTTGTCACAGCATTACATAGAGTAAGAGACAGACGCCAAAGAAGTCATGGATTAGAACACTGCACACGTGCGAAGTGGAAGACAATGCAACAGTGAGTGGCCCCCTTTAATTCAAGGATAAAACATATAAGCAGGGAAAAACCCCCCGAAATCGAGTCTTAAACAACCAAAAGTAAGTTTTAGATCTTTATAGTTCTGATATTGCTGATTGTGGTCTGTTAGTCCTCTCTATCTCCCCCAAATCTCATCATCCCTGTGTATTTTAAGTTTAATAGCTATATGAAATGACTAGGGCCCAGAGCTGAGTGTAATTGTGTGGGGAAGGGGAAACAAGGTGGCAGAAGTTCAATAAAGGAGCAGGATGGGTCATGAGACCAAATTTAAGGAATGTGGGAAAGCATAAGCATTTATTTTCACTCATTCATTCACTCATATAGTAAATAGGTATTGGGGACTTAATGTGTGTAAACACATGTCTTCTCCAAGGGCACAAATGTAGTCAAGTAAATGATGCGTCCATGTAACTGGATTACTAGATAGATCAAGAAGCAGCAACAGGCAAGATACAGGTGGTCATCTACACAGGTTATATATACAGGTAGTTTGGAGAACAAAAACATTACTTTAAGCAGAACTATACAGAGAAGGTTAAAGGAGGGGATAAAGTTTGAGCTGTATGGAGTAAGACTTAGGAATAGTAATTCTCAATTCTGGGTGCTCAATAGAATTGCCTAGGAACTTTAAAAATTGGTCAGTAAGTAGGTGTCTCACTAGGCCATCTAAAACACAACCTATGGGAGAGAGGGTCAATTATTAAAAAAAAAAAAAATTCTCCAGGTGATTCTCCTATGCATTCAAGATGGAGAACCACTGAATTAAGTTAGGGAGGAAAAGAAATTTCTAATTCTTTTCTAGTCTGTGCTTCGATTGTTATTAACTGAACATGCTTAAGTGAAATACTCATTCTTTTTTTTTTAGAGCTTCCATTTTACTTTATTTTGCTTTACAGTACTCTATTGGTTTTGGCATACATTGACATGAATCTGCCATGGGTGTACACGAACTCCCAAACATGAACCCTCCTCCCACCTCCCACCCCACATCATCCCTCCGGATCATTCTTTTATAACCAATTTCTTCTTCTATGACATAACTTCTTATAATTTATTTTTTATTTTATTCCTTTGCATATAACATTTAAAAATAGTTTCAAATTCAAGAAATCAAGAATGCAATTGGGCTTTATTTTTAAAAGTCTTCAAAAATTATTCTGAATTTATTATAATTCACCTTAATTTCTAATTAAGTATGTACTTTTGATTATTTCTAATTATGAGAGAACTGTTCAGTTATGGTCACTCTGTCTTAAGGCAGGCAAGTGCAGGAATAAATTTTGAAAAAGAGATGTTTAAATGAAGCAACTGACAAACAACTAATCTCAAAAATATACAAGCAACTCCTGCAGCTCAATTCCAGAAAAATAAATGACCCAATCAAAAAAATGGGCCAAAGCTAACAAACACATGAAAAGATGCTCAACGTCACTCATTATCAGAGAAATGCAAATCAAGACCACAATGAGATACCACTTCACACCACTCAGAATGGCTGCGATCCAAAAGTCTGCAAGCAATAAATGCTGGACAGGGTGTGGAGAAAAGGGAACCCTCTTACACTGTTGGTGGGAATGCAAACTAGTACAGCCACTATGGAGAACAGTGTGGAGATTCCTTAAGAAATTGCAAATAGAACTGCCTTATGACCCAGCAATCCCACTGCTGGGCATACACACCGAGGAAACCAGAATAGAAAGAGACACATGTACCCCAATGTTCATTGCAGCACTGTTTATAATAGCCAGGACATGGAAACAACCTAGATGTCCATGGTTCATCAGTTCATCCAGTTATCTTTGGATGTAGCTTGTCTACTACTGCACTCAAATGTTATACATTAACTTACTCCATTCAAAGTTCAATGCAATAAATTATTCTTAGAGAGTAGAACTAATAAAAAAAAAGTTGGTTTTATTAGATATGAACTGTATATACTACAATGCTTCCACCTATTTATCAGCTCTGGACTTTCTGAAGTCAAACGTAGAACGCAGAAGAGGAAAAGATCTAGTTTATAAAATGTTTGGGAACACATTATACCACAACTAGGGAAGCAAACGTTTCCTTTTGCTTGTGAACTGTCAGGTCTTAATTTCTAAGTTCCAAAGAACACTGCTTTTAAATGAAGGGCATAGTTCTGCATACTGTTTCCCAGCAGCGAACATAGGGATGTAGACTTTTGTTTTTAAATCAGTGTTTTCATGTCCTTTGGATCAATACTCCAAAGAGGAATTTCAGGATCATATACTAGTTTTGTTTTTAGTTTTCTGGGGAAATTCCACATTGCTTTCCATAGTGGCTTTATCAATTTACATTCCTACCAACAGTATGATAGGGTTCTCTTTTCTGTATATTTTTACCAGCACTTGTTATTTCCTGTGTTTTTTTCATGATGGCCATTCTAACAGGTATGAGGAGATATCTCCCCGAGGTTTTGATTTGCATTTTTCTGATAATTAGTGAGGTCGACTAGATGTCCATTGGCAGACAAATGGATAAGAAAGCTGTGGTACATATACACAATGGAATACTACTCAGCCATTAAAAAGAATGCATTTTAATCAGTTCTAATGAGGTGGATGAAACTGGAGCCAATTACACAGAATAAGTCAGAAAGAAAAACACCAATACAGTATATTAACTCATAAACATGGAATTTAGAAAGATGGTAACGATGACCCTATATGCGAGACAGCAAAAGATACACAGATGTAAAGAACAGACTTTTGGACTCTGTGGGAAAAGGAGAGGGTGGGATGATTTGAGAGAATAGCACTGAAACATGTATATTACTATATGTGAAACAGATCGCCAGTCCAGGTTTGATACATGAGACAGGGCGCTCAGGGCTGGTACACTGGGATGACTCTGAGGGATGGGATGGGGAGGGAGGTGGGAGAGGGGGTTCAGGATGGGGAATACATGTACACCNTGCTTTAAATTTATATTCAAAACAACAGTTCTTTCTCTTTTTTTGCAGTATTTCTCATGGGATTTCCCCCAAAGTACATATCTATCTAAAAGGCAGCCCCATCCGGGGTTGAGAGTTAAGTCGCTAGGAGAGAGGACATTTGGGACACAATCCTCACTAACAGAGGTGATTCATTTTTCTTTGTTGACCAGCAACAGTTCTGGTTCTTATGATCTGCTGCATGGAGAACAATCATCACAGGACACTTGGGTTGAATTTGTTGAAAGTAAAAACTAATGGAGTAGGTGAGCCACTACTCCATTATGTGCTAAGTAGTGAATGACCTTGAACCACTCACTCAAATACAGGGGCTTGGTTTCTTCATGTGCAAATGAGGTCTCTTCTTGGAGATCCCTTCCAGCTGTAACTTTTCACATTCAGAACTTAAATGTGTATATTCAATATATATATTCTGAGCGGAATTCATTGTTTAGGTATTACATCTAGATGTGTATAAGAGACAGCATGTACACCCATGGCTGATTCATGTGAATGTATGGCAAAAACCACCACAATATTGTAAAGTAATTAGTCTCCAATTAAAATAAATTAAAAAAAAGAAAAAAATTAGTGAAGTTGAGAACCTTTTCATGTACCTGTTGGCCATATGTGTATCTTCTTTGAAACAAAATATTCAAATCCTCTGCTCACTTTTAATGAGATTGTTTTGGTTTTTGGTATTGAGTTATATGAGTTGAAGGGCATATATTTTTACAGAATATGCTTTGAATGTACTTGACCTTTCATCTAATACTCACTGTTTGGGCTCCATTTCCCTATACCACAGCCTAGAAATTGCCTCTAGGGGAAGAGTCTTTATGTCTGTGGGACTCACCTGGTGAGGTGAACCAAGGATTGGGGCTCTGCTTTGGTTTCTTTCCTATCACTGCAAACAGTGATTTTACGATTTCTACAAGTTTTGTAGTTTTATAGAATGGGAGCAAAAGTCAGATACCAATCACTTATCATGGTTGAGATCATAAATTTGCTTGGATGGTCTTAGAGCAACACACACAAAAATCCTGAGATATTTAAAAACTACATTTATTGCTAGACTTTTGATACAGGAAAACCTCAGGGGTTTACCTATAAGCATTTCAAAGATATTTTCTTTTCCTGAGGATTTATCAATTTAATTAAAATCTTATTTGAGAACAGTCAACTGACTTCAGTCATCACAGTGAATAATTATAAAATAAAGACAGCAGACCAAAACATCCTAGGTGATCATTATTCTCATAAGCTTCCATCTAATTGAGTTCTTAAAAAGTTCAGAGTCATTGTCCCATATAAACAATGCTGACCTTAGCAGTTATTTTACCAAAACTTAACTTAGATTTAATAGACCATTTTTAGGACATATAATTTCTTTGAGTCAGTAACGTCCCATGTGCCAACTGGCAGTTAAGAAGGTCCATAAAACATTTCTGATCACTACCCACCCCCCACCCCAATCAGGGCTTCCCAGGTGGCTCTAGTGGTAGAGAACTCACCTGCCAAGAGAGGAGACTTAAGAGACCCCCATTCAATCCCTGGGTTAGGATGATTCCCTGGAAAAGGACATGGCAACCCACTCCAATATTCTTGCCTGGAGAATCCCATGGACAGAGAAGCCTGGTGGGCTATAGTCCATAGGGTTGCAAAGAGTCAGACACAACTAAAGTGACATAGCATGCACCCTCCAACAAGATTAAATTTCTGGAAGAGAATTCTACTGCTCAATTCATATGCCTTCATCTCCACCCATAAACAGAGGAATTAGCCCCTTTACCTTGGCCATGTATAGAGGAATCAATCCTATATGTGTGTGTGTGCATGCGCGCACACTCATGCACACGTGTGCATGTGTTAGTCACTCTGCCATGTCTAACTGTTTGCAGTCCCATGGACTGTAGCCCACCAGGGTTCTGTGCTCATGGGATTCTCCAGGCAAGAATACTGGAGTGGGTAGCCATTGCCTTCTCCAGTGGATCTTCTGAGACCAGGGATCAAACCCAGGTCTCCCATGTTGCAGCAGATTCTTTACCATCTGAGCCACCAGGGAAGCCCCAAAATCTTGCTTATGTCCCAGAACAATCTTAGGCATCTTGAAATACAGGCACAAATGCAAGAGAATCATTTACACATGAACTAGGGCCCAACAACTTTTTAGTAACATGGTCAGCACAATATATTTGTAAGGAAATATTTGGTGAAATACTTATTTCATCAAATGACCCTGGCATGTTCTGTTGAAACAGTTGGTGAGAAAATTGCTCAGTAATATGATAACAGGTAAGTACTTCCATCATGGTGATACTTACTTGGACTTAGGTATTTCAAGAGCCAAAAGCTTCAGCTCCTCTATATTCTTTAACCTTACATCCTCCCCAGTTGTATGTGCTTGTGATATGAAAGAATCCTTTACTTTCCTGTTCCTTTCAGGAAGTTTTTCTGTGTGTGTGTCTATGTAGATGCACACATCGAATCCGGATAGTCAGGAGGTCATTTGGAGTGAGGCAGAAGACCATAGCTACTGGAAGCAAACACTCACATGTTACATTAGCATAATCAGTGCATAACCAATGCCTGTCATCAGAGTTTTATGGTCTCAATGATAAGCAATATAGAAAACCAATTTTCCATTTAAAACTGAGTCCCAAATGGTCATGTTGAGTGTCATATCAAAGTAGATTTTAGGCTGCTTTAAATTTATATTCAAAACAACAGTTCTTTCTCTTTTTTTGCAGTATTTCTCATGGGATTTCCCCCAAAGTACATATCTATCTAAAAGGCAGCCCCATCCGGGGTTGAGAGTTAAGTCGCTAGGAGAGAGGACATTTGGGACACAATCCTCACTAACAGAGGTGATTCATTTTTCTTTGTTGACCAGCAACAGTTCTGGTTCTTATGATCTGCTGCATGGAGAACAATCATCACAGGACACTTGGGTTGAATTTGTTGAAAGTAAAAACTAATGGAGTAGGTGAGCCACTACTCCATTATGTGCTAAGTAGTGAATGACCTTGAACCACTCACTCAAATACAGGGGCTTGGTTTCTTCATGTGCAAATGAGGTCTCTTCTTGGAGATCCCTTCCAGCTGTAACTTTTCACATTCAGAACTTAAATGTGTATATTCAATATATATATTCTGAGCGGAATTCATTTTTTAGGTATTACATTAAGGACTAAGGATAATGACCAAGTTTTTTTAAGCATAAGTCTCTAAAATTATTTCATACTTGGTCAAATCAGTTCTATCTCCACACTCAACACACAAATGTGCACACACACACAATAAACATCTATATCAGTAATAAGCATCACTAGATTAATATATTAATATTGAGGACCCCAACATATAAGCAGTTTAATTAAAATATGTCTAAGGAAATCAATACACAATAGTACAACTAGCATTCTTCAACTTACATGCTTATCTTTTAAGAGAAAGCTAAAAATTATCAGGGTTTTGTATGATTTATAAAGAAATAACCAATTAAAAATTAAAACTGGATGTACATATGTGTTCATTTTATTAAAATCTAATGAGATATAGAATTAGGACTTAGTAATTTTCGGTTTATTTCAATAAAAAACTTCAAACATTTTAAAAATGCTGGAACTCAGCATCTTAATTACATCGATCAATAATAAGGTTTCTGTTCAGAGGCCATTGAAAAATTAACTGTGTCACAAAATCACATTATATAAAGAAGTTGTGGTGCTCATATTTGGATAGATGTTAAAGGGTATAGATAATGCCATAGAGCAGTGAAATTACTTGCAACTGGCAATTATGTTTCATATGCAAAATTATGCTGAGAAATTTAGGATCTCTCTGTTGGAAACATGAACATAAAGGAATTTCAGAGATTTCAATAAAAAATCGTCACCATACACCATATTGCAAAGTCACTACCATACTTCAGCTTAACTAAAATGATGTTTTGGTGTTAAACAAGAAAAAAAGAAAAAAAAAAAGGTTTAACACACTTTGGGCTGTGTCCTTGGCAGAGTAAAGAGCCTCTCTGTTGGATAGCTTCTCTTTTTTAAAGGAGGCTTAGAGAGGGAGAAGAGACCCATAAGTCATGTTTCAGGCATGTTTCTGGCCTCAGAAGGGCCTTTTACCAAAAGTAAAAAACCCTGTTATTATTAGCACAGAGCAGAGATAGTGGAAAATTATGCACACATACATTTGAGTCAATCTGGGAGGGCTATCCATCTCGGACTTTACCATAAGTATGCACTATTTAAGACTGAAGATCTAGGGTGCTTTCAGTGTGGGCCAAACATCCCCATCTCTCAGGCTCCTTTGTGCAGTGGGGTCCAGACCAGTTTGGGGACTTGAGGTCATCTCTGCAGTCATCAAGAGGGGGGCTATTGCCCCGGTCTGTGCAGGAGTTTTGGGCTCTTTATCCTCTCTGGACGTAAGTGTAGACCAGTAGCTGCTTTGGAGTGTTGTGTGAATGGCAACAGACTGCCTGAGGTTAATTATGCAATACACCATGACCCAGCATGCATCATCAGTGATTAATCCCATCTCAAACTTGTGCTGGGAAATAAGAGGTGAGACTGATGGACTCGATGTCCTGAAAGTGAGTTAATATCCTCCAAGAGCTGAGGTCTAAAATGCTACCTCATGGCTGGTGACACGTACAGGGAGAGGCCCCTCGGTGGCTATTTCAGTTCATAAACACATTTGCAGGAAGTATAGCATGCATGCAAGGCCTTCTTGTAACTAGAATGAGTGTGCAAATGATGTCACACTGCAACAACTTTGGTGATGCTTTTCCTGAACAATAAGGAAGAGCAGGCACCTATTATTAGACACAATATATGGACGAGGGTATGAGAAATTAAGTGCCTCAACCAAACATTGCAAGCCACTAAAAAGGAAACTAACTGAAAAGACGATGAATTCACAGAGAGCAGAGGTTCACATAGGCAGCAAGATGGTGCCTCCGGTTAGAAGTTAAAGGACAATGCAAAGCCAAAGAATTGAAAGTTTATTTTTACAATAATGGAAACTTCTGAATGTAATTTGAGGAAACTGACCTAGTGTTTAAAGGGGTTATTCATAGCAAAGAACAAGATTGGGAGAGAGAAATTACTACCTATACAGGTAATATAAAAACTGGCAGGTAAATACTCTTTAAGCAGTTACTATATTCCAAAACCTCCACTGTGGACTTTGCATGTATTGCCTTCATGTTAGCTAAAAGGGGCTTCCTTGGTGGCTCAGCCATAAAGAATCTGTCTGCCAATGTAGGAGATGCGGGTTCAATTCCTGGGTCAGGAATATCCCCTGGAAAAGGAAGGAAATCCCGCACTCCAGTGTTCTTGCCTTGATGGACAGAGGAGCCTGGCGGGCTACACAGTACATGGGTTGCAAGAGCTGGACATGACTTAGCAACTAAACTACCACCATCAAGGTAAAAGGGAAGTGATACTGACTCCATCATACGAATAAAAAAAAAATTATTGGTGAAAAGCTGTGCAAGGTCACCTTTAAGTAGCAAAGCCTAGGTTTCGATCCATAACCACAGCTGTCCAGTGGTCATGCTCTAGTCTCCACGGGGTATTCTCACAAAGAGGAAGTAAAGTTGTTGAACTTGAATATAGCAACTACTTTAAATCAAGACACCATCATCATCATTTGTCTGGACTACCGAAGGAACTTTCTACCATTGTTTCTGTTTTTACCTCCAACATTATCTATTGCTGTGCTATGCTTAGTTGCTCATTCATGTATGACTCTTTGTGACCCCATAGACTGTAGCCTGCCAGGCTCCTCTGTCCATGGAATGCTCCAGGCAAGAATAATGAATGGGTAGCCATTCCCTTCTCCAGAGAATCTTCCTGACCCAGGGATTGAACCCAATTCTCCTGCATTGCAGGCAAATTCTTTACCATCTGAGTCACCAGGGAAGCTCAAGAATACTGGAGTGGATAGCTGTTCCCTTCTCCAGGGGAACTTCCCAACCCAGGAATTGAACCAGGGTCTCCTGCATTGCAGGTGGATTCTTTACCAGCTGAGCTACCTGGGAAGCCCCTATGTAACAAATTATCCCAATTTTTAGCTGCTCAGAATGACGAACACTATCTCACATAGTTTCTGAGAGTCAGGAATCTGGGCGTCCCTAAGCTGGCTTGTTCTGGCTTTGAGTCATCAGGATGTTGGCAGGGATCATCTAGAATCATCTGAAGGCTGGAGCGTGGCTGGAGGATTTGGTCCCAGCCTTGGTTTCCTCACATGGCTATAGCCATTCCCTTCTCCAGAGAATCTTCCTGACCCAGGGATTGAACCCAATTCTCCTGCATTGCAGGCAAATTCTTTACCATCTGAGTCACCAGGGAAGCTCAAGAATACTGGAGTGGATAGCTGTTCCCTTCTCCAGGGGAACTTCCCAACCCAGGAATTGAACCAGGGTCTCCTGCATTGCAGGTGGATTCTTTACCAGCTGAGCTACCTGGGAAGCCCCTATGTAACAAATTATCCCAATTTTTAGCTGCTCAGAATGACGAACACTATCTCACATAGTTTCTGAGAGTCAGGAATCTGGGCGTCCCTAAGCTGGCTTGTTCTGGCTTTGAGTCATCAGGATGTTGGCAGGGATCATCTAGAATCATCTGAAGGCTGGAGCGTGGCTGGAGGATTTGGTCCCAGCCTTGGTTTCCTCACATGGCTTTCGGAGGAGTTCCCAGTTTCTCGCCTTAAGCTCTTAAGTTCCTTACAACATGGCAGCTGGCTTCCATCAGAGCAAGTGATTAAAGAGTGTGGTGGAGGCCACATTTTTTCCTTGACCTAGCCTTAGAAGTGAGGCACTGTCACTCCCATCATGTCCTACTCTTTAGGAGAGAGTCACCAAGCCCATCCACACCCAAGGGAGGGAGAATTAAGCTCCATTTCCAGGAGCAATGGCTGTCAAAGAATTTACAGGCATACTTTAAAACCAGCTTATGCCCATTTTCAATAGACTTCTGTACGTTGCCATCATGATCTTTTACTAACAAATTTCTTCCTTGTTATTATTAACCTTTCAATGGTATCTCATTGATTTAAAGATAAAAACCCAACATCTTTGGTTCTATTTGATGTGGCCAGTGCCCCACCCTCCAAACCCCTCTAATGTCGTCATCTGTTTTTTCTTCGCTCTCTATTTTCTGGTCACACTCTCTCACTTTGAGCTCCTCCAATATGCCAAATTCCTTTTGATTCAGGGCCTTTGCGCATGTTCTTCTTGTAACCCAGAATGATCACCATTTTGCACTCACTTCTTCATCATTCACTTCTTAGTCCATAGGATCCTTCCTGAGGCAATCTTCTTTGACTCATTAGCCTTTATCGGCTACCCAGCTACAGTTCTTGTGATAGTCTGGACTTTTCATCCATGGGGCTGATCACAGTTTATGACTACTCATTCATCTCACTATTTTGCTATGGCTGTAAGAGTTCACTGTGGAATCCTAGCACTTGGTACAGGATTTAGCCAGTGTTGTGTATGTGTGTGTGTGCTCAGCTGCTCAGAAGTGTCTGACTCTCTGCGACCCCATGGACTGTAGCCCACCAGGCTTCCCTGTCCTTCACTATTTGCTCAAACTCATGTCCATTGAGGCAGGGATGCCATCTAATCGTTTCATCCTCTATCACTCCCTTCTCCTGCCCTCAGTCTTTCCCAGCATCAGGGTCTTTGTGCCTAAAGTATTAATATGTCTTTATCTCTAAACTTAAATAAAGACCAAAAGAAAAGCATACCATAAATGTGCATACAATGGGATACACCAACCATGGGAACTCCAGCAAGGGGAGTACAATTACAGGAAGATAAGGGAGGGATCTGTGTAATCAGAATTCTGCTGGCTAAATCATTAAAGAGATATAGCGCTAATCTTAATCACACTAAGATTAGGAACAGATTTGGTTCTGAAATTTTAGCATATATATGCACACTTCAAGGTGATTCTGCAGGTAAGAGATTCATTATCCTTAGAAGTTTTATTCTGATGCTTTCCCTCATCATCTGCTTGCAACTCCATCACCCACAAACTGATCTTAAAAGATACACATATGCCAGTGGTCTCTGAGCTGTAAGCTGTGGACAAGAACAGAGCCTAAAAAGCATCGCTTCCCCTGTCTCATCCTCTCTGTTAACGTGACAAAGGTGAGATTACTGGATTAGAACTATTCCAAGTTTGGGAGTGTCTTTTGCAAGAGACTTCGCTTCATCTAGGTGAGAAAAGGCATCCACTGCTACTCATTGTGTTGTCAAACCCTTTGCACTCCTGGGGACTAGGGTGCTTGCCTTTCAGAGATCCATTCACAGAGCCTTGCAAGTGAGAAACAAAAACAGCTTGCTGGGAAATGAGTTCAGTCCCAGCAGCGCAGCTCTGAGCCTGCAGGGAGGACAAACAAAGCTGCTGCGAAGAATGAAAGCAAGTCGGTGTCTCTCTCATTATGGTTTATCTTGCCCCAGCCTCTCAAAAGCTCTTCTATTGTGTCCAGGCCTAAAAACCTCCAGTGATCTGACTGAGCCTCTCTAATTGGCTGCTTGCAGTTCATCTTATTTTTTATTAAAAAAAATAAGCTCATCAGCACTGTAGCCTCAGGGGTCCACATGGAACATATTTATAAAGAGGTTTGTGTGTTTATTAGCATTACACAAAGCCCATTACACAAAAGCCTCAGAAATGCACCAGACTCAGCAAGCTTCCAAACATGAACACTTGGTGTGACAAGCCCTAAGGCATTACTAGTGACGGGCACCCAGGGCCCTGAGAAGGCTCACCTTTCCCTCAGCCCAGGTGACTTGAGTCAAGGTACTTGGAAGGGGACATCTCTCCAAAAAGTCACAGCCCTTCCTTTTGGGTAGAGGCTGTAGGAAACACATTTCCTTCAGAGCAAAACTTACGAAGCACCTACTATGTATCTGGCACGCTGAGTGATGCTGAGTGATGTGAACTCGCTGGCATGTGGACGCTCCCTGAGCACCAAAATCATCTATGAAGTGGACGGAGTTGCTGGTCTCACTAAGTCATGCTCATGCTTCGTGGCTCAGGTGAGTCTGATTCTTTGCAACCCCATGGACTGTAGCCCACCAGGCTCCTTTGTCCATGGGATTTCCAGGCAACAATACTGGAGTGGGTTGCCATTTCCTTCTCCAGGGGATCTTCCCAACCTAGGGATCAAACCTGTGTCTCCTGCATTGGCAGGTGGAGTCTTTACTGCTGAGCCACCTAGGAAGCCCTTACAAAGTCAGTTCAGTTCAGTTGCTCAGTCGTGTCCAACTCTTTGCGACCCCATGAATCGCAGCACGCCAGGCCTCCCTGTCCATCACCAACTCCCGGAGTTCACTCAAACTCACGTCCATCGAGTCCGTGATGCCATCCAGCCATCTCATCCTCTGTCGTCCCCTTCTCCTCCTGCCCCCAATCCCTCCCAGCATCAGAGTCTTTTCCAATGAGTCAACTCTTCACATGAGGTGGCCAAAGTACTTAGAAAGTCACTAACGTACACAAAGAGGAATGACTTGTTCCAGGTCTTACAAATAAGAGGAGCCAATGTTAAAAAAATATGCAAAACCAGATCTATTAAATCATGGAGTCTCTCTTCCTCCTACCAGAAGGTACAGCCTCTTAAACAGAAATCACTACTTGCACAACAGCCCCTTTGAGGGTCTCATCCCAAACTAGGGTCGAGTAGTACAAGGAGACCAAGCGGCCTGCAGACCAGAGATTTGGTTCACGATCTGCTGGGTCACCTGCCGGACCGCCTTGCTGGGTTGTTTCTTCATTGGGATCAGGCTGGCTGTCCCGCTGAAGGAAGACTTTCAGCACCAGTCATGCATCAGGTGGGCTTCCCGGGGGTTCGGATGGTAAAGGACCTGCCTGCAGTGCAGGAGACCTGGCTTCTCTTCCTGGCTGTGGAAGAGCCCCTGAAGAAGAAAATGGCAACCCACTGCAGTCTTCTTGCCTGGAGAAGTCCACAGACAGGGAAGCCTGGTCAGATATGACTGAGTGACTCTCACACACACATACACACACACATCAAGTACCAATATGTCAAGAACTAAGAAGATATAATGTTCCATAAGGATAAGTACAGTAGGAAGAAAGCCAAATTAATTTCAACTGTTGCCAGGGGCATGCGGGGCAGGGGCAGGGGTGGGAGCGGGTGGAGACATCTCAGCAATTGATATCAAATGCCAACTGTTATGAGACAGAGCACAGGAGCAAGTGACTTCTGGTTAAACCTGATCAGACTGATTCATAGAAACCATCAAGTAATTGTCTACTAATAGCAGCCACCTGAAAGGCAGTGGAATGCTTGTAAAGAAGTCTCAGTTGCATCCAGCCCAAGCATTTTCCAACACCAGAAAGGAAAGAACAGATTTTGGGACTATGTTAAATCTATGTAATTCCCATTTTTAATGATGGCACACAAGGGTGGTTGATTTACATGTGCTTCTTGGTCTTTTCCTCCTCCTCCTCCTCCTCCNGGTGGATGAAACTGAAGCCAATTATACAGAGTGAAGTAAGACATAAAGAAAAACACCAATACAGTATACTAGCACATATATATGGAATTTAGAAAGATGGTAATGATAACCCTATATGCGAGATGGAAAAAAGGAC
Organism: Oreotragus oreotragus; assembly: GCA_006410675.1. Classification (NCBI taxonomy): domain Eukaryota; kingdom Metazoa; phylum Chordata; class Mammalia; order Artiodactyla; family Bovidae; genus Oreotragus; species Oreotragus oreotragus. Next base: position 89,889 of record SJYX01007858.1, on the reverse strand, counting down.
ACAGATGTAAAGAACAGACTTTTGGACTCTGTGGGAGAGGGAGAGGGTGGGATGATTTGGGAGAATGGCATTGAAACATGTACACTATCATAAGAAATGAATCACTAGTCTAGGTTTGATACAGGATATAGGATGCTTGGGGCTGGTGCACTGGGATGACCCAGAGAGATGATATGGGGAAGGAGGTGGGAGGGGGGTTCAGGGTTGGGAACTCATGTACACCTGTGGTGGATTCATGTCAATGTATGGCAAAACCAATACAGTATTGTAAAGTAAAAAAATAAAGTTTAAATTAAAAAACAGAGATGTTTACTGTAGGCTTTGGGAATTTAAATATTGTAAATTATTCAGGAAATTAATAATTTATAATTAATAAATTAAATAAATTAACTTATTAATTAATAAATTAAATAAAATTATAGTCAATAAATTAAATTAAATCAATTACATTAATAAAGAAGCTATTTTCCTAGGTCATTATGCATAACTATAATTATTATATGTGCCATTCAGTTGTCTATAGGGGAGAATTATATTATGCTGATAAATAGAGCAAACGAAAAGCTATGGAGAAAGTTTAAATGCTTTTTATTTTTAAAGAACATAGGTATTACATTATTTTTAAATTATATCTCCACATAAGTAAAATAAGCAAAACTAAATGAATAAATAGCCAGACAACATCAGTCTAATTGGTCCAAGTTCCACTGTTACAAAGATGAGGAGGGAATATCCAGTTATATTGGTAGATAAATTGATACAAAGTAATTGGTAATATTTATTTCTCTATTCCTAAATAATTTAGAGATAATCATATATGGGGTCAATCATCTTCAAGGAAATCCAATAGAGCCACCATTCCAAATGGATTTGCCTTACAAAGACTGTCAGATTTTTGAAATTAGCAACAACAACAAAAATTACTTCTGCAGCTACCATAAAAAAAAGCATTTTATCAGTTTTTTGTTCTTGAAGGCTGCTTTTGAGTAATTTCCTGTAGTCTTAATGTACTATTGCTGAAGTTTATAGTGAAATTCATTAATAAATGTAAAGTGATGTTGACCTTAGATGTGTTCTTCAGCTGAAGCATCCTACTGGTACCCACTTCCAAGAAGTCAGTCCCTGACCTTGATAGAAGTCCTNTTCTTGAAGGCTGCTTTTGAGTAATTTCCTGTAGTCTTAATGTACTATTGCTGAAGTTTATAGTGAAATTCATTAATAAATGTAAAGTGATGTTGACCTTAGATGTGTTCTTCAGCTGAAGCATCCTACTGGTACCCACTTCCAAGAAGTCAGTCCCTGACCTTGATAGAAGTCCTGTTTCCCTTGCCTGCCTCTATAAACAAGATTAAATTATCTGTTACTGGCTTCCTTGCTATTAACCCTGAAGGAAGTTTTTGAGATTATATGTGATTGTTTATATAATCAGAACACTGAATTAATTTTATTGTAGGTATGTATTCCCTACCCACTCCAGTACTCTTGCCTGGAAAATCCCATGGACAGAGGAGCCTGGAAGGCTGCAGTCCATGGGGTCGCTGAGAGTTGGACACGACTGAGAGGATTCACTTTCACTTTTCACTTTCATGCATTGGAGAAGGAAATGGCAACCCACTCCAGTGTTCTTGCCTAGAGAATCGCAGGGACGGGGGAGCCTGGTGGGCTGCCGTCTGTGGGGTCACACAGAGTCGGACATGACTGAAGTGACTTAGCAGCAGCAGCAGCAGTAGCATTCCCTCATAGCTCAGTTGGTAAATCATCTGCCTGCAATGCAGGAGACCCAGGTTTGATTCCTGGGTTGGGAAGATCCCCTGGAGAAGGAAATGGCAACCCACTCCAGTATTCTAGCCTGGAGAATCCCATGGACAGAGGAGACTGACAGGCTACAGTCCATGGATCGCAAGAGTCGGACAAGACTTAGCGACTAGACCACCACCAAACTACCATTAATATAATATGTTAAGTAGGTTATTAGGGAGAAAAATGATTATTTATTGAGCTGCAATTCACGTAAAATAAAATCCATCTGTTGGAAGTATACAGTTGGTGGTTTTTAGCACATCCACAAGATTGTTAAACTGTCACCACAGTCTAATTCTGGAGCATTTTCATTAACCTAACAAGAAACCCTGTACTCTGTTATGGTTGCTGTAGTGCCACCTATAGTAAAAGCTACCTCCAGCTTTCCTATTATCTGTTGCCTTCATTTCTGTGGCTCTATTCATCTTTCACAATTAATAAAATATATCACTTGACCTTCAAAATGATAATCTCAGGATTTGGGAAGTTTTTTGATACATTTTATAGTCAAAGAAAAATTGCCCATGTTCAATGTGTTTAATGTTAAACTCAAGTGAAAATGCATATATATATGTGTGTGTGTGTGTGTGTGTGTGTGTATAAATGCATTTACCTGTAGAAATATAAATACAAATGACATTTTGTTAATCAGAGTTTGTGGTTATATAGGATTCTCCATTCTACAACATTCACTTAATACTGTTTTTTTCCTTTCCTGGTATAAACTGAGACGCTAGAGTACCTTGTGACTCAAACAGATGTGCATGACCTAATAGTCTTGTTTAAATGTAGAAAGGCCTAAGAGTATCAGATACAAAAGAAAATTTTATCTGGCATATTTTATTTTTGCAATTATTGTCCAGAAAGAGATTAACATAGCAAAATTCGGCTAAGCACAATAGTTAATCAATATTTTGTAAAATGGAGGAAAATGATCATAGCAGGCACTATTTAGTTTCTAACCAGACTAATTCTGGTCCTCCGTTAATATCCAGTTGAGCATCTAATACATACAAGACCCTGTCATGTGGTGTTATGGCAAACTAAAAATTACTTTTCAACTGAAAATTGGAAGGGCTAGTCTGTAAATTGTTAACATTGGCTTCTAATCTTTCAGGTGGTATTTGACAATAAGTTCTCCTGGAGTCTGATAATTAAGTCCCTTGCAGAGGCTTCCTAATCATCAGAACCTGTAAAGGACAGGGTTAAATTTATTTTTTTCTATCATGCAACCACAGATTGATGTGACTGATTTTTCTTTTGTCAAATAAATAGATTGTTTACTTATTCAATGACAAAATAATTTGTTTAGTCATCTACCCATCTTTTGCAGCTTAGCCTTTTAACAGCTTAGCCATGGTTTCCCATGTGATACCCTAGCAGTTGGTGTTTTCTTAGGGGTTGCCCTGAATAGTAGTTCTGCAAACACATTAAGGAGCCAGAAAAACCATGGTTAAAAGTACAAAATGCAATTTGGTGAATAAAACTAAAGTAGTCGAGTAGAAGTCGCTCAGTCGTGTCTGACTCTTTGTGACCCCATGGACTGTAACCTACTAGGCTTCTCTGTCCATGGGATTCTCCAGGCAAGAATGCTGGAGTGGATTGCCATTTCCTTCTCCAGGGGATCTTCCTGACCCAGGGATCGAACCTGGGTCTCCCGCACAGGAGGCAGACGCTTTAACCTCTGAGCCACCAGGGAAGCCCAAAATAAAGTGGGCCACTAATAAAAAATGGGTTGGAAATGATGGAGCAACTCTGGAAATTCCAACAAAGAATGAATAGAAGAAATTCCTATTGAAAATCCAACAGGGAAATAAAAATTATTTTCATTGAAGTTATTTTTAATAGTATGTATCTTGTAGATGTTTTTGACTTATTTCTATAGCATCCATGCTGAGTCTACACTTTTTATGTTGTATAATCCATTGTTTCTAGATAACTTGCCTGATCATTGGTTTGATCTGATTGATAACACAGATGTTCTAATTGATTGCTCATGAATTAATCATTATATCAAAAACAAAACCAAAATTAGACCAGCTTAGCCTGATGAGGATGGTGGTAGACTTCATACCATATTCTGTAGGTATGAATTGCTATATGTCTAGAAATATTTATGAAGATTTTAGATACAGAATTTAAAATACAGGAAATAGTGTCTAAATATTTCCAAAACCTCAGTGGAGTTTATGCATTAAAAAATTCTTAGTTTAGTCTGTTTAGCAAAGAAAGGCACTATCTCCTGGTAAACAATCCTAATTTCAACATTTAATCCTTTTGCAAATTGTAAATCTAAACCACTGAGAGATTATTGTTTGTTTTAGTTTATATCTATATTTCAGAAAATTGCTAAAGAAACCATTTGCAGTAAATATAATAAACTAGATTCTATCAAAATATAGTTAAATGTGTTCATAGGATATTGGGAAAGAAATTAAATGTGTCTACTCCCTGGTGGCTCAGACTGTAAATCATCTGCCTGCAATGTGGAAGACCTGGGTTCAGTCCCTGAGTCGGGAAGATCCCCTGGAGAAGGAAATGGCAACCCACTCCAGTACTCTTGCCTGGAAAATCCCATGGGTGGAGGAGCCTGGTAGGCTACAGTCCATGGGGTCGCAAAGAGTCGGACACGACTGGGCGACTTCACTCACAGGATATTGAGAAATAAGTTATTAGAACTGGAAAAATGTACATAATAATTAGCATAATTATATAATTAAGATTATGTTGACACTACATAAAAGTTCTGAAATCACTGGTAATTTAATCATTTTAACCAAACAGGTGGGGCAAATTGGCCAATGTGGTGATACATATTGGTAAATCATCATGTGATCTTTTATAATAGGATCTACATATAATGTATTAAAGAAATCAGGATAGTTTTGAGAATGGAAAATAGTACCATTAGGTATTTGTTTTCCCCCAAAGACACTCTACTTTGTTCATAATTTGTATTCTATACATCTAGTTGATTTGTATAAGCCATTGCAATTAAGAGTTTTGTTTTTACATAAAGAATACGTATTTATCTATGTTAGTTTGTTAGGAGAAGGTTAGCACAGCATGTCACAACAAATATATTACTTGTGGTGTTTGCTATGCACTTGCTGCTGCTGCTAAGTCACTTCAGTCGTGTCCGACTCTGTGCGACCCCATAGACGGCAGCCCACCAGGCTCCCCCATCCCTGAGATTCTCCAGGCAAGAATACTCGAGTAGGTTGCCATTTCCTTCTCCAATGCATGAAAGTGAAAAGTGAAAGTGAATCCTCTCAGTCGTGTCCGACTCTTAGCGACTCCATGGACTGCAGCCCACCAGGCTCCTCCGTCCATAGGATTTTCCAGGCAAGAGTACTGGAGTGGGATGCCATTGCCTTCTCCATGCTGTGCATTTAGTACTCAAGAATTGCCTGTGAATAATCCAAGCCCTTCTCTGAATGTGAATTAAGGCCCATGAAGGTTAAGGGATTTATCTGAAGAGGCAAGAGCAGAATTTGAACCCAGTCACCTAGCCCACAGTCCAGTGTTTCTTTATCTATGCATCTAGCACATATTTTAGAGCATCCACTTTGTGCCAGATACCGTTAGTGTCAGTTATTTTGTTACATAATCTAAACACATGCCACCTATTTTACTGTAATGTTCTATCTTTTTATTGTCTGATCAGATAATAGTTCTTTATTTTATCCTGCTCAGCAATCATGTTAATATGGAGTTGATTTTATTTCTGCCTGATCAGCTTATAAATTGTAAGCCTCAAGTTAAAATCTTCCTTTGTTAAGTTTTTAATCAATATAATCTAATATAGAATGAGGGGCTTCCCTGGTAGTTCAGCTGGTGAATAATCCACCTGCAACATGGGAGACCTGGGTTCAATCCTTGGGTTGGGAAGATCTCCTGGAGGGAGGGCATGGCAACCCAGTCCAGTATTCTTGTCTAGGGAATCCCCATGGACAGAGGAGCCTGGTAGGTTACCGTCCATGGGGTCACAAAGAGTTGGATGTGACTGAGTGACTAAGCACAGCACAGCATAGTATAGAATGAAATAGAATGTAACTTAATGTTCATAAATCAGCAGTGCATTCATTAATAGAGCTTTTATCTCATGTAACTGAAGCTGTTTCTGATATGAAGAAAAGGCCAGTTTTATGCCCTTTTTTTTTTTTTTTAAAAATCCTGTGGGCATGCTAATAAAGACTACTGGCTAAATGTTTNATAGTATAGAATGAAATAGAATGTAACTTAATGTTCATAAATCAGCAATGCATTCATTAATAGAGCTTTTGTCTCATGTAACTGAAGCTGTTTCTGATATGAAGAAAAGGCCAGTTTTATGCCTTTTTTTTTTTTTTTCAATCCTGTGGGCATGCTAATAAAGACTACTGGCTAAATGTTTGATTATAATGACATGAGCTTTCTGACTCTAAGGAGTTTCAGTTCACTTGGGAAATTCACTTATAAAATATACAGATTGTTAAATTACTAAGTTAGATATATCATAATTATAGTTGATAGATTGTAATTTTCATGCAGGCAGAAACTCTGTCTGTCCTGTTCACTGCCCTGGAATCTAGCATGATATCTGATACAGAATAGGTGGGGTTCATAAACATTTGTTAAAAGAGTAACTGAATAAATACATGAGAGACTCCTTGTTATAGTCAGTAAGCTGAAAGAGTTCAAAGGAGAGAGAGAAAAGGAAAATCCTGTGGGCATGCTAATAAAGACTACTGGCTAAATGTTTGATTATAATGACATGAGCTTTCTGACTCTAAGGAGTTTCAGTTCACTTGGGAAATTCACTTATAAAATATACAGATTGTTAAATTACTAAGTTAGATATATCATAATTATAGTTGATAGATTGTAATTTTCATGCAGGCAGAAACTCTGTCTGTCCTGTTCACTGCCCTGGAATCTAGCATGATATCTGATACAGAATAGGTGGGGTTCATAAACATTTGTTAAAGGAGTAACAATAAATACATGAGAGACTCCTTGTTATAGTCAGTAAGCTGAAAGAGTTCAAAGGAGAGAGAGAAAAGGAGGGCGGGAGGGAGGGAGAGGGAGGCAGATGCAGAGAAGGGGAGGGAGAGATTGATGATTGAGAGAGCTGGAATGATCAGAAAAGACTTAAGGGCAGGTAACGCTTATAAGAAAAGGTTACCTCAGGGATAGAATCTTATTGATTTAACATTTTTTATTTATATGTTTTTGTATTCTAAAAGTTTTGACAGTGAACATGTATTTAATTCTAGTCAAATTTATTAGTTCAAAAATTGCTGGTCCTGAACAAGGATGAGGATGTGAGGGTTTGGATAAAGAAGAGGAAGGAGAGAATTTCAGGTGGGACGTGTGGCAGTAGCCAAATTACAGAATAGAAAAGGACAACTGATGTTAGGAAGGGCTGGGTGGAGGGAAGAGAAGCAGGAGATCGGCAAACAAGCTATTTTGGGGCAATCTCTGGACTGGTGGCCTAGCTTTGGCGTTCTAAATGTACCATCTGTACAGATTGATTTCAGGACCTGAGATAGGTCCTGCTTCTCTGAAGGTTAGCCCTATCTACCAACAGATTGCTGAAAAAATACAAATAATTTTAATACTTTAATCAACTTTTCATCAGCATACAGTTAATATCTCTTTTAGATTTGTCTGCTTGGTATGAATTATTTCCATTCTAACATGAACAAAGAATTTGAGAGCAGAGGCTGTTAACTGTATGGGCCAAGAAAACGGGAAAAAAAGGAAATGTGATGGCATTGCTGGGTAGGGGAAAGATCCAAAAAGGGGGCTGAGGGCCAGGCACATGGCTCCTTCACAGTAGTTCTGTCCTGGCTTTGGTAGCAGCAAAGGTCAGCAGTGTTGGAAATGAGAGGCTGCTTGGAGGGACCCATTTTGTATGTAGGTTCTCTGGATATTCATCTGCTTCACTCCCTTGGAATGTAACATCCAATTTCTTTATTTTGGCTTTGACTGTGCTTCATGCTATGGAAAGAACTCAGGGTTCATATTCAGGTCTAGCTGACTACAAAGGCAGCTCTCAGTTCAGTTCAGTTCAGTCATTCATTCATGTCCGACTCTTTGTGACTTCATGAATTGCAGCACGCCAGGCCTCCCTGTCCATCACCAACTCCCGGAGTTTACCCAAACTCATGTCGATGATGCCATCCAGCCATCTCATCCTCTGTCATCCCCTTCTCCTCCTGCCCCCAATCCGTCCCAGCATCAGGGTCTTTTCCAATGAGTCAACTCTTTGCATGAGGTGGCCAAAGTATTGGAGTTTCAGCTCTGATGCCCATTTATTTTATGATAATGATCAATTCTGTAACATCTGTTAGTTTCTATATCTCTAATAATGGGATATAATAATCCTTCACTGATAAGGTTTTATATGAGTGAAATGACTGAGCTTTGAGTGCCTGACATGTGATCATTCCTAGTTTCCTTTTCCATTAAAGTTGACCTCTGTAGGCTTATTTAACCTTGGGGATTTGTTTTTCCTTGTTTGCTTCAGCTTGTTGAGAATTCATAACCATTAAGAACGAACATGTACAGGACTACAGCTCATAAAATTGTGCCTTTTAAACAGTAGGCATTCGGAAATATCAATCACTTCATGTTCTAAACAAACAACAATCAGAAATATTGTATGTGACAAAGCATTTTGCCCCTGTGCTAGGAAATGATCCATAATGTTTTGCATTTACATTCAGTACAAGTAGATTTGTGACTTCTTGGTACAATCATTGAATGCTGCAAACCAGCATTTATTATCTTCCTGGCTCTTTACAGATTGGGCTGCTTCAACATTTTATAGGCATCTATGACAGTATAACTTCAATTGTTGTCCAGGGACAGACTGTCCAGTGGGTCGGTTTCCTTGTATTGTTGGCACTTTATTTCATGAAGTGACATGGCTTAAAGTGACAGGAAGTGATCTGAAGCCTCTGCTCTTGCCCAGAGAGCAGGCTGTAGCTAGCCTCAGCCATGATGTATAGGTAATGAATGGGGTGTCCTCAATATGGTACTTTGAGAGTGAGGGAGCCTTAGGTCACCTTAGTCCAGAGAAGTCACAATTTACCTGACCTCTTAATCCACTGGAATAGAAAATTTTGTGGAAATGACCTTTCTGGTCTCAGAAGCTGGAAAGAAATAAAAAAATTTAAATCATATCACATTAATTCTCTTAATTAAATTCCTCTAGAAAGTGGAGAGTGAAAAAGTTGGCTTAAAGCTCAACATTCAGAAAACGAAGATCATGGCATCTGGTCCCATCACTTCGTGGGAAATAGATGGGGAAACAGTGTCAGACTTTATTTTGGGGGCTCCAAAATCACTGCAGATGGTGACTGCAGCCATGAAATTAAAAGATGCTTACTCCTTAGAAGAAAAGTTATGACCAACCTAGACAGCATATTGAAAAGCAGAGACATTACTTTGCCAACAAAGGTCCGTCTAGTCAAGGTGATGGTTTCTCCAGTAGTCATGTATGGATGTAAGAGTTGGACTGTGAAGAAAACTGAGTGCCGAAGAGTTGATGCTTTTGAACTGTGGTGTTGGAGAAGACTCTTGAGAGTCCCTTGGACTGCAAGGAGATCCAACCAGTCCATTCTGAAGGAGATCAACCCTGGGATTTCTTTGGAAGGAATGATGCTGAAGCTGAAACACCAGTACTTTGGCCACCTCATGCGAAGAGTTGACTCATTGGAAAAGACTCTGATGCTGGGAGGGATTGGGGGCAAGAGGAGAAGGGGACGACCAAGGATGAGATGGTTGGATGGCATCACTGACTCGATGGATGCTAGTCTGAGTGAACTCCGGGAGTTGGTGATGGACAGGATGGCCTGGCGTGCTGCGATTCGTGGGGTCGCAAAGAGTCGGACACGACTGAGCGACTGAACTGACTGAACTGAGTGGCTTTTCATTGTATTCAGAATAATATCCAGCTCCTTACAATGGCTTTTGAGGTCCTCCCTAATCTGTTCCTGCTTTTTCCTGATTTCCTCTCCAACTGTTTCCCCTCCTCTCCCATGGGATCTAGTCATTCTGAGATTCTTCCTGTTTCTAGAGTGTGCCAAATTCCTTCTACTTTAGTATGGCACTTCCTGTTCTCCCTGCCTAGAACACTGACCCATGAGCACTTACTTTTTGTTGTTCAGTCTCATTTCAATGTCATTTCTCTTGAGAGCTGTTTCTGACCCCCTAAGCTAAGCTATAGTCACCTCTTAAATCTCTGGCACATCCTGTGTTTTATTTTCTTCACAACATCGAACACTTTCTGAAATTATATCACTTAGCCTTTAACTTGTTTGTTATCAACATCCCTCCTGCAGAATGTAAGTTTCATGACTGTAGAGGGTTTGTGTGTGTTGTTTGCTGTTGCTGCTCTGCTGCCTACACTGGTGCCTGACCCACAGGCAGGTGCTCAATACATATTTAAATGAAGAAGTTGTGGAAATAAGCAGTAGAGAAATGGAAAACAGAAATGAGGTTTGAACTGATCGCCTTTATATTCATAGATATGCAGCACATCCTTGTTTTCAATTATTAATGATTTGTGAATGGGAACAATCTATAAATTGTGTCATCAAAAGATTTCAAGTTTGTTTTCCCTTTCCCTGAATAGGAACACTGGCCAATGATATAAAATGAGAATATGTATGTCTCCATGCACTTTCTGAGTAGTTTAGAGCTTACTTCTGGTATTTATACCATGTTGGTCTAGACCTGCTCACAGAAAATCCCAGGCAAATGAACTTGAATAAGAGATCTCCAATAAAGATTTTATTACTATAAAAACTCACAGTTATTTTCAAATATGATTGGGACCTAATGATTTTGTAAACTGTAAAATTACATCAACAAGAACTATTTTTTGAAGATGGGCTCTAAATCTATTGCATGAACCAGATCTGCCTAGATTTAAGCAGTAATATACCCTTCGTAAAGCATAGATTACTTCAGTCAAAATACCAAGCGAAAGTTTCTGGCATGATGATTAATTCTGCAAATGGGTGAAAGAAATAATAACCTGGTTCCCAAGATTGCTGTCACTAAGCCTTGAGAGGTGGCAGTGAAGGGAAGAGGAAGATGGTTGCTGGGTCCCCAGTGGAAATATTGGGTTGGCCAAAATGTTAGTTCAAGTTTTTTTGTGTTACGATAAAACCAGAATGAACATTTGGGCCAACCCAATATTACCGCAATAGACCTCAAGTTCTCAGCCTCCTTATTCTGTCTCTTTACTTCTGACTCTGCAAAAATAACCTAACAGAGGCACTTGCATGATAAATGCTTGCAGGAAAGATTAAAATTCTTTATTCAAAGGGAACAATAGACTATCTCATTTGATGTTTACTCACTGTGGAAATGGAATTAACTTTATTCTACAGACTTCATACAGAATAAAGAAGATGGGAGATGTATAGAGACTTGCTGTTCCTTTTTAGAGGGTTTAATTTAACAAAAATGAGATTGCATTTTTTTCCAAGAAATTATCTTCTTAAAATAGATGAAGAATCTGGAATGAGCATTTGAGGGAGCATAACATTTGCTTTTGACTAATATATAATATATAAGTAAGTCAAGATCACTAAAATCTAAACTAAAATGCAAAGGATGATTAATTCCTCAGGGATGTTTTAATTTTGCATACCTATGTGTTAGTTATGTGTGCGTTGAATGAAATAAACAGCAGTTCTTTTTTCTGTCTTTTTGAAATATCAGTATTTTAGTAATGCCTTTTAACTTAAGATTGGTTGCCATCATTCCAGTATATTTAAGTCTGGTGACTTGGAAAACTATTTGGGGCTTTGTTAAACTTCAAATGGAACAACTGTATACCTGTGGCGGATTCATGTTGATGTATGGCAAAATCAATACAATATTGCAAAGTAATTAACCTCCAATTAAAATAAATAAATTTATATTAAAAAAACTTCAAATGTTGTCCTACATTAAGAGTTAAGGATTGTTGAGGTTAATTTGTATTCTATTGCTATTTTTCTTCACCACTGAGNATGGAACAACTGTATACCTGTGGCGGATTCATGTTGATGTATGGCAAAATCAATACAATATTGCAAAGTAATTAACCTCCAATTAAAATAAATAAATTTATATTAAAAAAACTTCAAATGTTGTCCTACATTAAGAGTTAAGGATTGTTGAGGTTAATTTGTATTCTATTGCTATTTTTCTTCACCACTGAGCAACTGAAATTTTCTAAACTACTCATATTCCATTTCAGCAGGATTTATGTTTTCAGAATAATAGCTTAAAAAATTGAAAGATGCATTAGGAAAAAAGTAGAACGCAAGATATTGTATTGTTACTACCTGTATAATTCATCTTTTCATCCAAAAGAATCAATTTTCTTTGTACTCCAATTTTCATCTTTTAGTTTATAAAGTAAATACTTAATGTGAAGCTTATAGGTTCCTCCAAAAGCCTCCTTTTCTTCTTAAAATGGACTGTTTAGTTTGTTTATTTGTATGATGGCTTTGATTCAGAGGGAAAAAAGCCACTAAGTAAGTATTGCTTCCTTCTGAAAGAGTGACATAGCAGACAGGTTTCATACTCAGGGCTCAGATTTCAAAGAAAACTTTAATATCAATTTGTGAAATCTGCATCAAGAAATGAATAGATTCTTGCTAAAAAGTGAAAATCCTGATAAAGCACAAATTATTTCAAATTATCCCCACTTTAGTAGACAATATAATTAGGAATTTTTGAGTCTTGGATTTCTACTTTATAACCCTTTCTGTCATGCAAGTTCTAATACTAGAACATTCCCTTAATCTTGATATCTGAATTACGATCCTGATAATACCCTATTCAACATAGTACCCTTGATACCGGTTCAATAGCACAGTCACCTAGCATGTGTGTAATGGAGCAATCAGATGTGAGAATTAATGTTTTTGTTCTTAATTTGCACTTAAGGAGAAATCAAGGACCTCATAAATTCAGTTCAGTCTATAGCCTGTTGCATATAGAAACTTCATCTTGGTCAGTGGCTTAAGTTCTGACTCAAATTTTTCTCATCCTTAAACTGCATCAGTTTCCCTGGAAGACCAGTTTTATATCTCCCTCCTCAATGCAAAAGGTAACAGAAGAACAATAATCTCTTAACTTCCTCTTTCATTGAAAAAGAGGATGACTACATTTTCCCCTAATAGTTTCTCACCCTGAGGTGGAGAAGTTGCAAACCATATGAAGTACCCACTGATAAGTTCTTGGCTATAATAGAACAGTATGGCTCTCAGCATCTCTCATTGGCTATACTTCTCATAGGGCTTGGCAGTTAAGTGGAGTCTGTTTACTTTGGCAGTGGCTCTCCCAGGGCCTCCTAAACTGGTGCTGTGTTCCCTCTACTCTTGGCCAGCTCAGAGTGACTCTCTCCAGCCTACCTACTAGAAGGTTATTTATAGTAGTCCCCCTTCTGAGGAACCATTTCCTTAAAAAAGAAATATTTCCAAATACTTTTGAGTTGTCCTAGGGAAGCATAGCCCTTCTCCAGGGCATCTTCTCCAGGGATTGAACCTGGTCTCCAGCGATGCAGGCAGATTCTTTACCATCTGAGCCACCATAGAAGTCCAGCATAGCCCTATATCAAGGAAATAAAGTAACTGATTAGAAAAAATTGAAATTCCATTAAAACAGTGTAAGGGTGTTTCATTATGAAGAAAGAGGGATATTTCAGAGAAGTGAAGGTAGGATATACAACTGAACACCAAGAAAAATCAGCCCTGAGAGCAGGGTTGCCAGCAAAAACCAAGCAACTTTTCTCCCTTACCCTTTCCACTTACATAGATGTCTTGTCTGTCCTTTGCTACAGATGCAGTCTTGCTGGTCGTCGGTATATACGGTCTGAGCATGGTTTCCCCAGCTTCTAACTTTATGAGAACATCTAGATCCAGAGGCTGTTTCCAACTGTTATGTCTTAATCTCCAATTACGCATCTTAATTTGAAATCCTGAGAAGAGAGAATACGTCTTGACCCATAGACCAGAGATCTGAAACTCGGTTTCATCCATTGTGGTCAGGATTGGTAGAATGTGATAGAAATATGGTGTCAGGGTCCAGCTGTATTAACTGAGGCTATCAGTGGGAATGGGAGTTTACCAAAAAGAAAATGTAGAATAAACAGGCTTGCTGCTTGAAGTGTGTACTCTAACTATAGTTTAGTGTTATGATCCTTAGTGCCTGTTAATTTTTTTTTTATTTCAAAGAGGGGCCTACATCTGGTGAGTTTCCTTTGCCTTAAAGAGTATGCCTAACTGGTCAAGATTGCTAAGTTGTTCTCACCCTCCTATGTTTTTGATATTAGGGGATCTTGGCAATAGCTCCAAATTTCTCTTGAAACATTCAATCCACAGGGTACAAGAACACTTCCAGTTAAGGCCAGGGTGTCCCAAAGTAAACATGCAAACAGAATTATAATAAACACTCAAGTCTATAAGAAATAAGTAATTAGAAAGCTTGATATCAGATTTTCTGCCTCAGCATACTAGAGGTATAATTACTATCTTCTGAGCATACCAAAGGAAATGGTATTTATTTCCTAGGGCTGCTGTAACTAAGTGCCACACATGATGGCTTAAAACATCAGAAATCTATTGTTTTGCAGTTCTGGATGCTAGAAGTCTGAAATATGGCTGTTAGCAGGGTTGGTTCTTTTTGGAGACACAGAGACTGCAGTGGACAACATTGTGTACCCCACCCCCTAGTTCAAATATTGAGACATGATTCCTAATGTGATTATATTTGTTTATGGGATGTTTAGAAGCTAGAGTTTTTTTAGAAGGTTATAGAATTTTTAATTAGGATTAAAGGAAGTCATCAGGGTAAAGCACCAGTCCTGTAGAACTGTTAGCTTTACGTAAGAAGAGAAAGAGAGTGAAACGTCTTAAGATTTCTCAACCTTTCAGAACTGCAAGAGAAAATTCTGTTGTTTAAGCCATCCAGTCCATGGTGTTTTTTTAAATGGCATCCCAAGGAGACTAATATAGGGAGACTCTCTAATATAGGGAGATTCTGTTTCTTGCTTTTCTCCTTGCTTTGGCATTTGCTGAGAATCATTTGGTGGTATTGGTTTGTAGATATATCACTCCAGTCCCTGCCTTTACCATCATGTCATGTATTTCTGTCTCTGTTTAGACAAGAATATCCATCATTGGATTAGGGTTCTTCCAAATTCACTATGACCTCATCTTGTTGATTACATCTGAAAAAATCCTATTTTCAATAAAGTTCATAGATACCAAAGGTCAGGACTTCTGCATATTTTCTTAACAAACATAGCCTGCAACAGAGATCCTGCTTCAGAGTCACATTTCTCTTCAGACATTTCTCTTGTTGTTTGTTGGGAGGGGCAGTCCACCGAAGGGCCTGAATGATCTAAAATACAAGGTCTGATATGCTCTAATCCTGAGCCATTTCTGTAGCTGATTGAGCAAGCAATGAAGGCAATCCCAATGCCATGACTATCTGACCTCTCTCTGTGTGGGAGGGGGTCAGGCTTATTTACTGCTTGCTATAAAAGTTTCTGAGCCCTTCACCCCAGATTCCTCTAGTGTGGTGCAGCCCACAAGGTACCTGCACTCTAGGACTTACTGTTACTCTGCGGGAGGCAGGGACAAGTGAGATGGTGCTACCATGCCAGTACTGCAGCTTATCTGCTGTGTGTGACTTTCAAACTGTCTTTCTCTGATTCAATCTCTCATTGTCTTCTTTTGACATCTGTGGGGTTATGCAGGCCAGCCTGCTGTGTGCTTCATCATCTCCCTTGGAATCCTGTTATTCCTTGCCAGATACGAGACTGGAGTTCTTCCCTGACACTGGGCTTCTTCTTTTTGGCCTTTCATTCTTTTTGTATTCTGAGGCTTTACATATGCCATTTCTCCACCTAGGATACCCTCTCTGAGGGCATGCATGTGTGATCACAGAGGGTTCTGCATCAAGAAGGGAAAGAGCTTGCTTTAATGCTTACTTTAAATGCTCTGCTTTTCCTGTTTTCTGGTCTTAATTTTTGAATAAAGGCCTCAGCATTCTTATTTTATACTGGGTTCCACAAATTATATAGCTTGTCCTGCCTCTCTCTGGTCAGGTGATAGATTTTCAAGGCTCAGCCTTGAAATAATAATTGATTGCCTCTCTTCCTCCTCCCATCACTTTCCC
This sequence comes from Oreotragus oreotragus, assembly GCA_006410675.1. NCBI lineage: Eukaryota > Metazoa > Chordata > Mammalia > Artiodactyla > Bovidae > Oreotragus > Oreotragus oreotragus. The sequence continues at coordinate 73,911 of SJYX01007858.1, read as the reverse complement.
ATTTATTTCTTGCTCTTGTTCCAGTTGCTAAACAGATTTGCAGCTGTCCTATGGAAATCATATTCGTTTTAATTCTAAAGGCTTCAGTTGGCAAAAATCCAGTGGTTAAATAGATCCACTTGCTTATGAAGTATATGTCTGTTTTGGCTTCCTTATTAAGAAATGAGCATCATGAACTCAGGCACTGCTCAACACATGAGTATATAAGTGCGGAAGATATCTTGCTAAGGTGCTAAGGCTGAGGACCTACTGGAAGAATCTCTATGTTTAGAACAAAGTATTATTCATTTCTTACATCTCTATATATTTCTATAATTTATCATTTTGATATATATATATATATATTTATCCTTTTCAGTTCTATTTGCAGTTATTTTTTTTACCCCAATCTACCACCCTTTATTCACCTCATTATAAGCACTGTGAAAACATTTAACTTGTGTTTTATACTGGTAAAGCCTGCCATGACTTGGGAAGTATCTGTTGGGTGATTCTATTTCTTAAACTTAATTTTACTAGGCTTGTTCTGAAGACCAGCATACAACTTTGGCATCCAGGCAGAGACGTCTGGTCCACAGATCTTTCTGAAGAATGAGGCAGCTGTACACTGCTTGTAAAAACTGTGGCCACAACCTACATAATGAAAGGAAAAAACTGACACTTGCCAAAATATGAAAGACCTGACCAGGGGAAAAATAAATGTTTAATAAACCAACTGCATGGGAAGATATTATTATTCAAAATGACCAGGCTTGTAGTTTGTAGAAATCCTGATAATCATTCTTACTAACTTTGCCTTAACTAATATGAGTTTACTTACAACATGCATTGTGAAATGAAGCAAAATACTTCATAACATTAGTGATGTAAACTGTCCTCAGCATCACTGTTTTCTGAGGGGAAACAATGGGATATCTCTAGCATTAAGAATTTACTTCAAATAATGAAGTCACTTGAAAAAAGAGATACACCCACACTTTTTTCTTTTATGGAATATTCCTTGTAGACTATCTGATAAATGTCTTATTGAGTGACTCAGTATATCTATGGAAACCTGAAAAGAGTACATTTTTAGTTTGAAATTTCATACGAAGGTATTCCAAGCTCGGTATACTTTATGCCAATTGCTGTTGGCATTTTACGCCTATATATGTAATACTTCCTGATGTTATTAGCATTTTACTTTCAAAACTTTCTCCAGGTGCCAAGCTGACTTCCATTTTCTTTCTGCTTTGCTACCACTGGGTTTCTTTTTTAAATAGGACCCACTAGAAAGAGGGAACTGGAAGTTTTAGCACTTGGGAACTTCTGTGTGAAAAGAATTGCATGTTCTCTGAAATTCATGTTCTTTGTTCCATGAGAACATTAGCATGGCCCCTTCTCACTTCACTTCCACCTCCCTGTGTCCTGATTAGGCTAGTGAACAAGTTGACAGGTTTTCACTGTGTTCTTTCTAGGGGAAATGAATGCTCCCAGTGCATGATAACAAAGTGATGAACTTGATATACCAGTTGTACCTTTTCAGTATAGGGGCAGAAAGAATTTCTACTGATGCAAGTTTTCACCTTTTGGAGATTCTGAGTTTGTTCAGTCACTAAGTCATGTCCGAATCTTTGTGATCCTATGAACTTCAGCATGTCAGGCTTCCCTGTCCTTCACTATCTTTCTGAGTTTGCTCGAACTCACGTCCATTGAGTCAGTGATGCCATCTAACCATCTCATCCTCTGTTGCTTCCTTTTCTTCCTACCCTTAATCTTTCCCAGCATCAGGGTCCTTTCCAATGAATTTGGCTCTAAAGTATTGGAGCTTCAGCTTCAGCACTAGTCCTTCCAATGAATATTCGGGGCTGATCTCCTTTAGGATGGACTGGTTTGATTTCCTTGCTGTCCAAGGGACTCTCAAGAGTCTTCTCCAACACCCCAGTTCAAAAGCATCAGTTCTTTGGTGCTTAACCTTCTTTATGGTCCAGCTCTCACATCTGTACATTAATAGTGGAGAAACCATACTTTGACTATATGGACCTTTGTCGGCAAAGTGATATCTCTGCTTTTTAGTACACTGTCTAGGTTTGTCATAGCTATTCTTCCAAGGAACAAGTGTCTTTTAATTTTGTGGCTGCAGTCACCATCTGCATTGATTCTGGAGCCCAAGAAAATGAAATCTGACACTGTTTCCCCGTCTATTCGCCATGAAGTGATGGGACTGGATGCCATGATTTTAGTTTTTTGAATGTTGAGTTTTAAGGCAGGTTTTTGACTCTCCTCTTTCACCTTCCTGAAGAGGCTCTCTAGTCCCTCTTCCCTTTCTGCCATTAGGGTGGTATCATCTGCATATCTGAGGTTGTTGATATGTCTCTTTTTAATCTTGATTCCAGCTTGTGAGTCATCCAGCTCAGCATTTCATATGATGTACTCGGTATGTAAGTGAAATAAACACAGTGATAATATACAGCCTTGACGTAATCCTGTCCCAGTTTTGAACCAGGCCATTGTTACATGTCCAGTATGAACTGTTGCTTCTTGTTCTGCATACAGGTTTCTCAAGAGGCAGGTAATGTGGTCTGGTATTCCCATCTCATTAAGAATATTCCACAGTTCATTGTGATCCACATAGTTAAAGTCCTTAGGGCAGTCGATGAAACAAGTAGATGCTTTTTTTGGAATTCCCTTGCTTTTTCTGTGATGTAGTGGATATTGGCAATTTGATCTCTGGTTCCTCTGCATTTTCTAAATCCAATTTATACATCTGGAAGTTCTCAGTTCACATACTGCTGAAACCTAACTTGAAGTATTTTGAGCATAGTCTTGCTAGCATGTGAAATGAGTGCAATTATACAGTAATTTGAACATTCTTTGGCATTGCTTTTCTTTGGGACTGGAATAAAAACTGATCTTTTCCAGTCTTGTGACCACTGCTGAGTTTTCCAAATTTGCTGGCATACTGAGTGCAGCTCTTTCACAGCATCATCTTTTAGGATTTGAAATAGCTTAGCTGGAATTCCATCACCTCCACTAGCTTTGTTCATGGTATTGCTTCCTAAGGCCCACTTGACTTCATACTCCAAGATGTCTGGCTCTAGGTGAGTGACCACACTATCATTTGGTTACTAAGAGCTTTTTGGGTGTACATTAAGAGGTTTTTTTGTATCTGAGTTTGGATATCCTGAATTCATTTCTTTTGAATGTGACATTTAGAATTAGTCTTATACCTGTTGCAGCTTCTCAAGTAAGAATAATCTGGCTTATTTAGTTGTTAACTTTTACTTTGACACATGCACAGAATAGATTTGGCATCATTAAAGTCACTTTTTGAAGTAGCAAATATCAAATGGGATTCCTGGAATCCTCAAAAGCAGCTAAAAAATAAGTAATTTTTAGTTTTCCCACCACGAGCTAAATATAGTTACTTTGGACCTTGAAGAAATCCAAATACAAGAAAGTAAAAATTCAGTAGTAGTCAGAGTGCAACCCATGATATTTGAACAATAAACACGGATTGGTCCCTTTTCCCAAAGCATCATTGTCATAAGAAAGATACTGTGGAAACAAATTGTGAGCATTTGATCAGTTTCCCACTCTTGTGGGCTGAGAATATTTGTAAGTTTAAGAAAATGCTAATACATTTAAAAATGAAACATTGCTAAATCACATCTCTTGGTCTATTTGAGCCCCATGTAGCCTAGCCCATTTCTCTCCAGGTCAGACCTGAAACCCTAGTTTCAGGAGAAGCCACTTAGTTATATGCTTTAGTAGCCAGTAGTTGTTATTCTCACAAAACTTCTCTGTTACACAAAACTGCATTTCCCAGAGTTATACACTAAGTAGAAAGAATGAAGTAACAACGGTCAGACCCTCTAATAGGACAGTCCTTTCTATAACCAAGGGCTTGATTAAATCTATTTGCAAGAGTCAACTGAAAAGGTGAAATACTGGCTTTCTTCTTCTTTTCAATAATTTGACCACCTGATGCAAAGACCAACTCATTGGAAAAGACCCTNATCTATTTGCAAGAGTCAACTGAAAAGGTGAAATACTGGCTTTCTTCTTCTTTTCAATAATTTGACCACCTGATGCAAAGACCAACTCATTGGAAAAGACCCTGATGCTGGGACAGATTGAGGGCAGGAGAAGAGGAGGGCAAAGGGGATCAGATGGTTGGATAGCATAACCTACTCAATGAACATGAGTTTGAGCAAACTCCAGGAGATAGTGAAGGATGGGAAAGCCTGGCTTGCTGCAGTCCATGGGGTAACAAAGAGCTGGACATGACTTAGTGACTCAACAACAACTTCTTTTCTACTAGGAAAACAAGCTGTGATTTGTATGCTCTGGATCATATTCTTTGTCACTTTGAGAATGGAAATTTCTTTTCTTTTTTTCCTCCAAGTGGTACAATGGAAACTGATATTTTTCTTTTTATTGACTCTTACTAAAAAAATTTCTATGTTTCTTCCCAGAGTGATCATTTAAGCTAGAAAACATGTCAGCATGATCATCATCAACTACATATGCCTGACTAAAATTTTTACTTTTACATTTGTGTTTGCTTTTCTGAAATAATTTTCTATTTAAAAAAATCTTTAAATTCCGTAATGTCAACACTGTTTAAGATCACATTATTTAAAGAAAATTTAATACATTGCCTGATAGGACTAGATCATTAAAAAGATGACACTGAAATCTTTTGAAATATATGTAAATCATATTTTGTAATCCTACATAGTGTCAAAGTGAACTGATTTAGTCAGGTTGACACTTACATTAGCTTACAATTTGTAAATATCAGCAATTCATTTTGTCACTAGCACAATTTGCTGTCAGGGATTTTGACTTTAGCCAGCAAAGTGAAGGGGCCCAGCATGCAATCAGATACTTAAAATGCAATGTGAGTAATGTCCCCAAAGAATTGTAAAAGCATAGAAGGAGTTTCTAATATAGTAAGTCATTCTTCTCCCCAGAGAAAAAAGACTCTACTCAAGTATCCCCAATAAGTGAGGTGACTCAATAAACACAACTTGAGAAACTTTCTTGATTCAAAAATAAAATACTTTGAAGCCTCAAGTTTAATTTTTAAAAGTCATTTCTATTTTGCAGTATACTCTGCTTCATAGTGGGCTTCCCAGATGGCTCAGTGGTAAAGAATCCACCTGAAAATGCAAGAGACATAGGTTTGACCCTTGGGTCAGGAAGATCCCCTGGTGGAGGAAATAGCAACCCACTCCAATATTCTTGCTGGGAAAATTCTATGGACAGAGGAGCCTGGTGGGCTATAGTCCATGGGGTTGCAGAGTTGGACATGACTGAGTGACTGAACATTCATACTTCATAGTATGTCAATGTTTGCTTAAATAAAAATATTTTTCCATTTTGCTATCAGGACAAGAATTTGTTCTTTAGGAATTTGCATCATTATTTATCCTATGGTTATAAATACTTACTTTGATTTAACTCTTATATACAGACTGAGGGCTTCCCTGATGGTTCAATGGGTAAAGAATCTGCCTGTAATACGCAGAAGATGCAGGTTCAATCCCTGGGTTGAGAACATCCCCTGGAGGAGGAAATGACAACCCACTCTGGTATTCTTGCCTGGAAAAATCCCATGGTCAGAGAAGTCTGGCAAACTACAGTCTAAAGTGTCACAAAGAGTCAAACATTACTGAGCATGCATATGTGTGTGCACGCACACACACACACACACACACACACACNCGGGAAAGCCTGGCTTGCTGCAGTCCATGGGGTAACAAAGAGCTGGACATGACTTAGTGACTCAACAACAACTTCTTTTCTACTAGGAAAACAAGCTGTGATTTGTATGCTCTGGATCATATTCTTTGTCACTTTGAGAATGGAAATTTCTTTTCTTTTTTTCCTCCAAGTGGTACAATGGAAACTGATATTTTTCTTTTTATTGACTCTTACTAAAAAAATTTCTATGTTTCTTCCCAGAGTGATCATTTAAGCTAGAAAACATGTCAGCATGATCATCATCAACTACATATGCCTGACTAAAATTTTTACTTTTACATTTGTGTTTGCTTTTCTGAAATAATTTTCTATTTAAAAAAATCTTTAAATTCCGTAATGTCAACACTGTTTAAGATCACATTATTTAAAGAAAATTTAATACATTGCCTGATAGGACTAGATCATTAAAAAGATGACACTGAAATCTTTTGAAATATATGTAAATCATATTTTGTAATCCTACATAGTGTCAAAGTGAACTGATTTAGTCAGGTTGACACTTACATTAGCTTACAATTTGTAAATATCAGCAATTCATTTTGTCACTAGCACAATTTGCTGTCAGGGATTTTGACTTTAGCCAGCAAAGTGAAGGGGCCCAGCATGCAATCAGATACTTAAAATGCAATGTGAGTAATGTCCCCAAAGAATTGTAAAAGCATAGAAGGAGTTTCTAATATAGTAAGTCATTCTTCTCCCCAGAGAAAAAAGACTCTACTCAAGTATCCCCAATAAGTGAGGTGACTCAATAAACACAACTTGAGAAACTTTCTTGATTCAAAAATAAAATAGTTTGAAGCCTCAAGTTTAATTTTTAAAAGTCATTTCTATTTTGCAGTATACTCTGCTTCATAGTGGGCTTCCCAGATGGCTCAGTGGTAAGGAATCCACCTGAAAATGCAAGAGACATAGGTTTGACCCTTGGGTCAGGAAGATCCCCTGGTGGAGGAAATAGCAACCCACTCCAATATTCTTGCTGGGAAAATTCTATGGACAGAGGAGCCTGGTGGGCTATAGTCCATGGGGTTGCAGAGTTGGACATGACTGAGTGACTGAACATTCATACTTCATAGTATGTCAATGTTTGCTTAAATAAAAATATTTTTCCATTTTGCTATCAGGACAAGAATTTGTTCTTTAGGAATTTGCATCATTATTTATCCTATGGTTATAAATACTTACTTTGATTTAACTCTTATATACAGACTGAGGGCTTCCCTGATGGTTCAATGGGTAAAGAATCTGCCTGTAATACGCAGAAGATGCAGGTTCAATCCCTGGGTTGAGAACATCCCCTGGAGGAGGAAATGACAACCCACTCTGGTATTCTTGCCTGGAAAAATCCCATGGTCAGAGAAGTCTGGCAAACTACAGTCCAAAGTGTCACAAAGAGTCAAACATTACTGAGCATGCATATGTGTGTGCACGCACACACACACACACACACACACACAAGATTGGTTAAATACACTCATTTAAGAAGTAGGGGTATAAAATAAGACTTGGGTCCAGGCAGTTAAAACTCAATTAAGATCTAGGTACCTGAGGTCACAATGAGGGACAGTTCTAAATAAAAGGAAGAAACATCTTTTACTACTTCCTTTTTAGCGGAATGTAGCCTCTCACTAGGAATCCAGACTTTTTGTCGCCCAGGACCTGATTCCAATGAAAGTAGCTGCTGATCTCCAAACTTTGCTAGCCAGCAAGGACATTCAAGCCTGCTGGGAAAGATCATAATAGATAACCTTGGGACATCAGAATAAGAGGCACAGTGCACACACAGTCCTCTTTACTCACCTGAGATAATTGCTTTTTATCACTTTAGACAGAGACAGAGACAAAAGAGAGACTGTGATTATAATATGAACAGGCCCAGAGAGGGCATTGACTTTAAAACTATGGTTCGATTTCTTCTAGGTGGTTGCTGTTCAGTTGCTAAGTCCGACTCTTTGTGACCCTTGGATTACAGCACAACGGGCTCCTCTATCCTCCACTACTCCCCAAAGTTTGCTTAAATTCAGGTCCCTCAAGTCAGTGATGCTATCTAACCATCTCATCCTCTGCCACCCACTTCTTTTGCCTTTAATCTTTCCCAGCTTCAGGGTCTTTTCCAATGAGTTGACTCTTTGCATCAAGTGGCCGAAGTATTGGAGCTTCAGCTTCAGCACCAGTCCTCCCAATGAATACTCAGGGTTGATTTCCTTTAGGATTGACTGGTTTGATCTCCTTGCTGCCCAAGGGAATCTCAAGAGTCTTCTCCAACACCACAGTTCAAAAGCATCAGTTCTTTGGTGGTCAGCCTTCTTTGTGGTCCAGTTCTCACATCCATACGTAACTGCTGGAAAAATCATAGCTTTGACTAGATGGACCTTTGTTGGCAAAATGAAGTCTCTACTTTTGAATACACTGTCTAGATTTGTCTTAGCTTTCCTTTCAAGGAGCAAGTGTCTTTTAATTTCGTAGCTGAAGTCAACATTCACAGTGAATTTGGAGCACAAGAAAATAAAATCTGTTATTGCTTTCACTCTTTCCCCATCTGCTTGCTGTGAAGTTTTGTGACCAGATGACATGATCTCTGTTTTTTGAATGTTAAGTTTCAAGCCAGCATTTTTACTCTCCTCTTTTACCCTCATCAAGAGGTTTTTTAGTTCCTCTTCACTTTCTGTCATTATCATCTTCATATCTGAGGTTGTTGATTTTTCTCCAGGCAGTTTTGATTCTAGCTTGTGCTTCATCCAGCCTGGCATTTTGCGTGATGAACTCTGCACATAAGTTAGATAAGCAAGGTGAGAATATACAGTCTTGACATATTCTTTTCCCAATTTTGAAGCAGTTTGTTGTTCCAGGTCCGATTCTAGGTTCTAACTGTTGCTTCTTGACCTGCATACAGGTTTCTCAGGAGATAGTTAACATGGTCTCATTCCTACCTCTTTAAGAATTTTCCATAATTTGTTCTGATTCACACAGTTGAAGGGTTTATTGTAGTCAATGAAGCAGAAGTAGATGTTCTTCCAGAACTCCCTTGCTTTCTCGATGATCCAACAGATGTTGGCAATTTGTTCTTTGGTTCCTCTGCCTCTTCACAATTCAGTTTGTACATCTGGAAGTTCTTGGTTCACATACTGCAGAAGCATAGCTTGAAGGCCTTTGAGCATAACCTTACTAGCATGGGAAATGAGCACAACTGCATGGCAGTTTGAACATTCTGTGGCATTGCCTTCTTTGAGACTGGAATAAAAACTGACCTTTTCCAATCCTGTGATCAGTGCTGGGTACCAAGACTTTTTCAGTAATACTTTTTTTTAACTGATTTAAAAAAAATCTAGGTTCAATTACAGTTTTTTTTTAACAGTAAATTTTAAAAATTATTTTTCAAAAGGTTGCAATTTATAAATGTGTGGTGGGTACAAGTTATAATGGGTTCTGAAGTTTTGAAGTATGAGTATTCCAAGTGGAAATGCAGTTGTTTAACTGAATTTCAGACCTAAAGTACTTGTCATTACTTTTTTTTTTTTTTTTTAAATCAGCAACACATCCAGTGAGTCTGCCTTCATGGAATATAATTCTTAAGTTAGAAATATAGGCTTGGTCAGAAAGCAGTGAGTGATGGGAAAACATACTACTTAAGTTACTCAGTGGACATTCAGTATTTTATTTGCTTTTAAACATACTTGATTGATAAAATTAAATACTTTTCCTATTAAAATAAGCATAGTTAGTAGTTTATAATTGAAAGGAACTTAGAGATCAGTTAATCTTACATTTAATGAATGAGGAAAAGAAAGGCCAACAAACTTTGTTATTTAAGGTGACACTGCTATTTGACAGTAGAACTTGGACTTGAAACAAGTGTTTTGGTTCCTTATTACTTATCATGATACCATACAGTTATCCCAGATAAAGAACAAGTTAATTTACAGAGTGAAGAGGAAAATGTATAATGACAACCTCAGGCAGCCTTCTGAATGTTTCATCTGACTTGCTTCTATTTTTCTGAATTATCAGGATCATTATTTGTCAGACAAACTTCAAACAGGATTTTTAAACTTTCCACCCTGCTGCCACTGAAGAAAATAATAGTTTACAAGTGAATATATATATGTGTATATATATAAAAGTCTTTTTCTTTTAGAGCGTTGGAATAATGGAACAGTACCATCAGTTCCTCAAGAAAGTGCTACTTTCTTCTCTCTAGTGATTATTCAAATTACTGATTAAAAAATTTTAACTCATAATGCTTAGTGATACCCTAGTGTGTTATACTGCAGATTTTCTCTCTAGTCCTTGTAGACTGTCATATCATTTTGGGAAGCTGTGGAGAAACTCTTTACTCCATTTCCTCCTAGGGAAGTTCACCAACACTTANTTCCTCAAGAAAGTGCTACTTTCTTCTCTCTAGTGATTATTCAAATTACTGATTAAAAAATTTTAACTCATAATGCTTAGTGATACCCTAGTGTGTTATACTGCAGATTTTCTCTCTAGTCCTTGTAGACTGTCATATCATTTTGGGAAGCTGTGGAGAAACTCTTTACTCCATTTCCTCCTAGGGAAGTTCACCAACACTTACAGTCAGGGTACAACACACTTGGACTATGTCTGTACCAACCTTATGACAGGGCTGTCCCAACTGGGTTTCCTAAAGTTAGTAATGGAGATTTGTACATTACTTTTAGAATTATAGGAAGCCTAATGGAAACTGAAGCTTTATTAATTTGCACAAGATGACTGAAATGCCAAGCAGGTTCTTTGCTTTTGTTTGGAGTTACATTAACTCAGGGTGATTATTCATGCTTGTCAGTGCTCTGATTGGTGGCTGCAAAGACTCTTGATGAATAAAGATAGAGAAAGAAATCAATTAATATGTAATGAATGTTTTTTTTAGTCGACAGTGATCACTAAAATGTAGGTAATAAAAACCTCATAGATGAGAATCATAGAAATAGTAACTTTGTCTATCAGAAAGGTATATAAGACTGGGTATATATTTTATTGCATACACAAAATTATAGATTTCTGTTTTTCTCCTTCCATTTTACCTTTATAGACTTCTTGACCTGTATACAGGTTTCTCAGGAGATAGTTAACGTGGTCTCATTCCTACCTCTTTAAGAATTTTCCATAATTTGTTGTGATTCACACAGTTGAAGGGTTTATTGTAGTCAATGAAGCAGAAGTAGATGTTCTTCCAGAACTCCCTTGCTTTCTCCATGATCCAACAGATGTTGGCAATTTGTTCTCTGGTTCCTCTGCCTCTTCACAATTCAGTTTGTACATCTGGAAGTTCTTGGTTCACATACTGCAGAAGCATAGCTTGAAGGACTTTGAGCATAACCTTACTAGCATGGGAAAAGAGCACAACTGCATAGCAGTTTGAACATTTTGTGGCATTGCCTTCTTTGGGACTGAAATAAAAACTGACCTTTTCCAGTCCTGTGATCAGTGCTGGGTACCAAGACTTTCAGGAATAATTTTTTAAACCGCTTAAAAAAAAAAATCTAGGTTCAATTACAGTTTTTTTCAACAGTAAATTTTAAAAATTATTTTTCAAAATGTTGCAATTGATAAATGTGTGGTGGGTATAAGTTATAATGGGTTATGAAGTTTTGAAGTATGAGTATTCCAAGTGGAAATGCAGTTGTTTACCTGAATTTCAGACCTAAAGTACTTGTCATTACTTTTTTTTAAAATTTTTAATCAGCAACACATCCAGTGAGTCTGCCTTCATGGAATGTAATTCTTAAGTTAGAAATATAGGCTTGGTCAGAAAGCAGTGAGTGATGGGAAAACATACTACTTAAGTTACTCAGTGGACATTCAGTATTTGATTTGCTTTTAAACCTACTTTATGAATAAAATTAAATACTTCTCCTATTAAAATAAGCATAGTTAGTAGTTTATAATTGAAAGGAACTTAGAGATCAGTTAATCTTACATTTAATGAATGAGGAAAAGAAAGGCCAACAAACTTTATGTTGTTTAAGGTGACACTGCTACTTGACAGTAGAACTTGGACTTGAAACAAGTGTTTTGGTTCCTTATTACTTATCATGATAACATACAGTTATCCCAGATAAAGAACAAGTTAATTTACAGAGTGAAGAGGAAAATGTATAATGACAACCTCAGGCAGCCTTCTGAATATTTCATCTGACTTGCTTCTATTTTTTTGAATTATCAGGATCATTATTTGTCAGACAGACTTCAAACAGGATTTTTAAACCTTCCACCCTGCTGCCACTGAAGAAAATAATAGTTTACAAATGAATATATATATGTGTATATATATATATGTGTGTGTGTGTGTATATATATATATATATATTAAGGTGAAGATGAAGTCACTCAGTAGTGTCCGACTCTTTGCGACCCCGTGGACTATAACCTATTAGGCTTCTCCATCCATGGGATTCTCCAGGCAAGAATACTGGAGTGGATTGCCATTTCCTTCTCCAGGGGATCTTCCCGACCCAGGGATTGAACCTGGGTCTCCCACATTGGAGGCAGACGCTTTAACCTCTGAGCCACCAGGGAAGCCCATATATATATTAAAGTCTTTTTCTTTTAGAGAGTTGGAATAATGGAACAGTACCATCAATTCCTCAAGAAAGTGTTACTTTCTTCTCTCTGGTGATTATTCAAATTACTGATTAAAAAATTTTAACTCATAGTGCTTAGTGATACCCTAGTGTGTTATATTGCAGATTTTCTCTCTAGTCCTTGTAGACTGTCATATCATTTTTGGAAGCTGTGGAGAAACTCTTTTCTCCATTTCCCCCTAGGGAAGTTCACCAACACTTACAGTCAGGGTACAACACACTTGGACTATGTCTGTACCAACCTTATGACAGGGCTGTCCCAATTGGGGTTCCTAAAGTTAGTAATGGAGATTTGTACATTACTTTTAGAATTATAGGAAGCCTAATGGAAACTGAAGATTTATTAATTTGCACAAGATACTGAAATGCCAAGCAGGTTCTTTGTTTTTGTTTGGAGTTACATTGACTCAGGGTGATTATTCATGCTTGTCAGTGCTCTGATTGGTGGCTGCAAAGACTCTTGATGAATAAGGATAGAGAAAGAAATCAATTAATATGTAATGAATGTTTTTTTTTAGTAGACAGTGATCACTAAAATGTAGGTAATAAAAACCTCATAGATGAGAATCACAGAAATAGTAACTTTGTCTATCAGAAAGGTATATAAGACCGGGTATATATTTTATTGCATACACAAAATTATAGATTTCTGTTTTTCTCCTTCCATTTTACCTTTATAGAATCTTTAAGATATTTTTATTTTGAAGATGAATATACTCTTAACATTTACCAGTGAGTTCAATAGTACATTTAAAATGGTTTAAAATTGTTGAGATTATAGTAAGTAAAAGTTACTGTGAAGGCATCTATAATCTCTGTTTCAAATCCCAGAAAATCATATTCTGATTGGTAATAGATGATCAGAGGAAGAAAAATGAATATTCTCCCTGCCCTAAGTCCATTTCCTTTAAAAGGTAGCTTCATTAGTATACTCAGTTAGATGATTATATTAACAAAGCTCTTTTCTTGCTTTGATCTAGTCTCCATGCTGTAATTATTAGAAGATCCTTTGCAGATCGCTTTCCATTGACTTTTCATTGCCTTTGCCATAATCTTCAAATTTTTTGAGGCTGACTTTGTCTTCTGCCTCATCTATTATTTTATCTTGTTCTTCCTGCTGTGGCTTTATGAGATTTCTTCTAGGTCCTCACACATGTGTGAATCCATTTCCCTCTCTTTACCAGGGAGATTCCTACTCATATTTGGGGTTCATCTTCATCTTCTAGTAGTGGGGCTGGGTTCATATGTGCCTGGCTGCTTAGCCTGAATTGGTCTTGGAACTGTTGCCAACTGATTGGTGAGTAAGACCACCAACCCAATAGGCTATTGGGAGGATTTCAAAATTGAACTTGCTGGTGCCTTTGTCCTTATGGTAGAACAAGCTCCCCCAGATGGCTACTACCAGTGTCTGTGCCCCAGGAGGAGTCCAAGTTGCCTCTTGGTCTCCTAGAGGCTTTGTAAGGTTAGCAAGTGGGTCTGGCCCAGCCGTTTTTTCAAATGATTGTCTCTGCGCTAGGTCTCAGAGCGTGTGAGATTTTGCGTGTGCCCTTTAAAAGCTAACTCTGTGTCCTACATTGTTCTGCCTCTCCTGTTTGCAAGCCTCACTGGACTTTAAAGCCAGATATTCTAGAGGTTCATATTCCCAGTGGAGCACCCCAAGACCTGGAAACTGGATGTTCACCTTGGACCTTTCATTCCTTGGGGAGAACCTCTGCAATTGTGACTGATTTTCTGTTTGTGTGTTGCCTACTAGGGGCGTGGGTCTTGACTATGTTGAGTCTTTCCCCCTGCTACCCATCTTGCTGGGATTATTTCTTTATATCTTTAGTTGTGGAAAATCTTTTCTGCTATTCTTCAGGTAGTTCTTACGTATAATTGCTCTATAAATATATTTTGGTGTGCCTGTAGTGCAGAAGCAAAAGATATTAAGAGGAAGAAGAGGTGGCAAGAATACACAGAAGAGCTGCATTAAAAAGGTCTTAATGTCCCAGATAACCACAATGGTGTCATGGTTAGACCCAGACATCCTGGAGTGTGAAGTCAGGTGGGCCTTAGGAAGCATGAGCAAAGCTATGAGCAAAGCTAGTGGAGGTGATGGAATTCCATTTGAGTGATTTCAATTCCTAAAAGATGACGCTGTGAAAGTGCTGCAGTCCGTATGCCAGCAAATTTAGAAAACTCAGCAGTGGCCACAGGACAGGAAAAGGTCAGTTTTCATTCCAATCCCAAAGAAGGGCAATGCCAAAGAATGTTCAGACTATCACACAGTTGCACTCATTTCACATGCTAGCAAGGTAGTACTCAAAATCCTTCAAGCTAGCCTTCAGCAATGTGTGAACCAAGAGATCAGATGTACAAGCTGGATTTAGAAAAGGCAGAGGAACCAGAGATCAAATTGCCAACATTCATTGCATCATTGAAAAAGCAAGGGAATTCCAGAAAAAATATCTGCTTCATTGACTATGCTAAAGCCATTGACTGTGTGGATCACAATAAACTGTGGAAAATTCTTAAAGAGATAGGAATACCAGAATACTTTACCTGCCTCCTGAGAAACCTGTATGCAGGTCAAGAAGCAACAGTTAGAACTGGACATGGAACAATAGACTGCTTCAAAATTGGGAAAGGATTACATCAAGGCTGTATATTCTCACCCTGCTTATCTAACTTATATACAGAGGACATCATGCAAAATTCCAGGCTGGATGAAGCACAAGCTGGAATCAAGATTGCTGGGAGAAATTTCAGTAGCCTCAGATATGCAGAGGACACCACCCAAATGGCAGAAAGTGAAGAGGAACTAAAGAGCCTCTTGATGAAGGTGAAAGAGGAGAGTGAAAAAGCTGGCTTAAAATTCAACATTAAAAAAGCCAAGATCATGGCATCCAGTCCCATCATTTCATGGCAAATAGATAGGGAAACAATGGAACAGTGAGAGACTTTTATTTTCTTGGGCTCCAAAATCACTGTGGATGGTGACTTCAGCCATGGAATTAAAAGACATGTGCTTCCTGGAAGAAAAGCTATGATGCACCTAGATGTATTAAAAAGCAGAGACATGCTGACAAAGGTCCATCTAGTCAAATCTATGGTTTTTTCATAGTCATGTACAGATGTGAGAGTTGGACCATACAGAAGGCTGAGCACTGAAGTTTTGATGCTTTCATACTGTGATGCTGGAGGAAACTCTTGAGATTCCCTCGGATAGCAAGGAGATCAAACCAGCCAATCCTAAAGGAAATCGACCTTGAATATTCATTAGAATCATTAGTGCTGAAGCTGCAGCTCCAATACTTTGGTCATGTGATGTGAAGAGCTGACTCATTGGAAAAGACCCTGATGCTGGGAAAGATTGAGGGTGATAGGAGAAGGGTTCGACAGAGGATGAGATGATTGGATGACATCAGCAACTCAATGGAAATGAATCTGAGCTAACTGCGGAAGGTAGTGAAGGACAAGGAAGCCTGGCCCACTGCAGTTCATGAGGTCACAACGGTCACAGTGAGACACGACTGAGCAACTGAGCAACGACGTAGTGGGGGCTGAGCTCCGGGTCAGAATTCTACCATCTTGCCCACTATCATAAGTCATATTATTTTTTATTTTAAATTTATTGGGTCTATGTTTTGTTGGAAGGAAAAGAAAGGGATATTTAAGGTCCAAAGTCTATATCAAAGGGGTGGGGAGGGGGGAGGGGGAATTAGTGTTTAATAAGGACAGATTTTCAGTTTAGGAAGGTGAAAATTCAGGAGATGGATGGTGACTAGAGTTGCACAACAATGTGAATGTGCTTAGTGCCACTGAACTGTGCAGTTAAATATGGTTAAAAGAGTATGTTTTATATTTTGTGATTTTTACCAATAAAAAAATTCTCCCTCTTTAGTGCTACATTGAACAGGGAATTGCAAGTCAATTTAGAGAAAAGCAATATCTTTAATTTTAAAAATCTACAAAAGTTCTAATTTTGAATTCCTAAGAGAATATATAAAAGAGAATGAAACTTTTGCAAGTATTACCCACACAGAGCCTCTGAATCTAGAAAAATAGCTGATGTGGTAGAATAGATAATGCAGATAAATATGCTTCCCATAGTTTCTGGATTTCAGTTGATTGAATATACACAGAAGAAAACAAATTTTTCTTTCTTCTAATTGGAGTTCATAGCAGGTAGTTCATTCATTCATTGAGTATGCATTGAGTACCTGTTGTGTACTTGGCAATGTAGATAAGTAGACTTGATAATTAGAAGAAAATCTTGAGTTACTTATACTTTTATAGGACAGATAAATAAATGAGCAGGAAAATAAAATTTAGCCTTCTAAGTCCTATAATACGGTATTGTTGGATAGGGGAAATATCAGCCTTGGAGTGTTCAGGGATGGTGTCTAAATGATTGTGACACTGAATATTTAATGCCAGGGATGACATGATCAGATTTTCATTTAGAAAGGTGTCTCTGACTGCCAACAGGGGAACAGATTGAAAAGAAGTGAGGTTAGAGAAACAGAAACCAGTCAGGTGGCTGTCGTCTTGCTAATAATAGCTCACACTGAATGAATGCTCACTATGTGCCAGGCACTTTTTAAAAGCACTTTACATATATTTATGTAATCCTCACAGCAATATTATGAAGTGAGTTGCTTTTTTTCCCCCCTCATTCTTGCTTTGCAATAGAATAGAGATTTTAAGAGTTTTCCAAGGTCATACAGTTGGTAAGACGCAGAGCTAGATTTTGAATGCAGTTAATCTGGCTCTAGAATCCAGGCTTTCAACCATTATGATATGCATCTGCCTCACAGAGTTATCCAGAAGAGAGATGAATAAGGTGAAAGAAGTGGCATTGGGGCTGGTATTGAGAGGATTCTTGGAAAGATACTGGTGAGCTAAAATCAACAGGACTTGATGCTTGATTAGATTAGGAGGCTAACGGAAAGGAAAATGCCATGAGACTCTTTAGTTTTTCGCTTTGGCACTTGGGTGAGTGGAAATTGCTTTCACTGCAATTGGGATCCCAAGAAGTGGGCTGTTTTGTTGTTTTTAAAAGAAGTGAATTCTGTGCATGCTAACTTTGAGGTCTCTGTGGAATATCTTAGTGGAAACATTTAATAGAGTGTTAGAAATGTGTGGAAAAAGAGGAAATGGTCTTAGAAGAGTCAAGAGCTATAGAGAAGCTAATCTGAAGTCAGAGAATGAAGAAGTTTATAATTTTGATGAGAATAGTTTCAGTAGAGTAGTGATTGTAAAAGCTCCACACTACACTGGATTAAAAAGTAAATGACAGCTCTAGTAATTTCTGGTGGAGTCTTTAGGATTTTCTATGTAGAGGATCATGTCATCTGCAAACAATGAGAGTTTTACTTCTTCTTTTCCAATTTGGATTCCTTTAATTTCTTTTTCTGCTCTGATTGCTGTGGCCAAAACTTCCAGAACTATGTTGAATAGTAGTGGTGAAAGTGGGCACCCTTGTCTTGTTCCTGACTTTAGGGGAAATGCTTTCAATATTTCACCATTGAGGATAATGTTTGCTGTGGGTTTATCATATATACCTTTTATTATGTTGAGGTATGTTCCTTCTATTCCTGCTTTCTGGAGAGTTTCTATCATAAATGGAATGTGAATTTTGTCAAAAGCTTTCTCTGCATCTATTGAGATAATCATATAGCTTTTATTTTTCACTTTGTTAATGTGGTGGACCCAGCAATGCCACTGCTGGGCATACACACCGAGGAAACCAGAATTGAAAGAGACACGTGTACCCCAATGTTCATCACAGCACTGTCTATAATAGCCAGGACATGGAAGCAACCTAGATGTCCACCAGCAGATGAATGGATAAGAAAGCTATGGTACATATACACAATGGAGTATTACTCAGCCATTAAAAAGAATACATTTGAATCAGTTCTAAAGAGGTGGATGAAACTGGAGCCTATTATACAGAGTGAAGTAAGCCAGAAAGAAAAACACCAATATAGTATACTAACGCATATATATGCAATTTAGAAAGATGGTAACGATAATCCTGTATGCAAGACAGCAAAAGAGACACAGATGTATAGAACAGGCTTTTGGACTCTGTGGGAGAGGGAGAGGGTGGGATGATTTGGGAGAGATTAAACATGTATAATATCATATAAGAAACGAATCACCAGTCCAGGTTGGATGCAGGATACAGGATGCTTGGGGCTGGTGCACTGGGATGACCCAGAGGGATGGTATGGGGAGGCAGGTGGGAGGGGGTTCAGGATGGGGAATATGTGTACACCCGAGGCAGATTCATGTTGAGGTATGGAAAAACCAATACAATATTGTAAAGTAATTAACCTCCAATTAAAATAACTAAATTTAATTTTTAAAAAAGCTTAAAAAAAAAGCCATATCACAGAGATCATAGACTTCATAGCAATAAAACCAGTGTCATAAATAACGAGTGTAATAAATTGGAAGATTAAAGGTTTAATTGGCAAAAAAAAAAAAAAGTAAATGACAACTGAGAATATATAGACAGTTACTCTACATACATCTTCAAGAGCAGTTTTATAAATTTTCAGATGGTAACTTTTATTCATGTCTTATGAAAATATTTTGCCACCCTAGAGAACCAGACAGGATTATTTATTACTACCTACTGGAAATTAGCTGCTGCTGCTAAGTCGCTTCAGTCATGTCCGACTCTGTGTGACCCCATAGACGGCAGCCCACCAGGCTCCTCTGTCCCTGGGATTCTCCAGGCAAGAACACTGGAGTGGGTTGCCATTTCCTTTTCCAATGCATGCAAGAGAAAGGTGAAAGTGAAGTCACTCAGTCGTGCCCGACTCTTAGCTACCCCATTGACTGCGATCGCTTCAGTCATGTCCGACTCTGTGTGACCCCATAGACGGCAGCCCACCAGGCTCCTCTGTCCCTGGGATTCTCCAGGCAAGAACACTGGAGTGGGTTGCCATTTCCTTTTCCAATGCATGCAAGAGAAAGGTGAAAGTGAAGTCACTCAGTCGTGCCCGACTCTTAGCTACCCCATGGACTGCAGCCTATCAGGCTCCTCCGTCCATGGGATTTTCCAGGCAAGAGTACTGGAGTGGGTTGCCATTGCCTTCTCCGACTGGAAATTAGCAGGTATCCTCTATTTCGTGAGATTTGAGACATCAACATTTCTTTCCCATCAGCATAACACTGGTACATGAAATTCTATCATTAATATTGCATGGCTATGAGCTAATGCTCCTGGAGAGGGGATAACAGAATTAAGCTTCAAATAGTTATAACCCTTATATGAAAACATTTGTTTTGTCTTTTTTCTGGAAGTGATAAGAAGAGAGAAATTCCATACAGGTAATTTAGGACGAAAGTCAGTGAGGGAGGAGGCACAGAACTGGGGGGAAGCAGCTGGAATTCAATACCTGGAGGGTATATCTGAAGAATACATGTTCATGTATTTGGATGTAGATGAGGATGGGCAGGAAATGATAGTCCAGAAGATAAATTGTAATTCCTTCATGCTCAGCTTTGCATAGAGCTCACCTGCCCTGTCTGCAAGCGTCTACTGCCCTGACTGTGTATAAATGGCCACAGCTAATTAGTGCAACTTACAAGTAGCAGTACATTTCACAAAACATCTCTGAATACTTCTCGAGTTTCTCTTTGTGTCCTTAAGGGAGCAGTTGTTAGTAGGCATGTGGCTTGTGAAAGTGCCTTCCTTTCTCAGGTACAGTTTGAATGATGAGGAAACAGCAGCAGAATACTGGCTATTTTGAGGGAAAGGAATATAACAACTGATGAGATAGCTATAGAAATATCTTTTGTCTTCTTTATGAGTTTAGACACTATTGATGTTCAGAATAAATGCTTGTCAGTTATGTGTGTGTAATCTTAGAGGTGTACTGCCCCCATACCCTGGGAATGTGTTAACAGACACATTGGCCAGCTAAACACCTCATTCCACTTTGGAAGTGTGCTGTTGGAAGAAAGAAGCATGGGTCTTGAAGTAAAATCAATGTCTGTGGATACAGGGCAGAATTCTTAAAAAGAGGATGGAAATTCTCCTGAGGAAGGCTGGAAAATTGAGACAATTTTAAGTGAGGACTGAGAGGAAAGAGCTCATCCTAAAGCAATTTCCTGAGAAGGTTTAATTCCTTGGATCTTTCCCTCTAACCTCCCATGAGGTGGCAAACTATGAGAAAAGTCACAGTTAACATATAAATTTCAGATAAATCCACACACATACGGACACCTTATCTTTGACAAAGGAGGCAAGAATATACAATGGAGTAAAGACAATCTCTTTAACAAGTGGTGCTGGGAAAACTGGTCAACCACTTGTAAAAGAATGAAACTAGAACACTTCCTAACACCACACACAAAAATAAACTCAAAATGGATTAAAGATCTAAACGTAAGACCAGAAACCATAAAACTCCTAGAGGAGAACATAGGCAAAACACTCTCTGACATAAATCACAGCAGGATCCTCTATGATCCGCCTCCCAGAATACTGGAAATAAAAGAAAAGGTAAACAAATGGGATCTAATAAAAATTAAAAGCTTCTGCACAACAAAGGAAACTACAAGCAAGGTGAAAAGACAGCCTTCTGAATGGGAGAAAATAATAGCAAATGAAGCAACTGACAAACAACTCATCTCAAAAATATACAAGCAACTTATACAGCTCAATTCCAGAAAAATAAATGACCCAATCAAAAAATGGGCCAAAGAACTAAATAGACATTGCTCCAAAGAAGACATACGGATGGCTAACAAACAGATGAAAAGATGCTCAACGTCACTCATTATCAGAGAAATGCAAATCAAGACCACAATGAGATACCACTTCACACCAGTCAGAATGGCTGCGATCCAAAAGTCTGCAAGCAATAAATGCTGGAGAGGGTGTGGAGAAAAGGGAACCCTCTTACACTGTTGGTGGGAATGCAAACTAGTACAGCCACTATGGANCATAAGGGTGGTGTCATCTGCATATCTGAGGTTATTGATATTTCTCCCGGCAATCTTGATTCCAGCTTGTGCTTCTTCCAGTCCAGCATTTCTCATGATATACTCTGCATAGAAGTTAAATAAGCAGGGTGACAATATACAGCTTTGACGTATTCCTTTTCCTATTTGGAATCAGTCTGTTGTTTCATGTCCAATTCTAACTCTTGCTTCCTGACCTGCATATAGGTTTCTCAAGAGGCAGGTCAGGTAGTCTGGTATTCCCATCTCTTTCAGAATTTTCCACAGTTTATTGTGATCCACACAGTCAAAGGCTTTGGCATAGTCAATAAGGCAGAAATAGATGTTTTTCTGAAACTCTCTTGCTTTTTTGATGATGCAGTGGATGTTGGCAATTTGATCTCTGGTTCCTCTGCTTTTTCTAAAACCAGCTTGAACATCTGGAATTTCATGGTTCCTGTACTGCTGAAGCCTGGTTTGGAGAATTTTGAGCACTTCCTTCTAAAAAAAACCATCATATGGCCCAGCAATCCCACTCCTAGGTATATACCCTGAGGAAACCAAAATTGAAAAAGACATGTGTATCCCATTGTTCATTGCAGCACTATTTACAATAGCTAGAACATGGAAGCAAGCTAGGTGTCCATTGACAGATGAATGCATAAAGAATTTGTGGTACATATACACAATGAAATACTTCTCAGCCATAAAAAGCATGCATTTGAGTCAGTTCTGATGAGGTGGATGAATCTAGAACCTATTATACAGAGTTAAATGTGTCAGAAAGAGAAAGATAAATATTGTATTCTAAGGCATATATATAGAATCTAGAAAAAGGGTACTGAAGAATTTATGTAGAGGGCAGCAATGGAGAAACAGACATAGAGAATAGATCTATGGACATGGGGAGAGGAGAGGAGAGGGTGAGATGTATGGAAAGAGTAACAATGAAACTTACACTACCTTATGTAAAATAGATAGCCAATGGGAATTTGCTGTATCTCAGGAAACTCAAACCGGGGCTCTGTATCAACCTAGAGGGGTGGGATGGGAGGGAGGTGCGAAAGGGAGGGGATATATGTATATAACTATGGCTGATTCCTGTTGAGGTTTGACAGAAAACAACAAAATTCTGTAAAGCTATTACCTTCAGTAAAAAATCAATTAAAAAACTCATGCTTCATTGGTAATGTACTTTTGCATTTAACATCACATTCTAGTACTTCAGATTAAAAAAACAAGGATACTTCAGTCATTTCTTTCAGTGTCCTGGCTCTTTTGCTGGGTTCCGTGCTTCCCTTCACAGCTCTCCTCTCAGGCTTGTCAGCATCTTTCCTTCAGTCTGTATTTCCAACTTAGAAGGAACTCTTTTCTTTTTTGGTGTGGTCGTTATCAGGGCTCAGTCTAAGTTCTAGTTCCTCCAAAAAGCCCTTTAATTCTCTTCCACTTTTCTCTCTAATTTGTTACTGCTAATGAATTGTTGAAAACTTTTGATTGTTTTCATTTCTTAACTTAGACCTCAATCAAAGTCCATACCTTTTCTATGTAGTTATTTTCTTGAGACTAAAAGTGACCAGTAATTGGTAGAATTTTAAGCTTTGGAAGGTTGATGGGATGGACATTTTAGGGTCAGGCTATCTTCCTAGTTAGGCTTCCCTGGTGGTTCAGCTGCTAAAGAACCCACCTGCCAGTGTAGGAGATGCAAGAGACAGAGGTTCAAACCAGGGGTTGGGAAGATCCCTTTGAGAAGGAAATAGCAACTTGTGTGGGTGAGGGTGATTTCAAATGGGAAAATTTCCTCCTTCCTCCTACCCTTTATATCTCTGCTGGATCCTGTTAGTATACTTCAAGATTTCTCCTTAACTGCTTGTTGATCACTGAACCAATCAATATAATTTAAAAATATAGCTCTGTTCTTAGCAAGATCATTGTGAATGTGTTATTGATATATTGAATTTATAGAGTAACAGTTGTGAGTTTTTCTGGTCAAGATTCTTTTTGGTAGTCACCCATGCGTCCAATATATACATTGCATCTTAGTTATAACTTTTTAGGAGACCCTTGAAAAATCACAGGATACAAGATGATTAACTGCTAGAACTGAAACCTATGGGTGGAAGTGACAGTTCACATAGAAGAGGAGGACCAGGTTAGACATCCCTCCAAATGTTAGCCCAAATAGGATTTTAGTTCAAGCTTAGGGTGTGTCTGGGGCATGGGGAAGGGGGAGGGAGGGGGAGAGAAGGAAGGAAGATGATGGAGAGCAAAACTGAGAGGCAATGTTATCAATATAAGTGAGTAATAGTGTGAGTTTTCTGGAGTCGAACATTCAAATACAATAAATGATTCATGAAAATTGAACTGAAAATATTGACCAAGTTTGTTGACACCAAAAGACATAAATACAATTATTCATTTGACAGGAAAAACTATTTTACTTTTAGGGATTGGAAATATACAAAGATCTCAGTGTTGGTAAAGTTCTACCTTTATGTAGAGAAAGTAGAAAAAATGCCCATTCAGACGCTTGCAGATGTTTTAATATTTGGATAAATAAATAATAAAAATGTATAGATAAGACATCTATTTGAATTTTCATGTTAGATATATTTCATTATATGTAAATGTCAAATTAGAGACTTAAATCCCACAAATATTTATTAAACGCCTGCTGATGATGGTATGCCTAGAGAAGATAAGAAAGGTGATATAAGATGTTTGAATTTTATTTTGTATAAATGAAGAATCTTAAATTGAATAGTAGAATGCTATACAATATACATTTAGCATTTTATTACATACTTCCTACAGCTTAATTGGGTTTTTCTTATGTGCAGTTCTATTAATCTTAATACATGTATAGATTAAAGTAACTGTTACAGCAATTAGGCTACAGAACTGTCCCATCACTCCCAAAACTCCTCTCAGAGTCACAGTGTTACCCACACCTAAGCCCTGGCATCTATAGTTTGTTTTTCTTTTTGAGAATGTCATATAAATGAAATCATAGACCATGTAACTTGTAGGGTCTAGCTGCTTTCATTCCACTTAATGCCTTTGTTGTGTGTATCAATAGTTTGTTTCTTATCATTGCTGAATAGTATTCTACTGTATGGCTATATCACTGTTTAGTAATCCATCATCTATGGAAGAATATTTGGCATTTTCAGTTTTGGTGATTATGCATAGAGCTACTATAAACATTCTTGTGTATAGATTTTTCTGTGAATGTAGATTTTAATTTCTCTAGGGCAAATCAAGGAATGGGATTGCTTGTGTCTGTACAATTTATAAAAAGTGTCTTATAATTTATAAAAAATTATAAGAAATTGCCTAAGCTTTTTCCAGAATATCTTTCTGTTTTGCATTCTTACCAGTGGTGTATCAGAGTTCTAGGTGCTCTGGATTCTCCCCAAACTTGATATTTCAATAGAAAAATTAGCTGTTCTTATAGATGTATAGTGATATCTCATTTTGATTTTTAGTTGTATTTCTCTAATCACTAATGATATTGAACATATTTTTGTGTGTGTTTGCCATCCTTCTGTATATCTTTTTTGTTGAAGTGTCTTTTTAAGCTTTTTACCCATTTTAAATTGGGTGGATTGCTTCCTTTATGTTGAGTTCTGAGAGTTCTTTCTCTTACATTGGTATCAATGCAGACAGCAGATTAGGCAAAAATATCTAAAGGCACAGAAAGAAGGGAGGGAGCAGTAACTGATTTTCTACTATGTATGGCTTCTTCTGTTCTGAAATGTTCTTGTACATCTGTTAGTATTTTGGATTCATGCTTATTTCTTGACTCTGAATATCTACTTGAATAGTGAATGGCTGACCTGATGAGATGGCTGGATGGCATCACTGACTTGATGGATGTGAGTCTGAGTGAACTCTGGGAGTTGGTGTTGGACAGGGAGGACTGGCATGCTGCGATTCGTGGGGTAGCAAAGAGTCAGACACGACTGAGCGACTGAACTGAATTGAACTGATCTGACTTACTGGTTTTGATAGACTGCAGCTTAGTAATAGCTTATATACTTGCTTCTCCCAACGAGTCAGTTATCACCACTCCCATGTCCCAGATGAGGAAATTAAAGGGCTCAGAGAGACCAATACTTGTCCAAGGCCACTTAGATAGGTGAGCTGGAATTGGAACCCATCAATGTGGTTTCTACACCATTTCCTTTTTCCATGGCCCCAGAACAGATTGAAAAGCAAAATATATTCCATTATCTGCATGTAATCACTTAGGGAGGGCAGAAACCCTCTGACCAGACCGTACATTAACCATTTATACCATATGTGTATGTGGTATATATTTTGGTGATAGTCTAAGTTTCTTGAGTATTTTTGGGTGGGAAACTCAAGATCTGATCTCCAGTATTCAGCTCCAAACTTACATGAGATCCTCAGTCATATTTCAACTGTGTGCTAGCTAATAACTCTCTTCTCTTTTACAAGTAGAAATTATTCATATTTTTTTCCGATCAAAAAGTGCCAAAGTAAATTTATTTAATTTTTATTAAATCGATAGAAAGTTCTGTACAGATTAGTAAAATTATATGTAAAACCAGTTACAGTTTAAAAATAAAATATAGCTGGAACCACAACACAGCCTATTAAATTGGAACATTATTCTAAGCTTGGATGTGAATTGCACAAAATGACTGGAGGAAAATCATATTTTCCAAACCTAGCAGATGTTATTATGCCTCTCAAATCCATTTCCATTTTTTTTAACTCCTCTGAATACAAATTTCCCCAACTGGTATTTATGGTCTTTGGAAAGTCATTTAGTTGTTCCCAAGGACAGAGAGGATATTAGAATTTTTGTAGGGTGGTGTACAAAAGCTAAGTGGAAGAGCTGAGAGATTACCCTCTAGGACTGACCCCTACATTGGGTTAAACCTCCACTCTTTATGGACCAAAGGCAAGTATTTTTCCCTGTCCCTCACTGGAGAATTTTGCATTTATAGAGAAGTCTTTACACATGATTATACCATGAAATTTGAAGGAGTGTTAAACTTACTTGGGCTTAGGAAAGCTTTTCTAGGAATACTGCCCTGGCAAAGGTGAGGTATTTTCATCAAATTTATTAGCCAAGAGAGAAAAGCTTACTTTAATGTTCCCACTGGCCCCTTAAGTTATTTCTGTCTATCTGCTGTGGAGGAAAATAATTAAATTATTGATGTTTGTTAGCCCCTATGTGTAACTGCTTTTTCATTATATTGTTCATACACCCAATGTAAATATTCCAGACTTCAAGTAAATCAGTGACTCAAGACCAAAAATATATTAGTTTGACTAGTGATGCCAGTGTTTTCATTCCATCCAAGGAAAGTGGTATGGACTGATTTTATTTGCTGCCAACATTAATCCCAGTGTGATTAAGTTCAGAATATTTAAGTATGTATTTCCAGGGCTTGAAAAATTCCTGTGTCTTGGATTGCTTCAGAAATGTAAACCAACCTTTCTTTAATTATCACCCTCTAAACAATATCAAAGGGTAAATACAAAGGTCCAACTATCCCATTACTAGGTCCGTGTGCAGCCTGCCAAATACTCCTGGGGAAATGAGGTGGCCAGGGAGAAGGACTGGCAATCTGTTTTCCTGGAGTCATGCTTTAAATGTGATCTTGAAAAAAAAAAAAAAAAAAGTCTTATCTCTCCATCCCACTTCTATTCTGGGGCCCCTTGTTCTGGGTTCAGTTGAGTCCCATCTGAGAGTCTATGCTATGCTGATATCATAGAAAATATTATTGGACATTTTGCACTCTTCTCCTTTCTCCTAAAGACTTCATTTTCCAAATATTGGGTGAAAATATTTCCAGATTATATTGAAAGCTATAAAGTGGCTTTAAAAAGAGAATTATATTGAAATAAGATTTTTAAAATGTCATTCTGAAAACATTGACAAACACCTCAATGAAGTTTTAATAAGAACATTATTTGGTGTTCCCTTAACTGACAAAGCACTTAGAGATGATCCTTCATCTATCTGAGGTATAAGGAAAGGACCCCAGAGTGTTTGTTTCCACAGATAATCATTCATTTCACTTTGCTACATTGATAAACTTTGCAATAGAACTGCTAAGAAGCAGAGAATCCAGTGATTTGAGATATCTCTAAAGAGAGAAGAAAGTAGTATTGTGTTTTGTATTGCCAAGGAGCCACTGATGCAATAATTTAGGACAAATCCTTTCTTGTTCCCTTTGAAGATGGCAGCAAAAAGATATTTCTCAGGGGCACTTGCGAAATACTTGAGTGGCTTTGATTTGCAGTGTGAATCTTGGAGATCACACTAACCTGAGCAGGGGGAAAGCTTAATGTCCCAGGAAGTTGTTTTACTTCTTGGTACTTAAGTAGGTAGTACAACGTGCATTCCAGCATTCTTAATAAAGAGCTTCTCCAGTGAATTACAGTGGGAAATCTCTGCCTCATCACCAAATCTTTTAAACTATTTACTCCTTAGACAAACTATAGCAAAGTAGGAAACACCCCAAACAGCATGTCTCCTTTAATGAAAATACTTTGGATCTTTTAATGGCAAGACATTGCTGACTCTCTCCTTTTATCACTTAAAAATGCCACATGTAGTCATTTAGAAACATTTTATTGGAATATCGTTGATTTACAATGTGGTGTTTCTGCTATACAGCAATGTGTATCAGTTACACGTATATATGCATCTACTCTTTTTTTAGATTCTTTTCCCATTATATGCCATTACAGAATATTGAGTTCCCTGTGTTATACAGTAGGGCCGTATTAGTTATCTATTTTATATATAGTAATGTATATATGTCAGTCTCAGTCTCCTAATTTATCCCACTTCCCCATCCCTGCTTTCCTCTGGGCACTCCTAAGTTTGTTTTCTACTTGTATGACCCTATTTCTGTTTTGTAAATAAGTTCATTTGTACCATTGTTTTTAGATTGCACATATAAGTGATATCATCTGATATTTGTCTTACTTTCCTCAGTATGACAATCTTTACATCCATTCATGCTGCTTCAACTGGCTTTTTTTTTTTTTTTTAATGGCAACTGTAGCCATTTTTGAGGAGAATTAAGGAGCATGGGCCATTCCATAATTTCAAAACTAATGTCATGTTATTTAATGCATAAAAGGAGCAAGATAATGGGAGAATTAATTACTTGACAAAATGCTTAATGCAATAAAATAAGAGAATTGGCCCTAGGATGAGGTCATGTCCATAATATTGTGGGGCAAGTGGTTCAGGCTCTCTGTTTTTGTCTAGTGTGTCAGGGAATTTACAAGCAAACTGACAGGTTTAGATTTCTGCTTTCCCCTCCGTGTCCTACTACACAGTCTACACAAATGCCTCACAGTCTTGGTGTCAAATAAAAATGGTCTCACTTGACTTTGGGGGGTTATTAAATAATCTTTCCATACACAGAGAGCTCACACACAGCCCCCAGGCCTGGAATCTCCCCAGTTTACTTCATCAAAATGTTTTCTTGTTCCTGTTGAACAAAATAGGGTTAAGCCAGTTTGAAAACAGTTTTGCAGTTGATTTGTAGTGTTTTTCTCATTCTAATGGATTAAGATAATCACACACATACATTTACTGCATGAATTCTACTTCTGACACTACACCATTGTTATTGTTATTATTCAGGATTATTAACATAGTATGTGTGTGTTGTCACGTCAGTCGTGTCCGACTCTTTGCGACCCTGTGGACTGTAGCCTGCCAGGCTCCTCTGTCTGTGCGATTCTCCAGGCAAGAACACTGGAGTAAGTAGCCTTTTCCTCCTC
>SJYX01007858.1:9431-32875 GCA_006410675.1 Oreotragus oreotragus | reverse complement strand
AAAAAAGGTCTTCAGTTGAACATAAAATCACTAAACATGAAGAAAAATTATAACTTGGACTCCAAATGAAGCACTTCTCTTTCTCAAAGGACACTATTTAGAGTATTTAAAGAAAAGTTACAGTATAGAAGATCTTTTATATAGGTATAATTCAGAAAACTGAGATCATGGCATCTGGTCCCATCACTTCATGACAAATAGATGGGAAAACAATGGAAAGAGTGACAGACTTTATTTTTTTGTTTGGCTCCAAAGTCACTGCAGATGGTGACTGTAGACATGAAATTAAAAGACATTTGCTCCTTGGAAGAAAAGTTATGACCAATCTAGACAGCATATTAAAAAGCAGAGACATTACTTTGCCAACAAATGTCCATCTAGTCAAAGCTATGGTTTTTCCAGTAATCATGTATGGATGTGAGAGTTGGACTATAAAGAAAGCTGAGCACCAAAGAATTGATGGTTTTGAACTGTGGTGTTGGAGAAGACTCTTGAGAGTCTCTTGGACAGTGAGGAGATCCAACCAGTCCATCCTAAAGGAAATCAGTCCTGAATATTCATTGGAAGGACTGATGCTGAAGCTGAAACTCCAACACTTTGGCCACCTGATTCGAAGAACTGACTCATTTGAAAAGACCCTGATGTTGGGAAAGATCAAAGGTGGGAGAAGGGGATCATTGAGGATGGGATGGTTGGATGGCATCACCGACTCAATAGACATGAGTTTGAGTGGACTCTGGGAGTTGATGATGGACAGGGAGGCCTGGCGTGCTGCAGTCTATGGGGTTGCAAAGAGTCAGACATGACTGAGTGACTGAACTGAACTAAATATAATAATATATACTGTGTATGTATATATTATGTATTATAAGTTATATAAGAGTTTATATATAAAATATAATTGTTATATATACGTGCATATATGTGTATATATATGAAAGGGATGGAGAGAGAGGGACATTGGGAGAAATATATCTACAGTATGTAAAGAGAAATAGGAAGCAGGCACCCCAGAGAGAATCATGGACAAAATATTTCAACAGATCCTTCATATCTGAATGATCAATTAGCCTGGGAAAAGTTGATCAATCTCATTACATGTCAGGTAAATGTAAATTAAAACTGTAATTAGATATCGCTACACCTGTTCCAGAATAACCACCATTACATACAAAGTTGAAAATACCAAGTTTTGGAGAGGATGTGGAACAACTGGATGTCTCGTATATTGCTAGTGGAAGAGTAACTAAATCCATTTACTTTGGAAAACTGACACTGTCCAGTAAAACAATGTGTGCACACTCTCATACAGAAATGCTACTCTCAGGTCTCTATCCCCCCAGATGGATGTATATGTCAGCTAAGAATGTTCCTGGTAGCATATATTACAGTTCCTACTAGAAATAAATCTCTGTCACGTATGGAATACATTGTAGATTATTCATATAGTAGGATACTATACTGACTCATTTGAAAGAACTGACTTTCAAACTGACTCATTTGAAGAGCTGACTCATTTGAAAAGACCCTGATGCTGGGAAAGATTGAAGGCAGCAGGAGAAGGGGATGACAGAGGATGAGATGTTTGGATGGCATCACCAACTCAGTGGACATGAGTTTGAGTAAACTCTGGGAGTTGGTGATGGACAGGGAGGCCTGACGTGCTGCAGCCCATGGAGTCACAGAGTTGGACATGACTGAGCAACTGAACTGAGGATACTCTACAGCAATGAGAATTAATGGGCAAAGCTACATGCGTGCAACAACATGGATATTTTTCATAAGCACAATACTGATCCAAGAAACCAGACACAAGAGAGAATATATGGATTAATTCAATTTAGAGAGAATTGTAAAATAGGCAAAATTAACCAGTTGTGTTAGAGGTCAGCATAGTGGTTATCTTTGGGAGAGGGAATCCCTGGTGGGGCAAAAATGGAGGTTTCTAGGGTGTTGGTAACCTTCTACTTATTGATCTGGATGGTATTTACACAAGTGCATTCACTCTGAAAATTCCTCTTATGATTTGTGCACTTTTCTCTATATCCTATCAAGTTCATTAAGCCGATGAATGCTTAGAGTTGTTTGCTACCATTTGTGTGTTGATTGGAAAGGGCCAATGAAAGGGAGGGAGAGGACGAATCTGATGGGATGCAGCCCGGAGGAGGTGAGTAGGATGAGGCGGGGGCATAGGTGTTTTCAATTAGACAGAAGGTCTCCTTTCCTTTCCTTTACATCTTTTATCCTAAACTTCTCTTACTTTGTCTCTCCCATCTTCACTCTTTTGGGTAGTTCAAATTTGCCTAAAGAATTGCAAAGAATTGCCTTCATGTGAAATCCGTAGGAGTGTTGAGGCTGTTTTTAAAAAAGCTTTCCCAGTGGCTTTGTTCTTGGTTAGACCATCCTTGGGGTTCCCTGGTGGCTCAGCTGGTAAAGAATCCTCCTGCAAGGCAGGAGACCCCGGTTCCATTCCTGGGTCAGAAAGATCCCCTGGAGAAGGGATAGGCTACCCACTCCAGTATTCTTGGGTTTCCTTGGTGGCGTAGCTGGTAAAGAATCCACCTACAATGTGGGAGACCTGGGTTTGATCCCTGGATTGCAAAGATCCCCTGGAGGAGGGCATGGCAACCCACTCCAGTATTCTTGCCGGGAGAATTGCATGAACAGAGGAGCCTGGTTGGTCTATAGTCCATGGGGTCACAAAGAGTTGGACTGAGTGACTAAGCACAGCATGGCACACAGACCATCTTTACATTGATTAGGAACTAAGATTGTGTTTTCTTCTTCTCTTCATTCTGTGCATATGAGAATAAAGATTTGATTGGGTGCTCTGGTGTAGGCACTTATAATAGGATCAAGTACAGAATAAAGATACCCTCTACATGAAACTAAAAGATAATAAGGCCCCAATGTATACTAAAAGCAATTTATTACATTCTAACAACTTGATTATCTCCTTTGGAAAGAGTGAACACTTCTGCCTACTTCTTTTCTGTTACTGCCCAGACTTGCCTGAAGTGACTTACCACTTTACAGTTGCAACTGAATTAATCTTATAATTGTTTTGGTTTTCCACCTGGCTGAAGTCATGGGGGCTTTCTTTCAGAATTGGGCCAAATTAGGCAGAATTTCTTTGGAATGACTATACATCATAGTATACAGAACATTTAAGGACTAGATTTGCAGAGGAAATGAAAGTAACTTTTTGGGAATTAGAACTCTGTCGTTTGAGTTTTCTGAAATTTTTTGACTGGCACAGTATCCCTGCATTTGATCATATCGGGGTGGTGATCTCTTTTCTTTAAGGGCTTTATGGGTAATCTTCCTTTCCAATCCGTTATCTCTTGACTGCTGGAGAGTGAGGCTGTGCAGATCATTTCACAGAGCCTTTGTAACCAAGTCACTGAAGATTAAACAGGCAAGGAAATAGTTTCCTGATGTATTCCAATTGTCATGGCTCCAAGATTTGTTTAATAATGACACAAATTGTTTTTATATTGTTTCTTTCTCTCATCAAGGGAACCACTTTTTCCCCCTTTTTTTCCTTTCTGGTAAAACACAAGATAAACCTAGCCACATGTATGCAGGACAAATTCTACAATTTATGAGGTCTAGTTTAAGTTCTATATCTACATGTATGCTTCCAACATTGCTACAAACCTTAACTATCTTATTTTGTGAATATGTAAAATGTATACACACTCCACCTGCAGGTCAGTGTCTAACAATATAACTTTATCACATGTACCTGTCTGATATTTCCAACTGGATTAAAGCTCTCTGAAGATAAAAATCACACATTACGTTTCTGATTTGTAAACTCCATAAATGGTTTCTGTTTTTTCATGACATCTTAAAAAATAAGTACAAGAACCCTATTAATATTAAGAAAGAAACCTACATTCTCAAGTCAATTTCATCCAATTTTAGAATTAGACATTTTTATAATAATTCACTTCTTTTTTGGAATCCATAAGAAAAATGAAATGGTAAGCAAGAGTTGGAATGCAGAACTCAACTTCAGTCAAGATGAAAATAAAGAGAAGTAGGGAGTTATGAGTAGCTTGGCTATTTATGTTTGAAAAATTTTCTTCTTCAGTTATTTGGAACATAGCCACACACATCTGCTTATATGCCAGAGTTTGAGTTTATACCTTTGGTGTGATGGAACTAATTTTGCTAAAAATATCTTGACTCAACAGTTTTATAACTTTAAAACCAAACGTTACTTTTATGAGTTCTAGCCATTTCCTTTTTTGCCCCAAAGCATTAGAACTAAGAAAACACAATTGCAGCTAACTATCAATGGGAGCTATGTGTTATAATGACAAGTGACAGTTGTTTATAATTATATCATTCATTTCCCTAAAAAAAAAAAAATAAGGCTTTGTGCAGAAAACATCAATACCAAAGTACAAACACTTTTCAGCTTTTCTAAGCATGAGTTTCATTTATTTTTTTAAAATTGAGCTTTACTTTTGAGTATACAACTTTGTTTTTATTTTTTGGATTTTGGTTTTCTTAAGTCCTATGAGTGTTCCAGGAGACATTTAGCAGAGCACACATATTTGATTAAATACTGGTGAGATCAATCAATATCATGATGAATAAATACAGCTCTTATCCCAATCTGGCATTACAGAGATGTTTTCTAAGGCCACAGGAAATGGCAGGACAGAGCAGGAACAAAGTGGCAACCAAAGGTCTCCATGTGGAATAAGGGAATTGATGTGGGGTGTTAGGGAGTCAGGCTGAGATGGCAGAGCTCAGCAGCAGCAGGTATATTATGACTCACTTGAGAACACATGAGTCATGTCTCAATTCCCAAGCCTCCTCCTGCCTCATACTCTTGTTCATGTTCCATACTTTTAGTTCAGTCCTATTCTACACCCTAGTTGGCCAAGAACTGTAACAATTTCAATCACTTCTTATTTTCTTTACAAAATTTTTTTAAATTGAAGGATAATTACTTTATAATATTGCATTGGTTTCTGCCATACATCAACATGAATCAGTCATAGGTACACATATGTCCCCTCCCTCTTGAACCTCCCTCTCACCTCCCACCCCTTCCCACTCCTCTAGGTTGTTACAGAGACTTGGTTTGAGTTCCCTGAGTCATGCAGCAAATTCCTATTGGTTATTATTTATTTTACATATGTCAGTGTATTTGTTTCCATGCTACTCTGTCCGTTTGTCCCACCCTCTCCTTCCTCTCCCCCTTTCCTGGGTCCATAAATCCATAAGTCTATGAGGTGGATGAATCTAGAGCCTATTATACAGAGTGAAGTAAGTCAGAAAGAGAAAAACATCATATATTAATGCGTCTCTCTATATATAGAATCTACAAAGATGGTACTGATGAACCTATTTTCAGGGCAGTAATGGAGACACAGACATAGAGAAAAAAAAATTATTTTTGTCTCTGGGTTTCTGTTCCAATTAATCCTTTCTCTCCTTTTGCTTTGTCTCTGGTATTGAATGCATCCATTTTTTGTCACTTTCTCTCCTGATTTCTGCAGATTTGGATCTCAGTTTCTTATTCGACCTCAAGGACCAGTAAGTCATTCTTCATGTAGGATTTTTAGAAACATTATTGATCTAATTTTTACAAGGTTTCTGCTTCTTGACCAATTTGTGCCTTGAGCACTGCTGCTGCTAAGTCACTTCAGTTGTGTCCGACTCTGTGTGACCCCACAGACAGCAGCCCACCAGGCTCCCCTGTCCCTGGGACTCTCCAGGCAAGAACACTGGAGTGGGTTGCCGTTTCCCTCCCCAATGCATGAAAGTGAAAAGTAAAAGTGAAGTCGTTCAGTCTCTTAGCGACCCCATGGACTGCAGCCCACCAGGCTCCTCCATCCATGGGATTTTCCAGGCAAAAATAGTGGAGTGGGTTGCCATTTACCTCCTTGTAAATCCACAGAGCCCTAAAACCCACAAAATAACTCAATGGATGGAGTACTGTAGGTTCAACTGTGGTAGCAGTAAGTAATTCATAATGTGTATGTGGAAACTGGAGAGAGAGAATTGCAGGAAACTCTGGACAGAGGTGTGATAATGGGTTATGTGATTATGAAAATTACATCTGGGGAAGTAACAGAACTGGAGGACTATAGGGGCTGAGACGACTTTAGAGGCCTAATTCTTTGGCTGTGGGAGAGGAAAGATTAAAAGGAAGGAAGGGGAGAAATATGCTACTGAGGGGCAGATTTATTTCCTCTCCATTATGCCTGTAGAACTGATAAGAGATTGTGGTGGCAGAATCGATCAGTCAGCAAGCCAGATTAACAGTGCACAGAGGTAGGATAGCTACAGGATGTGGCCCTTGTAGGTTTTGGTGCAACTTCCCAGACTGTCATTAGGAAGCTGAGGACAATTCAGTGTTCATGGGGCCTTTTCTATCATATTTATTTCTGGTAAATAAATAGTACGTTGCATTTTTGTTTAATTTGACAGACATGCACTAAACACCTATGGGCTAGGCCTATGCCATATACTAAGGACAGAAGAAAGAAGCAAAGGAAGAAATGATAAATAAGAAAGGGAACAAGGGGGAGTTCCCTGGTGGTCTAGTGGTTAGGATTCGGTGTCCTCACTGCTGGGGCCTGGGTTCAATCCAGGGAGTCAGGGAACTCCCTCGGGCCTCATGGTGTGGCCAGAATAAAAACAGGGTTGGGGAGGAAGGTAGAAAAGATGGAAAGAAGGAGGAATAGAATTAGTTCCTTGGTTCCTGTCCTCAGGGAATGTATCTTCTCATAAATTTTGTCATCACTCTTAGGTTGTATTAATAAAATGCTAAGTTAGAATGAAGTCACACTATTGTAAATATAAATATTATAGGTTACTTCAAGTGGATGGTCCAGCAATCCTCACTTTCTCAAAATTGTGTATGCTGATCCAGAGATAGCTAAGTGATTGCTTCAGCTTAGCTGTTTCATCTTACATTTGGACACGTTTACATTTTACATCTTACACATTTATAAATGTGCCCTTATGTTGACAGCTCTAGTTTTTCTTTTCCTTTCTTCAACATTATCAGATATTTGATACATGGTTTTTGGCACTGCAGATTTTGGTCAGATGGTCAAATGGGTATGAAAAAAGTCAGATTAGTGGCATCTGTCATTTTCATGGTCTGAAGTAGGCCTGGGACAGAGACAGAGTCTATGAAGTTAAAGATAAAATGCTCGCTTAAGATGGAAGTTAGGAGGCCCAAGTAGGAGGATATATGGTTTTCAGAAATTGAGAACTAAAGCCTATAGCTGGAACAAAATTTCTCTACTCCACATTTAAATTTTGGGGTATCCATCATCTGTCAGGCTATCCTCTTTCCTACAAGGGTGGCTAAGAAATGCCTCTTCATCAGAGGTAGGCCCTTTCAGCCTGGCTCTGCCCCTTTGAGTTCATGAGTTCATGTAAAACAAAGGTTGGAAGTGAGCTGGTTATACCTTTTGCAGAGAGTGATTCTTCATGCAGAGAAAAAGTATCACTTTTTTTTTTTTTTCTGGCCATGCAGTATGGCTTATGGGATCTTATTTCAGCAACCGGGGATTGAACCCAGGCCCTCAGCAGTGAAAGTGCTGCGTCCTAACCACTGGACCACCAAAGAAGTCCCAGAGAAGATATTTCTTTCATTCTCCTTTCCATGGGAGTTGAAAGATATCCAACTGGTTGCTTTCTCTCAAGGCAAGGGAAGGGAATCACAGAGTTTGGGCAAGTCTATTAGACTGGTAAAACGACCTCCAGTGTCCTGTAGAATCTCTGCCAGGCAGCTAAGCTTGCTGATCTGCCCTGAGATTGCTGAAATCAGGCACAGAGCTCCGAGATGCTTGGCATCCTGGTGTGGTGCCTGAAGTTCTCAGTACCCAGAGTTAGGGAGAATGAACTTATTTGTATCTTTAGGCTCCTGAGTTGCGGGTAATAGTGGTATCTGGGCCTTAGCTTATAAGTTTGCTGGGGTCTGCTATAGTTAGGAGCAAAAGCTCATGTGCCAAAACACTGCTGCTTAAACCAAACACAAAATAAGAAGAGTTATAGCCCTGCCATAGGCAGCACATAGCAAAATGCATTTCTTTCTCCCTTTTTCCTATAGTATCAATGATAACCTCAATGAAAGGGTCAGGGACAGAAGACTAGGGTAGTTCTGGTTTAAAATATTCTCACCTACTGTGTTTAAAGAATTTTCCCTATTTTTTCCTAATTGTGAGAGTCAATATTTTAATGAGCAGAATAGAGTGTTAACAATGAAAATGGAACTGCTTTAAATAGTGCATGTTAAAAAATTTGAAAAAGAGTCAGGTTAGTATGCCATAATGAAACTCATTGCCCAGAGAAAAGGGGAGCTCAAGACAGCATGTTGGTTACAATTATTGGCAAAAATAAAGTTGTTTTATATTCATACCACACAAATTGATATTGTTCAGTTTTAGTAGTTAAGAGTTCTGCTCAGTGAGCCCTGCAGGAGGTGGATAGCCCCAACAACTGGTGCTATTTGGAATCTTTCATCCTTGGCTTATGAGTTTTAATGACTGACTTTGGGAAAATAAGATATATTTCACTAACATTTACACATTATCTTATCACATTAAAAATATGCTAGATAAAAACATGGTCAGGCATCCTACTTGATAGATACACTGAGAGTTTTCTTTTTGTTGCTGCGTGTAAGAAAAGATGCCGTTCATCAAAACTTTCCTTCAGAAGTTTATTGAAAGCATTAGGCAGCAGAGGAAAAGATACAAAAGATAAAAAGATTGGAAAGAAAGATACAAAACTGTCATTATTCATAGATGACATGAAATATAATTTCAGTAATAGTTTAGCAAGTTTCCTGAATACTAATTAATGGATAAAAATAATGGATTTTTCTATACTTTAGTAATTATAGATAGAGAATGATGCCATTTAAATAGCTTTAAAAATGCCAAATGGGAATTCCAAATTCCTGTAAAATTATGGTATTTAACTACCTAAATCTGAACTTCTCTCTGTATCTTCTAGAAATATTTAAGGTTAAAAACAGGAAGAAAAAATGTACTCTTAATTCACACCTACAGCATAATTAGGAGAAAGAGAAATCTACAAACTGACTTGAGCTTGTAACTGGGAAAATAAATATTTAAAACCATCAGAGTCACCTCTAGATCCCAATCTAGGACAGAGTCAAGTAGAGGATATGTAGAAACAGGAGGGAGGCAGGTGTTAGCAGGAGTGAAGCACAGATCAAATCACTCTCTGAACAAAGGATTCCACTCTCAGTGTGAATGCTGAAAATCGATGTGAATCCTGGTGTAGGAGGGTACCAGTTACTAGGGAATCAAAAGTGAAGTGAAAGATTAAAGGTTTTCACACTGTAAAAACATTTCTTACCTCCCACACCCCTAGAAAAACAACTAGGAAGTAGAGGACAACTGAAACACAGTTCAACATTCATTAAACACCATTAAACAGGTATTTTTACATGTGAAAGAACACTTTCAATCAGAAATTCAAAAACCTAGAATGGAGAAGAACAATAGCATAAAAGGAGAAGAAAAGAAAAAAAGAGGCAGATGTGAGACAAAAGTTGATCAAATAACCTCAGGGGGAACTGTTGAGAAAAATATTTTTAATAATCACTTCAGAGATAAAGACAAAATTATAGCCTACTCAAGGGAGAATGATTAGACTGAAAATATGAAGGTGAGGCATGGTCATAGCCAATGTTTTCTTTATTTTTTCTAAGTCGCTTCAGTCGTGTCCAACTCTGTGCGACCCCATCGACAGCAGCCCACCAGGCTCCCTCGTCCCTGGAATTCTCCAGGCAAGAACACTGGAGTGGGTTGCCATTTCCTTCTCCAATGCATGAAAGTGAAAAGTGAAAGTGAAGTCACTCAGTCGTGTCCGACTCTTAGGGACCCCATAGATTGCAGCCTACCAGGCTCCTCAGCCCATGGGATTTTCCAGGCAAGAGTACTGGAGTGGGTTGCCATTGCCTTCTCCAGAGCCAAGTGTAGAAAAACCAAATAAGAAAAGTAAATGAATGAGAAAAGATTCGATGTAGAATACAGGCAAAGAAAGTCCAACATACAAGTGATTGTGGTCTCCAAGAAAGTACAAATAAAGTAATAGAACTAATATTTAAAACTAATTCAGTAAAATAAATTGTGGAAATTTAAAACTACACTTACATTTATTTGATGGAAGGGCCTACTGTGTCCCTGAACATCTGACCATAAATGTCATCTCTGAGACATGTCCTAGTTAAACTTTTAGACTTAAGGAAAATTCTTGAGATAGGCAAAAAGATCATCTGGTATTCCCTTCCAGAGTACACATATTGAAGGGCCAAAACCATCATTCCTCAGATGTCAGTGTGGCTAAGGTTTTGAATAAGATTTAATTTCTACCAATAAGATGCACACATGAAACTATGAATTCAGAACTGAACTAGGTGGAGAGAGATGCAGCGGTAGACAGAGATCTATTTTTCTGGCAGTGTTCTAGCATGAGAGTCAGCAGTTCTGACAGCAGCTTCTAGACATCCAGGTTGTGATCTCAGTGGTGTAATGTTAGAACCAGCTGTTGGCACAAGGACTTAAAAATTGTGCACTTCTCTGACAATCGTGAAGAGAGCAATTTCCCTGGTGGGCCAGTTCTGGGGTGTTCTGGGAGTCAACTTTGGAGCATAGGAACACTTAGTCCTCTGAACTAAGATCTCTTCATTCTTAGAATAGTTAGAGATATTTTGCCTTTTTTAAAAAAACTGAATCCTAACTGGTAAAATATCCTATGGGAGAAAATATCTTAAGGAAAATATCTTGAAAAGTTGATGTGATATGTGTGTGTGTATTGCTGATTCACTTTGCTGTACACAGAAACACAGCATTATAAATAACCTGTACTCCAATAAAAACAAACAAAAAAAAAGTTGATGGTATTCTCTTGAAGCTCCTAAGCCACAGAATTCATTATGGAATACCCTGAACTATTAGACTACCAATATTTGCAGCCTTCAATACGCCAAGTAACCTGGCTATTCATCCTCCAGTCTCCACTGAAATAGTCATTAGAGAATCAAGCCCAAATCAGTCATTCCCTTACTATCTTGCTCCTACCTCTTGTCTTATGTTCACTACTTTTCAATGATTACAGCAGCTACTGCCATATCAGTCAAAGCAAGCCACTTCTACTAATTCTGAAATCTGCATTACAGAGGGATCGTCTAGGCTTTTTTAGGAAATGTTAGGACCAGACTCTGGCCTGTCATCTTGGCTAAGGATAAGACAAATAGGGCTAGCTCTTCCCATAACGTTCCTTGTTATGGGGCTTTGGGGACTGGCAGAGGGGCTTAAAGCTTTGCTTTCAAGTGAACACTGTTCCTAGCTCTGCTGTTACTGTTTCCCAGGGAAGGTGAGTTCTTAGAATATTGTTGGAGAAAAAGACGATTGTATTCCATTATAAAAGTTAAATAGTCTATCTAGGCCAGGACCTAACAGAGACCTGGAGTTTGATCATAGAAGAACAATTGCCTAGGCCAAACCTAGGAAATCAAAGGATAATTTAAGTTGGTCCCAAGGCAATGGAAATCAGAGGGTAAAGGCAAAGACAGTGGTGGGTTGCCTGTCATGTGCTTGTCACAGCAAGATTGTGAACTTACTTAGGAATGAAAGGGTAAAACTCTTTCAAAGGAGCATGTGTGTTGGCATAATAAGGCATGCTTATTTTTGTCTCTTGCCTTTGTACTTACTGCAAAGTCTTCCCAACAGTTTTATGCAGCTGGTCTCGCTCCTATCTGAGGTAAGTATTGGTTAATTATTAAGAACATGAATGCTGCCATGAACATGCCTCCAAATCTCCATTTTACCCTTTAACATATCTGTGACCTAGGGCTTTCTAGGTAGCACAGTGTTAAAGAATCTGCCTGCAATGCAGGAGACACGGGAGACTCGGATTCAATTCCTGGGTTGAGAAGATCCCCTGGAGGAGGAAATGGCAACCCACTCCAGTATTCTTGCCTGAAAAATCCCATGGACGGAGGAGCCTGGTGGGCTACATTGTGTGGGGTTGCATAGAATCGGACACGATTGAGCAACTGAGCGTGCGACAGGTTATATGGATATAGATATTTCATAATTCAGTATAGATATAAATGTATTTCATTTATTTGTCAAAATAGCTACAGTTGTTAGAATGCCTGAGGAAAGGTTTATGGAGGGCAGTGGGATTTTTGGGTGCATGGAGGAGACAGATCCCATGGCAGGCAGCAATGGGGCATCTCAGTCCTGGGAAGAGAATTCGTGGGAAGATGGGAATAGATAACTCCTGAAGTTAAGGGAATGATGGAGAATACACTTATCATGCAGAACAAAGTAGGCCTTCTTTGGTAGCAAAGAGGAGGTCAGGACAATAGGGCCAGTGTGGACAGCTTTAATGCCTTTGTCTTCTATTTAATCTATTTAACCTCCTTTGGTCACTACAGCCTAGTAAGTCACACTGAAAACTTAACTTTACTGGCTCAGGCCAAATAGCCTAGGGGAGTCCTTGTTTCTGTAATTGAAAAGCAATATAAGAAGCAAAGGTTTTCAGGATGAGCTATCATCTGCATCCACAAAATTCAATATTCCACTAGAAGTGAAAGATGCACTCGATTATTAAATGTCCACTTTATTTAGAGAAACATGCCTAGGACAAGGCTAAACAGCAAGCTTGCAAACTTTTATTTGCTGAATCAGTGAACAGGCTGGTGATAACTCTATTCTTTATGGTAATTGATTCACAGTGGTTGTTTTTTTTTTCCTGGGTATGTGATGAGGAAGGAGGAAGAAGAACAAATGTTTTCTCTCTCTACAATGCTTAAATAAACTTTCTAGTATTTTAAATGCTTGGACTCTTAAGAAGCCCATGCATTACATAACTGAGTGAAGTGGGGTTTCAAATGACTGTGCTCATTTCCACCCCTAGGTCAGCTAGCTTATCTCACTGAGGTAAGAAAAACCTATACCTTACTACGCAAAAGCTCTCAGTGTCCTTTTCAGCTGAGTCCCCCCCGCCCCAACACACACACAAAACCCCACATTGCATAGGCAGGGACCATGGCTCATGCTACTTATTTTTTCAGGTATATTTCATATCTATATCAGACCAGTTCTCTGACTCCTTTGTATTCAGTAGTCATTGTGCTAAT
The DNA here is from genome assembly GCA_006410675.1 of Oreotragus oreotragus. Taxonomy (NCBI): domain Eukaryota; kingdom Metazoa; phylum Chordata; class Mammalia; order Artiodactyla; family Bovidae; genus Oreotragus; species Oreotragus oreotragus. The sequence continues at coordinate 19,710 of SJYX01007858.1, read as the reverse complement.
TGTTATGCAAGTGATTTAAAAATGTGGTTCCAAATCTAAAGATGGCCAGAAAAACTGAGAGGACAACTTGTTTGATAGATCTACTTCCTTTGCCATTTTAAGAGTCTTGTAATTATCTGTATAATGTAAACATCTGCAAATAAACTAATTGGTTTACTATAGTGTGGGCTTTAGACTGGGGCTTTCCAGGTGGCTCAATGGTTAAGAATACACCTGCCAGTGATGGAGACATGAGTTCGATGCCTGGGTTGGGAAAATTCCCTGAAGGAGGAAATGGCAATCCATTCCAGTATTCTTGCTTGAAAAATCTCATGGACAGAGGAATCTGGTGGGCTACAGTCCACAGGGTCATAAAGAATCAGGCATGACTGAGCCACTGAGCATGCACACACGCACTCGTGGAACTTAGATTGAAAATTTTCACTTCTATACAATAGAAAAATAACAGAAAGGAAAGAGAGTAGCTATTAACTTGGCCTTGTGAGAACTATATCTTCTGGCTCTTAGAGGGTAGAGAATATTGACAGTGAATTTTCACCTCCATTCATCCTTTGGGCAGTTAAAATTTTTGTACCCACTGTGTGCCATGCCATCATCCCACAACTCTCAGAGGCTCCATAAAACTTCTGAAGGTACGTAACATCAGCACGTTATAGCTTACTGTCTTAAAACGTAAATCCTTGTTTCTTCTACATGCTTGGTATTGGCTGCTTTTCTTTCAAATGCTGGGAGGATTTATTTTCAACCTTTCTCTCCTGGACACCACTGCTCCACCTTTCCCGCTCCACCACTCCCCTTGAACCTTTCAATACCTCCAAATATTCTGAAATAGGTGTGACGCATCAAATCTGTTTTCTCTACAAAATGGATCACTCTTCTGTTGCAGAACTTAGGACTTTATTTGTTGAGGAAAGCACCAGAATGTTCCCTGATGAAAAAAAGATTAATTTTAAAATCACTTATTATCTCTTAGCCTGCAGCCACCTGATGTTTAAAAAGAACAAGAAACAAGCAAAAAAAACCCTCTAGAATCCAACTCTCTGTAAATGATCCTTTTAATTCACCTTTGCCAGAAAACACTTTTTTTGCTGAAAGAATGCCCCAGTTTTTTTACCATTTAACTTCCAAACCACATCATTGATTTACCTTTTCTTCTACCTGCAGTTGTTTATGACTCTCCATCATGAAGAACACAGACCTTAGACTAAAAAAAAGGGTAAAGATGAATAGGTTTAGCATACATACACCATGGAAGATAGCTGCTCTGCGCTGTCACTTAAATCAAGCTGTGTAAGAGTTTCTTTCTTGGTTGGCTGACAAGAGAGCAGTGAGCTATGTGAGGAGAATGCTGCACCATTTCCCTTGGGCACTTTGACAGACAATCAAGTGTGATAAATCACATACCATTCCAAGTGCCAAGGTAAATAAAATTTTTAAAAGAAAGCTCTTCTTACTTGGTAAGATTAGTAGGAGACTTTTCTTAGAAGACTAATTATATTAGAATGCCTTTAAAAAGTCTTTTTTTTTTTTTGCACCTTTCTGCAAACTAAAAGTAGATATCCATTAAAAACTCTGGGAGAGGAAAAAAAAAATCACTTTTTTTGTTTTTAGATGATAGATGTCAATATTTTGGTCTTTTGTATAAAATAACAGATTGGTCCTTTCTGGGTCTACGTGAAAATCTATCTTATAGGGCCAAAGGATCACACCAGCCCCAACTATGTGCACGCGTGCACACACACACACACACACACACACACACACACGCCCTGCCAGTATATATTTGCATAAATAATAACTCTACTGGGGAAAAGAGTCGATGAGGATAGAAATTTTGTGTATGGGTATCTAAGGTAAGAAGGAGAACATTAGAGAGAGAAGCCTGTAGTTCCGGCACAGTCTGCCACTCTTTCTCTCTAGTTCTATTTGAAATACACTCTAGATTGGGTACAATCAGGACTGAAAGGTGATCATCCTGTCTTGGGTATCCTGTGGGTTTTCTGATTCATGCATCCCAGGACACAGCACCCTGGGCAAAGTGATAATCCCTGGATGAACAATGCAGAACATAGATGAGAGCTTGATGCCTGGTGGGGCCTGGCAGATGTTCTCCATCCACACTGGATGCCATGCTGAGGCCTGGTGGGTGAATGGCAGTGCCTGGTGAGCACAGACCATGCGAGTGCTGTGTGAGACATCTCCCAGGCAGTTGCAGGAATATTCCCTAAGAGGCTGCCCAAAGAGGGCACTGTATTCCCTGCTCGATGTGGATGACCTCATGAACTACAGCAGTGGTTTCAGTTAGAGGGAACTGAGGACTGCAGGGAGATGACATGACTTGTGTAAATTTGATGAGAACCAGTTAATCAGGGTTACATAAGACATATCTTTTTATGTAAGGTGCCTTTCCTGAAAATACTGTGGGTTTGAATTTACAGATTTAATTAAAGTGTTTATGTTCCTAATCTTTAAAAACTTTGTTAAAAAAAAATACTCCTTTAAGAATTGGGTTCCAGGCAAAAGCAGTTTACCTTAAGCAAACTTGGGACTTTGTGTCATAAAACACCCCCAAAGCCCCACTAGATGATCGGGAAAGGTGAAAACACATTAGTATGAAAACTCAAATTCCACTACCTAAAAGCCTCTATATCCTCACAGAACCGTCCTTCTGTGGCTGGTGGGATTTGCAGTAGTTTGAATGTGAGGAGGTTGAGATATTGATTTGTTAGTGATGAGTCTGCTTTCCTATATAATCTCTGGGTTATCCTGCTTTCTTACCTCCACCATGTTGACTGAAACCCTCAAACCAGACTTCTGCTTTGGTTGACCTTCTAAGCACTCCTGTTCCTTAAAGGGACCAGAGACTTTTTAAAAAAATATATTTTAATTGGAGGCTAATATGTATGGTAGAGCCTCTTCTTTAACCCAACTATCCATGCTTGGTGTTCTGGTAACTGTAGTAGTAGCTTTGACCAACTTTTGTGGAGGTCTGGACCCAGAGGAAGGAGTACTTCTCTTATCTGCCACCACTGCTGTGAATTCATCCTCGGGGCCACGATGTCATTGCTAATCAGATTTGACATGGACTGTCTGTCTATATGGTATCTCACCTTCCAAGTGGCTTTCTAACCCACCCAGAATATCATTAGTGATTCTAAACCTCATGTGAGTATTCCTTGCCCTCCCAGAGCTTCACTGATGCTTCTCAAACTGAAATATGCACGTGAAACACGTGGGGATCTTGTTACAAAGCAGATTCTGTTCATTCAGTCTAGGGTGGAGCCTATAGCTCAGCTGATGCTGCTGGTCTTGGAACTACACTTTGAGTAGCAAGGCTTTTTTTTTTTTCCCCAAAGTGCTTTCTCCTTAGACTTCTCCCTGTTGGATCTCAGATTCTTTCTTTCTGACCCCTTTCACCAAAGTCTCTATATACTTTTGCTTGAGGTATCATGAATGCTTTCTAAATCAAAAGTACCAGACCATTTGTTGACCCAAAGTGAGGTGACCTTCTTCAAGTCAGCTGAGCAGATTCTCACTGCACACCAGAAGCTCTCTAAGTCTCTTACTGTCTTTGTGCAGTATATTATTACCTTCTGTAATCTATGAAGATAATTCAAGTTCAATAGCATTTGTCCTGTCTGTAACATTCTGATCTATAACATAGAGTCCCAAGCCACTATGAGAATGTGCCTCCAAGGTCTGCTGACAATCATCTAGAAACATGAATCCAAGTTCGCTCAAAAAGGCTACCACTTTGTCTCCTCTGAACCTGAAATATAAAGTAGCATATTCTCTTTGCCATGTTGTACCTTCAGTTTCCTCTAAACTAGCATGCAAAACTGATGAAGGGCCTTCCTTAGAGGCTTAAGATACTTTTGGAAAGGAATGGCAACTGGCAGGGAAAATTGTTAAAAGTTCTAGCAAAATTGAAACATTTCCTTGAATGGCCATAGAAAGGTACTTAATGATAAACATTTGCAATGATAGTGGACACTGCTGCCAGCGTTAGCCTCACTTTCTTGATCTGAATTTTTCTCTAGGCTTCCCAAGCATCCCTCTGACATCTCTCATCCTAAAGGAAAAGAGAGCTTCACGCCTTTGTTTCTTTTGTATCCTTGTCCTTTATCTGTCCCTTACAATGTCTCAAAGCTTTGGGGAGTGGCATGGACTTCAGCTGGGGAGGCAGCAATTCTTTTCATTGTCTGGTTTCAAAAGCTGTTCANCAAGCATCCCTCTGACATCTCTCATCCTAAAGGAAAAGAGAGCTTCACGCCTTTGTTTCTTTTGTATCCTTGTCCTTTATCTGTCCCTTACAATGTCTCAAAGCTTTGGGGAGTGGCATGGACTTCAGCTGGGGAGGCAGCAATTCTTTTCATTGTCTGGTTTCAAAAGCTGTTCAACTTTACTTTGCTCTTCAGTATTTTCTTCAGTTTGAACTATGGGTTTGAATGTTCTTTAATGGATTGCCCTATTGGGAGACTTGGAGCACAGAATACATTTAATTAAAAAAAAAAAACAAAAAAACACAACTGTTTATATCCATGTTGAGAAAAGTGTATTTCCTCAGTGAACAAGGGCATGTGGTATCCTACATTTGAAGTTGATTGACATGTTACAGTGATCATTTGTTTTCTTTTTGTCTCTGCTAAGAGTCTGTTGAAATGACAAAGAGCTAAGTCAATCTCTAATGGACCAAAAAAAGTGTCAGATTTTGACCCATTATGTAATTTTTACCCTGAGGCATGGTTTCTTTATTGGTAAATAGAAGCTCTCAGAATATCACAGAATTTTACAAAGGGATCTAAACCTACCCTTGATATGGTGCCATGGGAGAACAGATAAACCTTCATTTTGGTCCTTCGGTACACTGGGGCTCATCAGATTGCTAAATCACTCACTAACGTTATGTTTTAGAATTGGTATTTTCACTCTGATTTATATCCACATGGAATGATTCATGAATTAAAGGAGATAAATCTGATGTTACCAGTTGTCAAGTGTTCCATTATTAGTGGCCTGCCTTTCATCCAGTTTTTAATTGGAAAGGGCTTTACCCTTCAGTCAATCATCATTGACATAATCATCATTAGAGATGCAACAAGATATCTCTCTCTCTCTCTCTCATCTGAGAGGAATATGACACTTAGAGAGATTCTATAAATTTCTCAAGGTCACACATGATGTGAGTAGTAATCAAGGGCTCGAATGTTCACTTCTTATTAGAGTACTTGTTAATAAACCAGTCTATACACATTTTTAAATCCTAATGCAATTTTCAGAGTACCTCATTTTCTCTGTTATTAAAAACCTCCATTTCAGCAGGCCCTTTGGCTATAGTCTACATCTCTACAGACACCAGGCCCAGAAAGTGTGCTTAAAAACTAAAATATACTTCTGGGAAGTGAGAATATGCTNCACAGAACCGTCCTTCTGTGGCTGGTGGGATTTGCAGTAGTTTGAATGTGAGGAGGTTGAGATATTGATTTGTTAGTGATGAGTCTGCTTTCCTATATAATCTCTGGGTTATCCTGCTTTCTTACCTCCACCATGTTGACTGAAACCCTCAAACCAGACTTCTGCTTTGGTTGACCTTCTAAGCACTCCTGTTCCTTAAAGGGACCAGAGACTTTTTAAAAAAATATATTTTAATTGGAGGCTAATATGTATGGTAGAGCCTCTTCTTTAACCCAACTATCCATGCTTGGTGTTCTGGTAACTGTAGTAGTAGCTTTGACCAACTTTTGTGGAGGTCTGGACCCAGAGGAAGGAGTACTTCTCTTATCTGCCACCACTGCTGTGAATTCATCCTCGGGGCCACGATGTCATTGCTAATCAGATTTGACATGGACTGTCTGTCTATATGGTATCTCACCTTCCAAGTGGCTTTCTAACCCACCCAGAATATCATTAGTGATTCTAAACCTCATGTGAGTATTCCTTGCCCTCCCAGAGCTTCACTGATGCTTCTCAAACTGAAATATGCACGTGAAACACGTGGGGATCTTGTTACAAAGCAGATTCTGTTCATTCAGTCTAGGGTGGAGCCTATAGCTCAGCTGATGCTGCTGGTCTTGGAACTACACTTTGAGTAGCAAGGCTTTTTTTTTTTTTTTCCCCAAAGTGCTTTCTCCTTAGACTTCTCCCTGTTGGATCTCAGATTCTTTCTTTCTGACCCCTTTCACCAAAGTCTCTATATACTTTTGCTTGAGGTATCATGAATGCTTTCTAAATCAAAATTACCAGACCATTTGTTGACCCAAAGTGAGGTGACCTTCTTCAAGTCAGCTGAGCAGATTCTCACTGCACACCAGAAGCTCTCTAAGTCTCTTACTGTCTTTGTGCAGTATATTATTACCTTCTGTAATCTATGAAGATAATTCAAGTTCAATAGCATTTGTCCTGTCTGTAACATTCTGATCTATAACATAGAGTCCCAAGCCACTATGAGAATGTGCCTCCAAGGTCTGCTGACAATCATCTAGAAACATGAATCCAAGTTCGCTCAAAAAGGCTACCACTTTGTCTCCTCTGAACCTGAAATATAAAGTAGCATATTCTCTTTGCCATGTTGTACCTTCAGTTTCCTCTAAACTAGCATGCAAAACTGATGAAGGGCCTTCCTTAGAGGCTTAAGATACTTTTGGAAAGGAATGGCAACTGGCAGGGAAAATTGTTAAAAGTTCTAGCAAAATTGAAACATTTCCTTGAATGGCCATAGAAAGGTACTTAATGATAAACATTTGCAATGATAGTGGACACTTCTGCCAGCGTTAGCCTCACTTTCTTGATCTGAATTTTTCTCTAGGCTTCCCAAGCATCCCTCTGACATCTCTCATCCTAAAGGAAAAGAGAGCTTCACGCCTTTGTTTCTTTTGTATCCTTGTCCTTTATCTGTCCCTTACAATGTCTCAAAGCTTTGGGGAGTGGCATGGACTTCAGCTGGGGAGGCAGCAATTCTTTTCATTGTCTGGTTTCAAAAGCTGTTCAACTTTACTTTGCTCTTCAGTATTTTCTTCAGTTTGAACTATGGGTTTGAATGTTCTTTAATGGATTGCCCTATTGGGAGACTTGGAGCACAGAATACATTTAATTAAAAAAAAAAACAAAAAAACACAACTGTTTATATCCATGTTGAGAAAAGTGTATTTCCTCAGTGAACAAGGGCATGTGGTATCCTACATTTGAAGTTGATTGACATGTTACAGTGATCATTTGTTTTCTTTTTGTCTCTGCTAAGAGTCTGTTGAAATGACAAAGAGCTAAGTCAATCTCTAATGGACCAAAAAAAGTGTCAGATTTTGACCCATTATGTAATTTTTACCCTGAGGCATGGTTTCTTTATTGGTAAATAGAAGCTCTCAGAATATCACAGAATTTTACAAAGGGATCTAAACCTACCCTTGATATGGTGCCATGGGAGAACAGATAAACCTTCATTTTGGTCCTTCGGTACACTGGGGCTCATCAGATTGCTAAATCACTCACTAACGTTATGTTTTAGAATTGGTATTTTCACTCTGATTTATATCCACATGGAATGATTCATGAATTAAAGGAGATAAATCTGATGTTACCAGTTGTCAAGTGTTCCATTATTAGTGGCCTGCCTTTCATCCAGTTTTTAATTGGAAAGGGCTTTACCCTTCAGTCAATCATCATTGACATAATCATCATTAGAGATGCAACAAGATATCTCTCTCTCTCTCTCTCATCTGAGAGGAATATGACACTTAGAGAGATTCTATAAATTTCTCAAGGTCACACATGATGTGAGTAGTAATCAAGGGCTCGAATGTTCACTTCTTATTAGAGTACTTGTTAATAAACCAGTCTATACACATTTTTAAATCCTAATGCAATTTTCAGAGTACCTCATTTTCTCTGTTATTAAAAACCTCCATTTCAGCAGGCCCTTTGGCTATAGTCTACATCTCTACAGACACCAGGCCCAGAAAGTGTGCTTAAAAACTAAAATATACTTCTGGGAAGTGAGAATATGCTCCAAACTCTGTTCGTGCTTTTCTACTTGCAAAAGAGTTAAAAGTGTTTCTTACTGTTCATTTTTTTTCTCACACTTCAAATACCAAGCAGCTCAGTGTTATTATCATTCTAGTTTGGCAGTAACCATGTCAATGACTATCTCAGTCATCAGTAAGCTGACAGCATCATGGAGATGGGTTGTCAGAACTATTAAGTGTGTATCATTGATGGACCACAACATCTGGTTCTTGCAACATCTCTATACTTTCTCAACTCTTAGGTTTCTTCACAATACCAGATTTAAAAAAATCCTATTATACATTATTTAAAATTTTTACTTTAAAAAACTTATTTACTACTTTCCAGACACTTTTCTAAGAACTTTACATACTTTAACTTATCTACTTTTATAACAACCCCTATTGTAGTAAATACTATTGTCATCTCTGTGTATAGATAAGAAAACTGAAGCCTATAGAGACCAATTGTTTAAACCTACACAGCTAGTTGGAGGAGGGCATGGCAACCCACTATAGTATTCTTGCCTGGAGGTCCTATGGACAGAGGAGTCTGATGGGCTACAGTCCATGGGGTGACAAAGAGTTGGGTACAACTGAAGAAACTTGGGCACACACAGCTAATAATGTTTGAATTGCCCTTGGGACCGAGCCTGATTTCTGAATCCATGCTCTTGATCACACTATTCTCCGTTATGAATTACTACCCTTGCCTCAATCCTTACAGTTCTCAATTTCTTAAGTTGAGGTTTGAGAGATCTTTCTTTTCCTTACTTACCAGTGTTTTGAGGCTTGCTCTGCTAGATTCATCATAAAACATATCTGGATTAATGATGAAAGATGTCACCAAGTCCCTTGGTTAGCCTGGTAAGTTACCAGTCAAAAACATTCAGACCTTTTAGAAGATTCTCTTTGGAGAGTTCTCACCTGTTAAGTGAAGAATTATAGTTAATAGAAATGCCGTGCCTAAAGAACTCCAATCGACTGTCCTGTACTCTTCCAGCCTCTTTGCTGGCTAACATGTACACTGGCAGGCAATCGATATAACTGGAGATTGGACCTTAGCAAAAGTGGATTCTGAAACAGATTTGATTCATAGAGAAGGTGACTTGAATATTCATCTTGAACTACCAAAGTAGTTTTTTTTTCCCCCTGAGTTTCTCAAAACCGAAATGTATGGAAGCCCTTTCTTTTTAATGATTGAAGTGCTATCAACATAGTAGATAGAAGTCAAGTAATATTGGGAGTTTTGTAGGAAAATTCTTATGTGAGATTTTGAACTGAGAGGAAGTGTGGTCCTTAGGTGTATAATAAATCAGCCCTGCATATCAGGAACATGGAATATATTTCATTAAGAGTATTTTTTTTTTTGGGGGGGGGAGTCATTTGCTTGACCTAAGGCTTTATTGTGGGAACTAGGAGAGTTCAGCTGCGTTGGAATGGAAAAGGTAACACCTGCGTTTGTTTCTCAGCATTTAGTTGGTGAGGAAAAGGGTCTAAGTGCCTTGTCCTTCCTATGAGGCCAGTGGTATTGCTATTGTGAGCCCGATCCAAGAAAGACATAGGCAGTTTCACAAGGAAGCTCCCACAGGTTGCTGACAGCAATATAGTTGTGTCCCACTTGCAGATAATATCATACACAAAGCCTAGGCTTTAAATAAAGATTAGTGATTGTCTATTTGCATTTTTGATATATTCTTCATACAGGGTTCAACAGGGAGTTACTTTAAATAGCTCGTTTCCTTAATGTGCTTAAAATAAAATTTGATTTAAAAACCACTTCACAGAAACATAACTACAATAAGGGAAGTATAATTATAACTTTAGAAAGAGAATAATATAGCTTTTTATATAGAACATGTCAATAGGAGATAGATGTGTTTTTGTTTCCTTTAAATCCTTGTTTGATATTCATATTACCCTATATGTAAAGTTATCTTATATTTTTATCATGATTTATAGTTTACATTGATTTCAGATGTGTTCCTACTGTGACTGGACCCTCACTGTAATATCCCTGTGAGGTCAGTGATGGAGGAACTAATAGCTCATTTTGCAGATAAACCAGTCCATTCTGAAGGAGATCAGCCCTGGGATTTCTTTGAAAGGAATGATACTAAAGCTGAAACTCCAGTACTTTGACCACCTCATGTGAAGAGTTGACTCACTGGAAAAGACTCTGATGCTGGGAGGGATTGGAGGCAGGAGGAGAAGGGGACAATAGAGGATGAGATGGCTGGATGGCATCACTGACTCGATGGACGTGAGTCTGAGTGAACTCC
>SJYX01007857.1:229291-300173 GCA_006410675.1 Oreotragus oreotragus | reverse complement strand
GAATCAAGATTGCTGGGAGAAATATCAGTCACCTCAGATATGCAGATGACACCACCCTTATGGCAGAAAGTTAGGAGGAGCTAAAAAGCCTCTTGATGAAAGTGAAAGAGGAGCATGAAAAGGTTGGCTTAAAGTTTAACATTCAGAAAATGAAGATCATGGCATCCGGTCCCATCACTTCATGGGAAATAGATGGGGAAACAGTGGAAACAGTGTCAGACTTTTATTTTTTTTGGCTCCACAATCACTGCAGATGGAGATTGTAACCATGAAATTAAAAAACGCTTACTCTTTGGAAGGAAAGTTATGACCAACCTAGACAGCATATTCAAAAGCAGAGAGATTACTTTGCCAACAAAGGTACGTCTAGTCAAGGGTATGGTTTTTCCAGTGGTCATATATTGATGTGAGTTGGACTGTGAAGAAAGCTGAGTGCCAAAGAATTGATGCTTTTGAACTGTGGTGTTGGAGAAGACTCTTGAGAGTCCCTTGGACTGCAAGGAGATCCAACTAGTCTATTCTAAAGGAGATCAGTCCTGATTGTTCATTGGAAGGAATGATGCTAAAGCTGAAACTCCAATACTTTGGTCACCTGATGGAAAGAGCTCACTCATTGGAAAAGACTGTGATGCTGGGAGGCATTGGGGGCAGGAGGAGAAGGGGACAACAGAGGATGAGATTGCTGGATGGCATTACCGACTTGATGGACATGAGTCTGAGTGAACTCTGGGAGTTGGTGGTGGACAGGGAAGCCTGGCATTCTGCAATTCATGGGGTCGCAAATAATCGGACACGACTAAGTGACTGAACTGAACTGAACAAACGTATTCATCATAATTACTTTGGGATAACAGCATGGATAAGTTTAATTTTCATCTTTTTACTCGTGCATTTTCTTTTTGTTGACTTATACGTGTATTTTTATATTCCACCACTTGATTGACTCCATGAGGGCAAGGATCTTATCTGTCTTGGTCACCACTGTGTCCCCAGCATTATGCATGTAGTAAGCACTCAATAAATATCTTTGTCAATGAATAAATTCATCAATAAATAAATTGATGAATAATTGTGAGTTTCTCTCTCCTTATCTTGAAGATCCTGGGCTTTCTTTGCTTAAGTTACATAGAACAAGGTGACCTTGTAGGTGCTCCCACATTTGATGACTCTTCTTTTGTCGTTCCATCTCCAGAAGACTTCCCTGAGTGATGCTCCTTTGGCTATTTTAGACACATTATATATATGTGTGTTGTGTGTGTGGCGATATGTATTACTTTTTAGGGCTTCCTGGATAACTCAGCTGGTAAAGAATCTGCTTGCAATGCAGGAGACCATGGTTTGATTCCTGGGTTGGGAAGTTCCCCTGGAGAAGGGATGGGCTACCCACTCCAGTATTCTTGGGCTTCCATGGTGGTTCAGATGGTAAATAAACCAACTGTAAGGCAGGAGACCTAGGTTTGATCTCTGGGTTTGGAAGATACCCTGGAGGAGGGCATGGCAACACATTCCAGTACTGTTGCCTGGAGAATCCCCATGGACAGGGCAGCGTGGCATGCTACAGTCCATGGGGGTCACAAAGAGTTGGGCAAGACTGAGGGTCTAAGCACAGGACAGCATTACTTTTCAATGAGAGAGTTGTAGAATTCACATAATGATGCTTAAATATAATATTAAGAAATAAAGACTGCTGCAACATCTTTTCAGCTAAATAGTGTAACATATGCTGAGAAGTTATATATTGCTTTTTATTTAAAATTCTTGAAGCTATTTTAGGCTTTATCTATTGAACTCTGGACTTTCCTGGTGGCTCAGATGGTAAAGCATCTGTCTACAATGCAGGAGACCCAGGTTCGATCCCTGGGTTGGGAAGATCCACTGGAGAAGGAAATGGCAATCCACTCCAGGACTATTGCCTGGAAAATCCCATGGACAGAAGAGCCTAGTAGGCTACAGTCCATGGGGTCGCAAAGAGTCGGACACGACTGAGCGACTTTACTTCACTTCATTGAACTCTCAAGATTCGCTAGGAATATTTTTTCAAAAGTTATTGAAAACCCAGAATAGACTCAGTTAGTAAAATATATAGATTATAATAAATAAGAGGATATGCATAGCACTGACTGGGTACACTGCTGAATTGTTTGCAGTAATTCAGAAATCACTATACTCCGTAACTGCCTCAACACAACTTGGGGTGAGCCTGGATGAGTAGCTCAGATTATAGCATTGACCCTCAAAGAAGAATCATTTAGTGGCAGAAGGATCCTTAAGTTCAGCCTTATCTGGGTATCAACCAACCAAGTGAAAATAACTGATGTTGAGTCTGATTGCTCAAATTTTCTGTCCTAGATTGAACAGCACAAGACAGAAACCAAGGTACTTGATTTTCAAGATGTATTGGCACAAAGAATCCCTCATTTCCCATTGATGTCTGGCTTTGAAAAGATTTTGGGGGCAAAAGATGTCATAACTTTTAAATCTATGTGTTGATGCTGCACAAAGGCATCTCAAAGAGGACAGATGGGAAAGGTTGACTTTAATTTTTATTAATTCATGTAGTTTTCAGGAAGCAGAAAGACCTTGAAATGTATCAGGACATAATTCACGTTGAAATCTAATACAAAACTTCTGTCCCACAAACATCTTTCTCAGAGGACTAGAGCATGAAATTCCCTTTTAAGTCGAACTAATCCTACTATTGTGAATTGGATGCTTCACTGAATACTCTTTCTTTGAAGAAGCACAAACAAATCAGGTTTAGGATGGTATCATCACTAGGTGGAACAGATCTCCGAATCCATGTACTTCTGAACTAACACTCCACATTTTAATTTTTATTTATTTATTTATTTTAATTACTTTACAACATTGTATTGATTTTGCCATACATCAACATGAATCCGCCACAGGTATACACGTGTTCCCCATCTTGAACCTCCCACTCTCCTCCCTCCGCTGTACCATCCCTCTGGGTCGTCTCAGTGCACCAGCCCCAAGCATCCAGTATCATGCATTGAACCTGGACTGGCGATTCGTTTCATATATGATATTACACATGTTTCAATGCCATTCTCCCAAATCATCCCACCCTCGCCCTCTCCCACAGAGTCCAAAAGACTGTTCTATACATCTGTGTCTCTTTTGCTGTCTAATCGAAGTTCAACTCTAATATTTAATCACCTGTTTTGATGTTACCAATAATATTATCCCACCAAATTAGATAACTCCTCTGAATCTCAATCATTGTTTTGTTTTAATCTTTAAAATGTTTTTACTTAGAGTGATTTCCAAACTTGCTGATGATTAGAATCACAGGGACTAAATTTTAAACTTAAAGATTTCTAGTCCAGAAATGAGAGCCCATGGTTACACTTGTAAAATCTGCCTAAGATTGGTATCTACCAGTCCACATTGTCTTTATGATAGATTACAACTTCAAATGCAAATGATTTGTCAAAGGGCTTTCCAAGTGGCACTGGTGATTAAAAAAAAAAAAAAAAATCACCTGCCAATGCAGGAGACATAAGAGACATGGGTTTGATCCCTGGGTGAGGAAGATCCCCTGGAGGAGGAATACAGAATAACTGAATAAAGAAATAAAGAATACAACCCACCCAGTATTCTTACCTGGAGACTCCAATGGACAGAGGAATCTGGAGGACTATAGTCCATAGGGCCTCAGAGTCAGACATGACTGAAGCAACTTAGCACGCACACACAGTTTGTCAAAATGCTGTTCAAAAATGATGTGCCATTACTTCAGTGGTAGTGTTAAGTATTTTATTCTTTGGGTTCCTCTATGAAATTCTCTTCCCAAATGCAAATATGTGACTCTGTAGGCATGTGTAAGAGGTGACCCACTATCTTATTACACTAATACATGACACTCCAATTTCAGATTTTTTTAAAAAAAGAAAGTCAGAGAAAGAGACGGCAGCACAAAAGTTTCCCGACATTTTCCCTGAAAGTCACTCATCTCTTGTATTTTTCAATTTTATTTTCTCTGATACTATTGGTTTGGTCCCTTGTTTTTATTAATCAATTAGCTGTTGATTTACAATATTATATGAGTTTCAAGTGTACAACATAGTGAATCAATGTTTTTGTAACTTATACTCCACTTAAAGTTATCATAAAATAGTGGTCATATTCCTGATGCTGTGTAATATATCATTATAGCTTATTTATTTTATACATAGTCATTTGTACCTCATCATCTCCTATCCCTATGTTGCCCACCTCCCTTCCCTCTTCCCACAGACAACTGCTAGTTTGTTCTCTACATCTTTGAGTCTGTTTTGTTATATTTATTCACATGCAATATATTTTAGACTCAACATATAATTGATAATACAGATTTCTCTTTCTCTGACTTATTTCACTAAGCATAATATGCTCCAGGTCCACCCATGGTGTTGCAAATGGCAACTTTTTATGACTGAATAATATCCACTGTACATATATGCCATATCTTCTTCATTCATTCATCTGTTGAAGCACACTTCAGTTGCTTCCATATCTTGTCTATAGTAAATAATGCTGCAATGAACATTGGGGCGCATGTATCTTTTTGAATTAGTCTTTTTGTTTTTGTCTGATACATACCCAGAAGTGTAATTGGTGAAAGTAATGCTCAAAATTCTCCAAGCCAGGTTTCAGCAATATGTGAACCATGAACTCCCTGATGTTCAAGCTGGTTTTAGAACAGGCAGAGGAACCAGAGATCAAACTGCCAACATTTGCTGGATCATGGAAAAAGCAAGAGAGTTCCAGAAAAACATCTATTTCTGCTTTATTGACTATGCCAAAGCCTTTGACTATGTGGATCACAATAAACTGTGGAAAATTCTGAAAGAGATGGAATACCAGACCACCTAACCTGCCTCTTGAGAAATCTGTATGCAGGTCAGGAAGCAGCAGTTAGAACTGGACATAGAACAACAGACCAGTTCCAAATAGGAAAAGGAGTACGTCAAGGCTGTATATTGCCACCCTGCTTATTTAACTTCTATGCAGAGTACGTCATGCGAAGTGACAGGCTGGAAGAAGCACAAGCTGGAATCAAGATTGCCGGGAGAACTATCAATAACCTCAGATGTGCAGATGACACTACCCTTATGACAGAAAGTGACGAGGAATTAAAGAGCCTCTTGATGAAGGTGAAAGAGAAGAGTGAAAAAGCTGGCTTAAAACTCAACATTCAAAAAACAAAGATCGTGGCATCCAGTCCCATCACTTCATGNAGAAACACAAGCTGGAATCAAGATTGCCAGGAGAAATATCAATCACCTCAGATATGCAGATGACCCCACCTTTATGGCAGAAAGTGAAGAGAAGCTAAAAAGCCTCTTAATGAAAGTGAAATAGGAGAGCAAAAAAGTTGGCTTAAAATTCAACATTCAGAAAATGAAGATCATGGCATCCAGTCCCATCACTTCACGGGAAATAGATGGGGAAATGAGAGGGTAACAGGCAGGAAGGCCAGGGGTCTCCAAACGGAGGAAGAAATAGCCTGCAAGCATCAGACATTTTCTCTCTCTTAAGCNCTAAAAAGCCTCTTGATGAAAGTGAAAGTGGAGAGTGAAAAAGTTGGCCTAAAGCTCAACATTCAGAAAACGAAGATCATGGCATCTGGTCCTATCACTTCATGGGAAATAGATGGGGAAACAGTGGAAACAGTGTCAGATTTATTTTTGGGGGCTCCAAAATCACTGCAGATGGTGATTGCAACCATGAAATTAAAAGACGCTTACTCCTTGGAAGAAAAGTTATGACCAACCTAGATAGTATATTCAAAAGCAAAGACATTACTTTGCCGACAAAGGTTCATCTAGTCAAGGCTATGGTTTTTCCTGTGGTCATGTATGGATGTAAGAGTTGGACTGTGAAGAAGGCTGAGCACCAAAGAATTGATGCCTTTGAACTGTGGTGTTGGAGAAGACTCTTGAGAGTCCCTTGGACTGCAAGGAGATCCAACCAGTCCATTCTGAAGGAGATCAGCCCTGGGATTTCTTTGGAAGGACTGATGCTAAAGCCGAAACTCCAGTACTTTGGTCACCTGATGCGAAGAGCTGACTCATTGGAAAAGACTCTGATGTTGGGAGGGATTGGGGGCAGGAGGAGAAGGGGACGACCGAGGATGAGATGGCTGGATGGCATCACTGACTCAATGGATGTGAGTCTGGGTGGGCTCCGGGGGTTGGTGATGGACAGGGAGGCCTGGGGTGCTGCGATTCATGGGGTCGCAAAGAGTCGGACACGATGAGCGACTGAACTGAGCTGATCACAAGATCTCAGTAAGATCATACATTTAAAGTGCTAAAGAACAGTACTGCAAATCACATTACCTTATACGCATTCTGATCGAATGGGATAGTACTGAGGATGTATGGAGGAATGTAATTAATACAGAAAATAATTCCTTAATGTAATTCCTTAAGATTTAGTAAATATTAATTGAAGATCTCTTGTGTGAGACATCATGCCGTTCAAAAAAGTTTGTCTGTGCCCTGAAGGATGTTGTAATTTTTAAGAAAGATAACTTCTCAATGTGTTTATGCAAATACAAGGAAGGGAGAAAGGAGTTGCCTCCTGTTGGTACAGTGAGGAAGGCATCATGAGGCAGGGTGGGGGGAGTTCCCACTGATGGTATTTAGGCTTTGGTGGAAGATACCACTGGCAGAGGAAACCACGTGAGCAAAAGCATGAGGCAATCTGTATTCGGGGGTTGATCCATTCTTATAGGCATCCTGAGGGAGAGTCACGAAAGCCACTTGCATATGTAAAGAAACTGTGGCCGTGGGGAATTAAAGGCGACCGGCACACATGCGGTTCGGGTGTGACTGGCCCGCCCCAGAGCCCTCCCCATCTCTGCTCCCGCTCTGCTCTCCTCTCCCCATCTCTGCTCCCGCTCTGCCCCAGAGCCCTCCCCATCTCTGCTCCCGCTCTGCCCCAGAGCCCTCTCCCCATCTCTGCTCCCGCTCTGCTCCAGAGCCCTCTCCCCATCTCTGCTCCCACTCTGCTCCAGAGCCCTCTCCCCATCTCTGCTCCCGCTCTGCTCCAGAGCCCTCTCCCCATCTCTGTTCCCGCTCTGCTCCAGAGCCCTCGCCCCATCTCTGCTCCCGCTCTCCTCTCCTTTCTCCATTGCCCGGAGCTTTTCTTCTTGCTCATCTCCCCGCCCCCGCCTCCCCCGACACCATTCATCACTTCAGCTTGCTTTTTGGCTTGATGTAACCTTGGTTTTGTCTGTTCAGATCCTTCCAGCTTCAACAGCTGATGCCAACCGCTTCCCTGGGGGAGTCTGCTTGGTCACCCGATCTTCTCCCATCAGGACGAGGCCTAGGCCCCTGCCAGCCCACAGACTGACTTTTCTGGGTCAGGTGCTGCCCTCTGTCCCCTTGGCTGTGACAAGACGTGGCAGGATCTTGTGATATGAAACGCAACCTCCTCAACACCCAGGGCAGTTTCCCTTGGAACTGACACGGGCCTGGCAAAATGCTGAGGCTTGCTCCGGCTAATGCACTCGGGAAAGTTCTCAGGGCTACGGATTGCCACTTGAAGAAGCCACTGAAGAAATAACCTTACAGAGTGTAGACAGCATTCAGGGAACGGCTGCGTTTAATGAGTGAGAGGAGGCCAAGCTTTCAAAGTCTGGGCTGCGGTGGTGGGAAAAGACAGCCCTGCTCCTGATCAGGGCCGCGCCAGCTTTCTCTGCAGCTGCCACGAAGGTCGGGGATCACGAGCTGGGCCAATAAGGGACGGAAGAAGGAAGGAAGCTGGCAAATCTATTTCTTGCCCTTCGTGCTCATCAAGGACAGTTTCAAGAAATAGTTTCATGGGCTTTGTGGAGACAACTGGTGGGACTGAGCCACCAGCTGTGTTTGCTCCGAAGCTGCCATGTTTTTGCTCTCTCTCATTTCCTCTATTACAGCTTTTTCACTCTATTNGGCCTGGCAAAATGCTGAGGCTTGCTCCGGCTAATGCACTCGGGAAAGTTCTCAGGGCTACGGATTGCCACTTGAAGAAGCCACTGAAGAAATAACCTTACAGAGTGTAGACAGCATTCAGGGAACGGCTGCATTTAATGAGTGAGAGGAGGCCAAGCTTTCAAAGTCTGGGCTGCGGTGGTGGGAAAAGACAGCCCTGCTCCTGATCAGGGCCGCGCCAGCTTTCTCTGCAGCTGCCACGAAGGTCGGGGATCACGAGCTGGGCCAATAAGGGACGGAAGAAGGAAGGAAGCTGGCAAATCTATTTCTTGCCCTTCGTGCTCATCAAGGACAGTTTCAAGAAATAGTTTCATGGGCTTTGTGGAGACAACTGGTGGGACTGAGCCACCAGCTGTGTTTGCTCCAAAGCTGCCATGTTTTTGCTCTCTCTCATTTCCTCTATTACAGCTTTTTCACTCTATTTTTTTAAAGAAAAATATTTATTTATTTGGCTGCGCCGGGTCTTAGTTGCGGCATGTGAACTCTTAGCTGGGGCACTTGGGATCTAGGTCTCTGACGGAGGATCGAACCTGGGGCCTCCCTGCATTGGGAGGGGGAAGTTTTAGCCACTAGGCCACCAGGGAAGTCCCTCCCTGTATTTTTGGGTTTCCCCTCCTTACTCCCCAAAGCATTAGGTAATATGTTTTTCCTGGGGCTCCATTTTCAAGGGAACCTGGGTTGAAACACCTTCATTAAATATGTTGATGATGGCTCAGCACAGTTGACACCCAGAGCTAAATAAGTTAAACCTAGTCTGGAGTTTCCCAAGGTGTGGGCCTTGGACCAACAGTATCAGCGTCATCTAGAGATTTGTTAGAAATGCAAAATTCATTAGAAATTCTCGGGCTTTGCAAAGAGCCTTGAGGTACCTACTGAATCAGAAATTCCAGTTGATTTTAATGCGTGCTAAAGTTTGAGAACCACTGCTATAGTCCAGGAGTGGGCAAGCTCTTGTCTGTGAGCCAGCTGTTTGTTTTTGTGGATAAAGTTTTATTGAAACACAGCCACTCACTGTTTTACATAAAGCCTACAGCTACATTTGTGCTACAAGGCAGAACTGAGCAGCTGAGACGGTCTGAAATATTTACTATGTAGCCCTTCAGGAGGTGGTTCGCCAACCCTGCTCTACTTCAGCCCTGTCCTTCTGTTCCCTGGGGTGAATTATATCTTCTCTGGAGCTGGTGGTTTTCTTCCCCAAGCTTGTTTGTGCCAGTGTTCTTGGTATTGCGTCCTTTAACTGCAGACTTCCCTGATGGCTCAGGGGTAGAGAATCCGCCTGCCAAGGCAGGAGACATGGGCTCAACCCCTAGGTTGGGAAGATCCCCTGGAGAGAGGAAAGGCTGCTCACTCCAGTATTCTGGCCTGGAGAATTCCCTGGACAGAGGAGCCTGGCGGGCTTCAGTCCACAGCGTTACAGAAAGAGCTGGACAGAATTTAGCGACTAACCAACAGCAGTGACAGCTTAACTGTGTTTCTATCAACCAGTGTCATAGGAATGCAAGAAAGAAGTCGGGGTTCGGGGTTTGTCTTCATGAGAACTAAGTTGAATCCTCAGATATGGAGGAACTGAATATAGGGAAAGACAACCGTATTTTGTACGCTGATCGTCTAGTGTGTGGAAGGTGGGCGGCCCTAGTCCCCGAATCTTCAAGCTCAACTGTACGTATGTAAATACACGCTGATTTTGTGCTGAAGAAAATGGCTATAGAAAAACGTTCACAGGTCAGCTCAAGTGCTAAGGCTCTCAAAATCTGGAGGTGGGGAGTTTAGGAGGCATCTAGCCATGTTGCTGTCACCTGAGTATTTTCACCAAATCACGTGAAGAAAAATCCGACAAAAATTGTAGCAATTGTACCATGAAACCATCTTCAGGATCACCTTTCAGGGCAGATACAATCAATCATCTGCCCGAAACAGCCTTTAACTAAAGGTCAAACGAGTATTTTCCTAGACACCCTGGAGAGAAATATGTAAAAACTCAAATCATTGTCTGCGATGTCAATGGTATTTTTGAGTACTTAGGCGCTTACATCATTTGTTTCTGAACTTAGCACCATGTAAATGGCCGTCTTGCACTGTGTCACCTGCTAAGTGAGCTTCTTTTTTCCTGTATTCCAAATCTGAAAATTGTATTAAAATATTCACTTACCTGCAGATCGAGCCCGCTGCCTGTCCTGTGCATTTCTGGTGTGCTGTGTATTTTTGAGTACTTAGGCGCTTACATCATTTGTTTCTGAACTTAGCACCATGTAAATGGCCGTCTTGCACTGTGTCACCTGCTAAGTGAGCTTCTTTTTTCCTGTATTCCAAATCTGAAAATTGTATTAAAATATTCACTTACCTGCAGATCGAGCCCGCTGCCTGTCCTGTGCATTTCTGGTGTGCTGTTTCAGACCTGCTTAGCCTCTGTTCTCTCCAGCTCTGAGGGTCTGCTTGGGCTTCCTTCTCTTCTGGCCAATGGTTTCAGCAGAACAGAGGGCAATCTGAGGCGGGGTAGGGCCTTGTAACTCAACCATCACCCCGAGGGGCTCCCCAGCTGCCCACAGACCCCGGGCCTGTCCTGTGTCTCCTCACAGCCCCGGGGTGGTAATAGACCTCTTCTAATCGGATTCCCTGTTATTCACTGTGGCTGCCCACACCTTTGTACACACTTACCAAACTTTCCTTAGATCACCTAATCTGAGTGCCATGTGTTTTTTGCCAAGACCCAGGGTGATAGCCCGTTTTGTTTGTCATTTAGCTCATCAAAGCACAATGCATATGTAAGATATTATATTCAGAAAGAGAAAAGGGCCGTGGAAATCATAGCTTTTCTTACCTTTTATTCCTTTCTAACTTTCATGTTAGGGTTTGAGAGTGTCTGTTTCCTACTCAGGCCCAGACTTTCCTGCTGGTTTCCCAACTTAACTTTGAATCGAAGCAAAACCTCAAAGTTCCAGGGATAACTTTGCAGACGGGAGGGGATGAGAGCCAGGTGGATGAGGCCCAGGACCCTTCATCGAAGCTTCACCAGAATAGCTCCCTTTTCATCTGTTCTCTAGGTTGAGCTTCTTTGTAAGAATAAGTTTGCAAGTTTCATAAAAGAATTCTACTGTTTAAAATGTGTGAGAATCAGTGGGCTAAGGGATGGAATGTTCCCTCTGAAGTGTAAATCATTGATCAGAAAGGGCTGACACCTTATTGACCATTACCAGTTAATTAGTCAGAACCACTCCCCAGTCGGGGAAGGCAATGGCACCCCACCCCAGTACTCTTGCCTGGAAAATCCAATGGACGGAGTAGCCTGGTGGGCTGCAGTCCATGGGGTCGCTAACAGTCAGACAGACTGAGCGACTTCACTTTCACTTTTCTCTTTCATGCATTGGAGAAGGAAATGGCAACCCACTCCAGTATTCTTGCCTGGAGAATCCCAGGGGTGGGGGAGCCTGGTGGGCTGCCGTCTATGGGGTCACACAGAGTCGGACATGACTGAAGTGACTTAGCAGCAGCAGCACTCCCCAGTAGGGCTTCGGGCTGTGTGGCTCTGGGTTGAATTCGTTGGTCCTCATGTTTTCAGAGACTCAAGGAAGGTGACGTGGTCACACTCAGGAGAGAAGCTGAAAGGACAGGGGTGAGATCCCCACGTGAGGACGAAAATGTCCGAGACTTGTTTTCTCCTGACTGTTAGAACGGCTAAGCTGTTGCAGACGAGGGGCTGCGTCAAGGGCAGCCACGGTCTCAGGCAGAAGCAGGGCCTGATGACTGGCACTTGGGCAGTTAGGAGGAAAGAGGCTGGTTGGAGCTAATCGATATCTAATCAAACCAGTCAATCCTAAAGCAGATCAACCCTGAATATTCGCTGGAAGGCCTGATGCCAAAACTGATGCTCCAATACTTTGGGTACCTGATGGGAAGAGCCGACTCATTGGAAAAGACCCTGCTGCTGGGAAAGACTGTAGGCAGGAGGAGAAGGGGATGAGATGGTTGGATGGCATCATCGAGTTGATGGACATGAGTTTGAACAAACTCTGGGAGACGGTGTAGGACAGAGAAGCCTGGCCTGCTGCCGTTCGTGGGGCTGCACCGCTGAAAAACAGCAGTCACTGTCCATGCCTGAGAGCTGGGAGCCGCCGCCTGGGCGCTGTCTCAGCCCCGCACCCGGCATCCACCGGCTTCCGAGGCTCTCCTTCTGCGTATCTCTCGGCGCTCGCTTCTCTCCACGTCGATGTTTTGCCTTGGTTATTCTTCCCGTTTGTCCCTCAGCTTAATTTTTCAACGTTGGTTAAAAGGCTTCAGAGAAGTCGTCTCTCAGTCTTCTGGTGTCAGCCAGGCCCCATTATGCTCTTTTAGATTCTTTGCTCTTCCCTCAGCGGTCTTGACATGAGTTCCAGCTATCAGTGCATTTGTGGCTGTGGAAGCTAGCATGCGACTGCCTCAGTGCTTCGCTCTGGTGTGCAAGCTTGACTCCTCTGCTTATCCTGTGTTCTTGGCCCAGAGCACAGTGTTTGGCTTATAGCAGGTGCTCAGTAAACGTTTATCAGATGGATGGGTCAGTCCTCACCTCTGTCCCGTCTCCCCAAGCTTCCAGGCTGTGTTCCGTCACCTCCTCCTTCTGTATGCCTCCAGCCCCTCTACTGCTCCTTCCCACCCTCTGTAAGGGAGCGGCTGTAGGTCAGGTCCCATCATTTCTCACCTGGAGACCGTAGCTGCCTCCGTGCTGGACTCCCTGATTCTGCTCCTGCCCCGCGCGAGGGCCCCCTTCACACCGTAGCGGGGGGCTCCCCGCCCAGGCCTTCAGTACAGTGCCCGACCCTGTAACCTGGCTGAAGATCCTTGTAGATTTGACATCTTCTTCCTCTCCAGCCTTGTCTCCTAGTTTCCTTTCTCTGGACATACAAAACTGGTTTCTCAATCTTTGGCTATTTCTTTACGTCGACCTTGTGCCTGGGCTGGTTTTAAAGTCTCAGATCGTTCTCTCTTCATTTCTCCCCCTCCTTTCCTCTCTCTTCTCTTCTTTCTGGCCATGCCTGGCCCTTGCTCTTCCTTGAGGGTTCTCTTGGATGTCCCTTCTTTGGGGAAGCTTTCTTGGGCTCCAGTCACCATGCCTGGGTGTCACAGTCCTCTCTCGGGCTCTGAGAATCCCCTGTGTATTTCCCGTCACAGCTCTGTTACCCTGCCTCCCCTTGGCCTATTCACTTCTCTCTGTCTGTCACTAGATGGTGAAGTCTGGAGAGCAGGTACCAAGCTGGCCTTACACACGTATCAACTGCTGTAGGTCAGGTCCCATCATTTCTCACCTGGAGACCGTAGCTGCCTCCGTGCTGGACTCCCTGATTCTGCTCCTGCCCCGCGCGAGGGCCCCCTTCACACCGTAGCGGGGGGCTCCCCGCCCAGGCCTTCAGTACAGTGCCCGACCCTGTAACCTGGCTGAAGATCCTTCTAGATTTGACATCTTCTTCCTCTCCAGCCTTGTCTCCTAGTTTCCTTTCTCTGGACATACAAAACTGGTTTCTCAATCTTTGGCTATTTCTTTACGTCGACCTTGTGCCTGGGCTGGTTTTAAAGTCTCAGATCGTTCTCTCTTCATTTCTCCCCCTCCTTTCCTCTCTCTTCTCTTCTTTCTGGCCATGCCTGGCCCTTGCTCTTCCTTGAGGGTTCTCTTGGATGTCCCTTCTTTGGGGAAGCTTTCTTGGGCTCCAGTCACCATGCCTGGGTGTCACAGTCCTCTCTCGGGCTCTGAGAATCCCCTGTGTATTTCCCGTCACAGCTCTGTTACCCTGCCTCCCCTTGGCCTATTCACTTCTCTCTGTCTGTCACTAGATGGTGAAGTCTGGAGAGCAGGTACCAAGCTGGCCTTACACACGTATCAACACTACCCAGGGCTGGGTAAACAGGAAGTGCTTAATGCACTCTTGGTAATGAATGAATGGAAGGAAGGCTTTGGTGAACATGGTGTCGTGAGATGATAGAAATAGCCAAGCTGTGATGGTTACTAAGGTATCTGTGCATTCATTGTCTTCTCACCACATTTCTCTTTCCTATTTTTACAAGCAGGTATCCAGATCTTGTAATTCCTTCCCTCAGGGGAAGTTTAAAGCGGGTGCTGGTCAGTAGAAGTTTAAAGAAAGAAGGAACTGATGGAAACCAAGGGAGGTGCTTATTTTTTCTAGAAGCCAGAGCTCCTCAAGGAAGTGATACCACCTATCTGAGAGAGGAAACATACAGAGGGACATCCTTTGGAGGGGACTGAGAGAGGAAGGGAGATAGCTTTCCAAAGTAGGAAGAATCCCTGAATCCTAAGGGTTGGATTCTCTTATGGTCATGAGAAAATGTCAAGACCTCAAGGGGAAAGATGGGAGAGAATGTGTGAGAAGTGAACCCGCGGGGATGTCAGCATCTTCCAGAGTCACTGGCCATGACCTTTGGGGGGCCTCAGACTCAGGGGTTGTGCAGGGAAATTGATCAGATCAACAAGCAAAATGACATATTAAATATATTGTTAACATAGCTGAAAACTGTTTCTGTTAATGACGTTCTTTTAGGGCTTTGAAATTTCGTATCCAGCCACGTTTGCTCTGGGTTTGTTGTTGTTATTGCTGTTGTATGGGGCCTCTCTGATACAATGGGTTGCCCTATTTTTTCAAAAGGGAGAATTACAGGCTAGAGCAGTTCAAACATAAAAGAAAGGCCATAGAATAAAGAGAAGACAACTGGAAATAAAAACATTCTAGGCCTTTGTAAGTTGCTTTCTAATTACATAACTCTTGTTTGCTTTCAGATAATTAGACCCATTTGGACTGTTTCAGCAGTTCACACATTTATTCATAAACGTTTACTTTATGTCTACTAGCATGGGCTAGACACCAGGGATTCACAGCAGGATAGAACAGGGGCATGGTACATTTGAGACCAGGGATAGATATTTTCGTTTCAAACCATGTTTTTAGACTGGATTTTCTTACACTGTTCTTTGTCTAAAGAGGTTTCTTTCAGCCACAATACATGCACTAGACCAGGGGGCCGTTTTGGCAAAGGTAATGTGTTTTGGTGATGCGTGTACTTCTGAACGATCCTACTTTTCCACAGCTGTGGCTTTGCCTACTCCCCTCTCTTCTTTCTGTGCTCTGAGAGGAGTGAGTAGGCACAAGCCTCCACTAGTATCCCTCTTCCTTGAAATAATATCCATTTATTGAAATAGATTCAAAGGTTGGTCAAAGTTACACTACGGAGGATGACTCACCCTTCTGATAACGAATAGCATTTATTTCTGTAGAGAATTGATAAAAATGATCCACAAAGGCATATGGAGTTGTCTAGATGTGGAAGTTTCTAGATTTTGAGCAGGCTACTTAGCATACTTAAAGCCGATGATGTTAACTTTGTACAAACCCTGAAAGCTGAACTACCTGATCTGGGTAGAAATGGTTTCCAGGTAAAATTTCAGTTTGGTTTACATCAGCATCTTCAGTGTCTATAAAAACTGGTTTTGGGACTTCCCTGGCGGGTCAGTGGTTAAGGCTGCATGCTTTCAATGCAGGGGGCACAGGTTTGAGCCCTGCTCAGGAACTAAGACCCCACGTGCCACACAGTGTGACTGAAAAATAAAAGAACAAAAAATACTTTACAAAAAGAATAAAGAAAATTAGCTCGTAACTTTGTAGTTTTACGGGCTGTATACTATATACAGCCCATACAATTTGAAAAGCTAAACTGGATTTGGCTTTGCTTGAAAATCTCTGGCTTCGTCTTTGCCCACAATGTCAAGTTGGAACCCACAGGTGCTAACTCAGAATTTTGTTGCTCCATAAAGTTTTTTTTTTTCTCCTTTTTTAATCTGCTTCTTTCCAACCAAATGCTATGAAATAAAAACAAAAACAACAAACAAACAAATAAACAAACTGAGTAACAAAAGAATCAAGACTGTGCCAGTGGTACGGTGCTTTTCATCTGGAAATAAGAATGTTATGTATCATATGACACACATATCAAATAGCATTAATATTGTTATATTTAGTTAGACAGAATATTATGCAGAATNGTAACAAAAGAATCAAGACTGTGCCAGTGGTACGGTGCTTTTCATCTGGAAATAAGAATGTTATGTATCATATGACACACATATCAAATAGCATTAATATTGTTATATTTAGTTAGACAGAATATTATGCAGAATTTCAAGATCTTTACTGACTGGATTCATTTTTCTTATTAATTCACTTTAAAAATAGACTTAATAATCAAAACACAAATAAATTGATATCATTCATGCCTGCTTTTTCTTATGTCTTATAGTAGCATGTTTCTGCTGCAATGAAAAACTGTAATTGCTGGTAGCATCAGTGTCAGATTAAAATAACTCAGTGCCATATTCTTATTTATGAATCACAAGAATAATATAATTTAAAATATTTCTTTTCCTCTGGGGGAAAAATAATGTACTGTAGCATTAAGCTTAAAAGCCCTGCTCAAAATCTAAGAGCACTGATTCATTGCTCTCTTTTTAAAATTTTTTTCAAGCCTAAACTACAATAATTCTCCTTTAACTGGTCTTCCCACTGGGCAAATATAACCTCCAAATAGTATAAGATTCTGCAGCTCATCCTTCCATTTGGAGACTAACTAAATTTGCATATATTCTCTTCAAGGAAGAATTTACCTTGCCTTCCAGGAAAGCTGCATGGTGATTTGAAAATGTTATCATTCAGTCTTTAGAACTCTGAAATCTGGCTTCTAACTCCAGGACCTATAGATAGTGCATGCCCTGCAGCTGCTATACCAAGAACCTCTTAAGGACTCTTAGCATTAATCAGATCGATTTTAGTATTAAAGCTTTTGCATTTGTTGTCCTGTCACTTAGAAAATTTATCTTCTAGCCAGGAAATGTTTGGCAGTCTAAGTTTCAAAGGAAGAGGAAAGACATTTTTTCATTTGAATTTGCTACATACAAGTGTCCTAAAAGTAGGCTTGGTTCTGGTTTTGGTTTTAAAAGTTGAAAACTCTGTGGGAATAAATATGCTCTAGAGGATAAAGAAGTCGTGTGCCAAGAAGGAGCCTAGATTAAATTTGTGTGGGTTGTTGAGGCTGACGTTCCAAACGCTACCTTAGCTGGAGTTACAGGGTTTGGTTAGTATATTGCAGAGTCTGGGATAAAAATGGATTGAACGTTCATGAAAAATGCCAGAAGAAAAACACTCGTGACTTCATTCGGTTCAAGATAAGAAGTATATTATAAACATTCACGAAGAAAACGTTGCCACTTTGCTAGGGATTTTCCTCTGATGGCCAGGATTGTAACCCTCATCGAAAGATCTAAATGAATG
This sequence comes from Oreotragus oreotragus, assembly GCA_006410675.1. NCBI lineage: Eukaryota > Metazoa > Chordata > Mammalia > Artiodactyla > Bovidae > Oreotragus > Oreotragus oreotragus. Next base: position 282,889 of record SJYX01007857.1, on the reverse strand, counting down.
ACCCACATCACTCATCCTCCATGTTGGGCTCGGATGTTACCTTCTCAGTGAAACCTCCCTCAAAACCTGCCCCCCATCCTCCTCCTTTAACCTCACCTAAACCCTCAGCTCACACCTGTCAGCTGATGCTGAACTTAGCTGCTCAGCTAAGTTGTTTCCATCACTGGAGCATCAGCATTCAGTCAGTAGGAACCTGTGTGTGTCTGCTTAGCCACTCAGTTGTGTCCAACTCTGCAATCCCGTGGACTGCAGCCCGCCAGGCTCCCCTGTCCATGGGATTCCCCAGGCAAGAGTACTGGAGTGGGCTGCCATGTCCTTCTCCAAGAGGGCTTCCCAATGCTAGGATCAAGCCCGGGTCTCCTGCACTGCAGGCAAACTCCGTACCATCTGAGCCACGAGGGAGGCGCTAGTAGGAACCTAGTCTTGTTCATTTCATCTCCGGAGCCCAGGAACCTCTCACAAAGCTTAAAACATCTGCTGATTATTAAATTGACAAATGCGCACATTAAGTTGAAGAGGTGCTAGTTTGGAACATGAAGCAAAGGCCACTGTTGCTCAGGAGATGGAGAGGAAAGTGTGCATTCACTGAGCAGCGGAGGGGCGCCGGGCAGTTACCCAGCTCCTGTTATCTGTGCCCCTTCTGGTCAGACACCTGATGCTGGGAGAGACTGAAGGCGGAAGGAGAAGGGGACGACAGAGGATGAGATGGCTGATGGCATCACCGACTCCATGGACAAGCTGCTGCTGCTGCTGCTAAGTCGCTTCAGTCATGTCCGACTCTGTGCGACCCCAGAGACGGCAGCCCCCAGGCTCCCTCGTCCCTGGGATTCTCCAGGCAAGAACACTGGAGTGGGCTGCCATTTTGAGTTTGAGTGAACTCCGGGAGTTGGTGATGGGCAGGGAGGCCTGGCGTGCCGCAGTCCATGGGGTCGCAAAGAGTCAGACACGACTGAGCGACTGAACAGAACTGAACTGGTCAGACAGGACCAGTCTGGGTCATGATTACTGGCAGGCTCTGGTGGCCACTGATGATGATTCTAGAATGTTTCTGTTGCCCAGAAGTTCCTGTTTTGTTTTTTTTTTTTTTTTAATGCAGCTGTCAAAGCTACCTCTGGCTTTCTTCAGCAACTAGCTCATCCTGGAAACAAAACATGACTCCATGGAAGCTCCCTGGGTTTGCTCTTTCTAGGAGTGGAGAGTCCCAGCTGTACTACTCAGGATCTGTGTGACCTTGACAAACTGCACACTTCTCTGTGTCTCTTTCTTCATCAATAAAATGTGGCTTAATCTATGGAATTCAAAGCTGTCAGCTGTTTGCATCAGGTGGCCAAGGTATTGGCTCTTTAATATAATAAATGCTAAATAATTATTTGATGGTTGAAACCATGGACTCATGCTAGAAGAAATAGACAGAGGAAGGGATTAAAAGTGGGCTAGGACTAATCAGTGGTAGCCTCTCCTTGCAAGAGGCCCGAGAGGAGAAAAGAGGGTGCTCTGGACCTAACTGAAGCAAGAACTCAAAGTTGGAGGAAAGGGACAGAAACTCGGTGGCCACAGCAGGGACAGGGCTGAATCTCACCCATACTGTGCTGGCAGGGTCCTGGTTACTGGAAGTATATTTTGAATGGAGTCATTTTTGCTTGGTTCCTATTGATCATTAGGCAAGAGTGTTGAAAACATTTAAAACAGAGTCATTGATTTTATATGTGAAGTAGTTTCTATCCAAGTTTTTGAGTCAGATGCATTAAAGTAGAAATAAATATATTTTTAAATTTAGGAGTGTGTACGATAGCTGACATTTATGGATCACAGGTTGCTGTTCTAAGAACATTACAGGTGGTAACTGATTTAATTCTTCAAGAGAGGTTAAATAATTTTTAAAGATTTAATTTTTTAAAGATAACATCTTATCAGTGCCTGTGATGAGATTCCCAATTCAAGTCCAGCTTCTTGATCCACTCTTGTGACCATTGTTCCATTCTTCACTTTATGTAGAGAAATATTATACTGCCATCCTTGATGATAAGAGTTTACAATCATTCTTTCACAATACAGTCCCACTGTTCATCAGTGGGGTGCTTCTAAATTAAGAAAATAGTTGGACAACTGTTCACTTTGTTTGACTGTCAGGCACAAGTGATAAGTGACCATTTTCTAGCCAGAAAAGGCATTTTAAAGTCAGCTGGCCCATGTATATATTAAACTTGTAAAACTCTAACATTTATAGTTGACTTAATTGATAAAGGAACTAATAAAATGATATCATCAGTTGTTCTCTCTATTGCCAATAATACTAAACCTTTACAGCCTTCTTTGAAGAATTCATTTTGGAAACTGGGAAACTCTACTAAGATTTAATTGTTATTGCATTTTAAAACAGGAAAAAATTATGTGGCTAGCTAGACTATCTTTAGGATAAAAGACATTTACACTAATTTGATTTTTTGCAGTAATTTATTTTAGAGTTCTCACTGGTAATATTAATCTTCAGTAACTTATTTGAGGTGATATTGGATTCCAATTGTATTTTCAGAAGAATTTTATTGTAGTCCAATGTGAGTTATATATCTTTATTTGAATGTTAAATGTTATAAAATAGCTGATTTTACAGAAGCAGAAAGCATTTCCAATAGATGAAAAATTCAAGGAAAATTGTTGGTATTTGTTAAATTCATTTTGTTATTTTTCATTCTTTTTAGTAACTTTATGAGTAAATCTCTCATAGTATTTTATGAACTTCTACATAAAATTCCAGGATTGAAATTCATTTTGGTGCAAATGAAAACATACTAATTATGACATTATTTATTCAGGCAGTGATGTCACTGCAATGTTATGTAAAGCAAATATCACCTTTAAAGCAGAGAAGTTAGCCGTCGGGTTTATCACGTAGGGGACACAAGAACATGGAACCCACACAGGGATAACATCTCCCCACATATCATAATAGTAGTAACAGGTTGATGAACAGACCATAACAGGGTTGGATTAAAACTCTAGACTCACGTCATTTGAGGCTCCTGCGGAGCTTGTCGTGACTAGGAGAACCGACGTGCAAGGAGCAGTGTCACCCACAAATCACCCCTCCACGGCGGTAAGCTGGGGTGGCCTTTGCACACTGAGCAGCTTCAGGTACCTCATTTTCCACGAAGTTATATATGATGAGACATTATTTCCCTGTGAAAAAGATTTCTAACGAGAGCTTAGGCATAATTTATGCAGGCTCATCTCTGAGATGAATTAATCTGCTCACACATAGTGAATGACGTGCTGTGTGTGCCGTGCTAAGTCACTCAGTCTGTCCGACTCTCTGCGACCCCCATGGACTGCAGCCCGCCAGGCTTCCCTGTCCGTGGGAGTCTCCAGGCAAGAATACTGGGGCGGGTTGCCATGCCCGCCCCCAGGGGACCTTCCCGACGCAGGGAACTTGCATCTCTTCCGTCTCCTGAATTCTGTGGCAGGTTCTTTACCAACAGTGCCACCTGGGAAACCCAGTGAATTATAGATTTCTTTTTTTCAGATGTTGAAAAGGTTTTTATATTGGGACACACTTCCAATGATAGGGGTGTCTCTAAGGAGTAGGAGAGGTGTAACACAGTGGTTGGTTCAAAGTCTAAGAATCTGCCTGCCAATGCAGATGGAGGAGATGCAGGTTTGATTCCCAGGTTGGGAAGATCCCCTGGAGGAGGAAATGGCAACCCACTGCAGTAATCTTGCCTGGAAAATTCCATGGACAGTGGAGCCTGGCAGGCTGCAGTCCATGGGGTCACGAAGAGTCGGACATGACTGAGGTCACACATATGCACTAACCTATGCATGGATCCACGGAATTTATCTTTCTTCTCCTCACTTCCTTGATTCCATTCTCCCTTTAATTGCGTTGGTTACCTTGGGAGGTAATCAACCAGGGCTTCCCTGGTGGCTCAGAGGATAAAGCTTCTGCCTGCAATGCAGGAGACCCGGGTTCAATCCCTGGGTTGGGAAGATCCCCTGGAGAAGGAAATGGCAACCCACTCCAGTATTCTTGCCTGGAGAACCCCATGGACAGAGGAGCCTGGTTGGCTACAGTCCACAGGGTCACAAAGAGTCGGACACGACTGAGTGACTTCACTTTTTTCACTTTACCTTGGGAGGTACAACTGAATTCGACCTTCTTTAGCAAGACACATCATAGAACGTCTGTTTCCGCTCATAGAGAGGCACAGTCTCATGGTGCAGAAACCCGAAGGCAACCGTGTGGCGTAACATGTAGAAAGTGAACTAAACCTGGGATTCCGGCAAGAGGAGCCTCTGGCAGCTGAAGACGCAGTCTCTCACTGTTAACCTTTAGTAGCTTCTGAGTGTCCTTTGGAAACTAGGCGTTAGAGAGACACAAGAAGATTCAAGGCCACTGGTGGATTTTTACTTCCGTTTGTCTACTGAACAGCATAATGGATGCAAAGGATGGTTTAAAGATGGCACTGACAAAGCTTCTGCTTGGCACTGGAAGCAGAGAGAGACTGATTTGTGGTTGGGGTGCTCGCTCTGGTTTGCGGTGGTGCATAATCTTCAGAGTCTGGGAGCACTGAGAGCTATGTGTGCAAGTCTTCAACTGCAGCTCATGATGTGGGGAAGAAAGCAAATAGTCTGACTCTAACCTGTGCGCTCACCATCACTGCCACAACGATGTGAGGCTGAAAGATGCAGGACACTCTTCCAGGCTAAAGTGATCTGAGCACGTCCCAAAGCTTGAGGACGTATTGTTTGCGCAAGAAGCAGAGTGGACGTAGAACCATTTCTTAGGAGAAGTCCTGACTTACCTGGGGGTACTTCCCTGTCCATCCACACAGATGGGAGGCCAGGGGAGGTTCCTCCGGGTCCCTTCATGAACTTCCATCTCACTCTTTCAAGAGTCTATGTCTACGGTCTGTGGCTCTGACCTCTGTCACTAGCACAGAACTGCTTTGTCTAATTTGCCAACTTTGGCAAAGATACAACCTTAAATGAGGAAGGCTTTGTCAAAATCAGGGGAGAGTGACGGTGTTGTCTGTTTCGTATTCGCTGGATCACAGTGACCTGGCAGGACGGCACTCATTAGGTTGCTTATTTGCTCCTGTGTTTAGTTATTTATCCTTCACCCACTATCTTTTCATCCATCATCCATTTATTCACACACCAAAGACTTCTTGGTTACCTAATATGTGCCAGAAAGTAATAGAAAACCTGGGACATGTTAGATAGCTAGCCAGTCATGTAACAGAGATAAAGGGAAAAAAGAAAGGGAAAAAGAAGCAGTAGCGAGCAACTGAAAAGATCTAAGGTGCAAGGTATTTAAAACATTTATTAAAATCCTGTTTAGGCATCCACTGCGTGTCTTGAAAATAAGAAGCTACATTTGCTCTGTAATTGCTTGAATCGTACATCTTTCACCTTGATTAGCAATTTCAATCAACCAAGACGTTACTGAGCATTTTAAAATAAAAAGCTGCATATGTCTCAACCCAAAGTCCTCTATTCAACCTCTTTACTTTCTAAACACTTCCGATTTACTGGAATTAGGTGATATTCTTTCTTGTAAGAATATTAATTTCTCTAAAATGCAAAACAATGCAAATATGAACAAATAGAGATATTTAAGATGTTTTTTGACCTTTTATATTTTATTTTTTGCCGTGCTATATAGAATGTGAGCTCTTAGCTCCCCTACCAGGGATCAAACCCTCACCCCCTGTGCTGGAAGTGAGGAGTCCTAACCACGGGACCACCAGGAAGTCCCTGGTCTTATGTTTTAATGTTATTTTTGTTTTGTATCTAAACTTCCCTTTTGGTCTTATGTTTATCAACATCTAGATAAAAGAACTCTATTTTGACCTTGTGTACTTGTATTTTTAAACATCAAGCTGCTTAAAAAATAGCCTTGGCCAGATATCTGAAAAGCTTAAGCTTACTTAAGAGCTCAGAAGAGCGATAGGCTGCTATCTTACTGTTGAATGAAATAAGCCTGGTGCTAAAAGATGAAGCAGGGCTGCCCAGTGGCTCAGGGGTAAAGAATCCACCCGCGAGACAGGAGACATGGGTTCGATCTGTGGGTCAGGAAGATCCCCTGGAGAAGGAAATGGCCACCCACTCTAGCATTCTGGCCTGGATAATCCCATGGATAGAGGAGCCTGGCGGGCTGTAGTCCTTGGGGTCGCTGAAGTGTTGTAGCAACTAAACAACAGCAAAAGGTGAAGCAAGTTGAACTGGTGAAAGCGAAAGGTGCTTCTCTCTTTAGTGAATTTCCACTCTAGAAGACGAGGTAGTCCTCTGTAGCGTGTCAAAACCAGCAGTCTAAATCTCTCGCCTTCGTCTGATTTCCGGATTTCGCCAGACCCATGTAGGACCCGTGAGAGCCTGGCTTCTATTGCTTGCACAGGGTCCCCCTCTGTCAAACAGGCTTTCTTACTGCATCACAAAAATTAAAGCCAGTCAACAGAGGCTTTATTGCCATATTTAGACAGAAATAGCATATCAGAAATTGTAGTGAATGCTTTTGCTGCTAATAGCTGCGAAGGCCCTTGCCCACTTGCCATCTGGTGGCATGTTTTTGCTTTCCTCTTCAGATACAACCGGATGAGAGCTTGCCTCTGTCTCTCTTCAATCATTTTGCCCACTGCTCTCATCCACTTCAGTTTTTTTTAACAGCACTGTCAGAGTCGATCGTTATTGTATGCAAGATATTTTAAAGTCCTTAGAAAGAGAAGTTGCCTGGAAAATCCCATGGATGCAGGAGGCTGGTGGGCTGCAGTCCATGGGGTCGCTAAGAGTTGGACACAACTGAAGTGACTTAGCTCAGCAGCAGCAGCAGAAAGAGAAGGGATATAAGCCTCTTCTTCTAAATAAACATTCTAAAGCCACACTGGAATCATCTGGGAAGAAAAAAAAAACAGCATAAGATTGCCCTTTCTATGACAAGTTGCAATTTATCTAGTTAATGAGACGCAGTCTCAATAAATCATGTATATTAATTTAGTATGAATTTACTTGGCTGTATCAAGCAATTCTTACAAGATTCAAATAGAATAACGTTAGAAATATACTTTTCAAAGGCTCTGGAATCACAGCTAAACTTGGGCATGTTAACTGAATATATTTCTGTATTTTATGTTGATATTGATGGCTTATCCGAGTCACATTTGGATTTACACACCACCGCCCCAGTGTTTGCATCAGAAGAGTGTCACCTAGGGCAGTCAGCTAACAACAGTACCTCTCGACAGTCCTTGAGAACAGGAAGTGAGGAAGAAGCATGCAGCTACAGAAATTTACAAAAGGAATTTTAAGTAGGCAGGTTTTAATTACCCCAGAATAGAACTTGGCCAGTACACCAAATTGTTCTTCCTCCTACTCATTTTGGAATTTCTGAAAAAAAAATTATATTCAATTGGTGCACATATTTATGTTCAAAACTGTATCTGGATTTAGTCCATTGCACTTGGTATCAGAAAGTAACAACTTTACTTTTCAACTATAGATTTCATTCAGAGATGTCACATACGGCCAACCTATCTGTTAGGCTGAAACTCTTACCATACCTGGCTGGCGAGCTTGGATCTGTTGCTGCTGCTCAGTAGCTCGGTCGTGTCTGACTGTTTGTGACCCCATGGACTGCAGCATGCCAGGCATCAGTCCTTCACCACCTTCCAGAGTTTGCTCAAACTCATGTCCATTGAGTCTGGATCGAATCTCTATCTACCTCTATCTCGCTACCATCTTTTTCATCATCTATAAAATTGTCAAAACATCAGGTCAGGCAGAGCATCCTGGCTAAAATGGGTTCTTTTTGTTATTTTTTTCCCCATTCCTCTGAAACAGTGTTTCTCACAATGTCGTCGGACCATCTACATCAAAGTTTCTGTAAGAAATTCAGACGCCTGGGCCTTACCTGGACACACTGAAGCAGAATCTTGGAGATCTAGGTCTGAGAGGGAGTGAAAGTTGCTCAGTCATGTCCGACTCTTTGCGACCCCATGGACTCTACAGTCCATGGAGTTCTCCAGGCCAGAATCCTGGAGTGGGCAGCCTTTTCCTTCTCCAGGGGATCTTCCCAACCCAGGGATCGAGCCCCGGTCTCCCGCATTGCAGGTGGATTCTTTACCAGCTGAGCCACAAGGGAAGCGCAGGTCTGATAGCATGCGTTCAAGAGTGCTTCCCATGTAATTCTGGAGTATATAAATGCATGAGAACCCCTGTTCTAAAACACCCACTGGATCTGGTACAGATCCACAAACTGAATTATTTAAGAAATAAATTTGTTTGTTAAAAAGAGTTTGTAGAACCTGAATCACAATAGGGTCATCCCATTCCACCTACCCTTCACACCCAGGCACCTTCTTGAATGAGATGGTTAAACCAGCTTTCTCTCTCAATTCCTCTCTTTTCCTTTCCTTTTCTCTTTATGCTTTCAAAGGTGCTACATCACAAGGGTACTTATTTGTTGAGACTGTTTTTTGGCCATTCTCAAGAATGGGATATTCTCCATTTTTTAGCAGCTCAAGAGGCAGGAGAATGGAAAACCTAAGGGCTTTAGAGATGACTTGGGGCCGAATTTCATTTCTCCTGCTTCCCTTCTGAGTATCTTTGGGTCATTTAGCTGACCTTTTGAACTCCATGTTCTTCCCTAAAAAGGGACATGATATCAATTCTGCAGGCTTTTTGAGGATCAGATAAAATGATATATGCGAAGAGTTCAGAATGTTTTGACAGTGCTCGATATTATTAATCATTATTATTACTATCATTTTGCATTTGGCTTCTTGCTGGGGAAAGAGGTGTTTCACTAAGACACGGTGGAGCAGAAGCTCCTAGATGACTTTAGTAACAACACTCATTGCGATAATCACTTGCCTCTCTACCTTGGATCCTTTCTGTCACTTCCGCAGCAAGACTGTATTATTAATCATTATTATTACTATCATTTTGCATTTGGCTTCTTGCTGGGGAAAGAGGTGTTTCACTAAGACACGGTGGAGCAGAAGCTCCTAGATGACTTTAGTAACAACACTCATTGCGATAATCACTTGCCTCTCTACCTTGGATCCTTTCTGTCACTTCCGCAGCAAGACTGCTGCCCGATACCTGGTGCTGGACGGGGTGTGCTCCACCGCATCGCAGCTTCCTGTTCACATTCTGTGGATGTCGGTGCCCACCTTTCAGCTCCTGCATGTTCCCTTCCAAATGCCTAGCGTCTCTGACTTGTCTTTGGAGCCCTGACCTTGATATAATGAGTTTGCTTTGCCTGCACACCCAAGAGCAGAGAGAGCCTGGAAGTTTCTACCTCCACCCTTTCCCACCAAGGAGTCATGCGTGAATTTGGAAACCCATTTCCTTTGCTTGGAGTTGAGCCCAGCTCTGCGGTGTAATCTCTACTCCTAAGCTCCCTGGTGGTTCAACTGGTAAAGAATCTGCCTACAGTGCAGGAAACACAGGTTTAATCCCTGGGTCAGGAAGATACCTTGGAGAAGAAAATGGCAACCCACTCCAGTTTCCTTGTCTGGAGAATTCCATGGACAGAGGAGCCTGGCGGGATACAGTCCATGGGGTTGCGAAGAGTTGAACACGACTGAGCGATTAANTTTCTAAAGAAATGAAAATTCATTTCATGTGGCATAAATTTAAGTTTTGTCATCAAATAATTCTTTCTGCTCTAAATAAAATTAGCGTTGGTTTGAAATGCCCGCAGAGTAGAGCGCAGTAGTACACTGTATGTAATTTGCCCTGCAGATGTATTCACAACCTGTCCACTGGTCTTCCATGTGACAGAATGAAAACGGTGGCGTTTAGGTGTATCTCTGGAAGCTTCTAGGGTCATCTTATTTCCCGCCTTTGTTCATCCTGAGGACAAGCCTGGGGCGTGGGCATGTTGGCAGCTACATGATGGTTTGGGACGCCTCTTAGTGATGAAGACCGCCGGGCAGATCCCAAACAAGTTCCAGGGTCAGGTCTCATTGGCACTTATATTTTCTTGGCAAAGATCAAAACCTGCTCAGAGCTTTACCCTGATTATCTGTGAGAGCTGACCTCTTAAGCCATGCCCAAGGTCTAAGAAACTATTCTGAAATCCCAGAAGCTTTTGAGAGTAAGAAATGTTAAACTGCATCTCCCTCGGTAGCCTTCAACTGGACTTAAACAAAGACAGAAATAATCTGGGTAAAGCCCTTGATCTAGGCCAACATCTTTAATATCAAACATAAGACCCCCTTTCTGTTAAATTATCTTCACACTGGGGAATTCCAGCTTAGGCTAAATCAGAAGTACTACACTGCCTGTGTTCTTAGGTGAAATATATCGTGGCAAAACGTTATGCTTCTCACATCAGAAATGAGTTGGATTCCACGTGTAACTCTCTGATATCTGCTGCGTGCCCAACTCGCTGGCACATGGGGAGGTCCTGGACCTACTAGGCTCTACTTGCCAGTGCTGCTCGAGGGGCAGCTCTCAAGCCTGAGATCAAAGCTGGAGACAAAGAGCCGGTGGGTCCCTCAAAGAGGAGACTCTGTAGACCGATGCTGGGCTCTGGGTCTCAGGGAGCAGTGTCAGTCGCTCAGTCGCGTCTGACTCTCTGCGACCCCGTGGACTGTGGCCTGCCGGGTGCCTCTGCCCATGGGATTCTCCTGGGAAGAATACTGGAGTGGGTTCCCGTTCCCTTCTCCGGAGGATCTTCCCGACCCAGGGGTTGAACCCGGGTCTGCCGCATTGGCAGGTGTACTCTGTACCGCCTGAGCCACAGGGAAGAGCCGAAGAAGCAGGTTAATCACAGAACAGCTAGAGGCAGAGCAAACCGTGGGAGGGGCGTCCAGCCTGCCCAGAATACTCCTTTCCTGTCTGGCTAGAAATTCACTGAATGGGTGAAGTCTTCAAGTGGTATGCTCTTGACAGGCAAGGCCAAGGTTGGTTTTCATTTCCCTGAGCTTGAAATAAGAATTCCCTCTGCAGCTCATGTTCAGATGTTCACCATCCTTTCCCCTCTGGTTGGGGGTTCCTTCTGTCAGAACACTTAGGATTTTCATTCAAATACCAAGGATGAACTATTCTACAATACAACCATCTCTGAATCTTACTCTTTACCTTTCGCTTCTATATGTTCTATGCGTGTTTTCACGGGTTTCGTTGCTGAGATAATGAGGTTGATTAACCCTGTTTGTTGAGGCTTTCAGCAAAGATGGGCAGTCAGCTCGGCCAGCCAGCACTTCTCACGTGTGCTCCCAACTCTGACAGTTTGCACTTGGTGGCTGAGACTTTCCCTTCGTGAACTCAATATTTATCTGTGGCTCACAGGTGACTTGCAGAGTTGCAAGGAGAAACCTTTATATGGACAGTTAATCTGGCAGCATTTGCAGCCAAAGAAAAGCGTCGTGCTGACAGATGATGTTTCCGAGCCACCAGGCTTTCTCTGTCCTTTGTGCCTTGAGCACAGAAGGAGGGACAGTGAGACTCCAGCGTCTGTTCTTATAATAATGTCGCATGGCCCCCTTTATATATTCGTCTTATTTTTGCACATCCTGGTATGAACAGACAAAAGCTGCTATTACAGAAGGTGAAGCTGATAGCTTTTGATACATCACATCCACTAGGACGAAGGCATAATTGCTACTTTTATGTTCATTGTACAGTGAATAGTAATTAGCCTTTGGCCCACTACAGTGTATGAACATGGAATCACCCACCTGCTCTTGCCATGTCTCGCTAACTTAAACTACGTGCCCAAAGCTTTATCAGGAAACAGCTCCTTCTCCATCTCCCCACTGACATGCTACATTAGGTAACTTCATTTGGAAAAGTCAGAGGCTTGAGGATGACAGCCTCCCAGTTTGTTCCCCAAGTACTGGACAAGGGCTTCAAAAGATGCTTGTACTTAGAGAGAATGGAATAGACCGCTGGACTTCCCAGGTGGCTCAGTGGTAAAGAATCTGCCTGCAATGCAGGAGATCCAGTTTCAGTCTCTGGTTCAGGAAGATCCACTGGAAAAGGTGATGGCAACCCACTCTAGTGTTCTTGCCTGGAGAATCCCATGGACAGAGGAGCCTGGCAGGTTACAGTCCATGGGGTTGCAAACTGTTGGACACAACTGAGTGACTAACTCTCAGCATCAGCATACATCACATACCTTTTTTTTGGAAATACAGGCTTTGAAGACCAAGATAGCTTTTACTTTTGTTTGTGACACTTTTTGTTTGTCTATTAGCTGATTTATGAAGATAATTTGATAACCATGTTACAAAATCAATGCGTATACTCAGTCCCTGTGTAAAGAGAGGTGGATGACAAATAGCCTTTGCTGATATGCAGCAAAAGCTTTCCTTTGGAGGAAATGGGACCTAAGGTGAACTAAACATGATTATCACGAAATAAACCACAGAGGAAAACCTACCTCCTTGTAAAGTAAAGTAAAATGTGTGTGCGCTAAGCTGCTTCAGTCCTGTGTGACCCGCCAGGCTCCTCTGTCCACGGCATTTTCCAAGCAAGAATACTGGAGTGGGTCGCCAATTCTTTCTCCAGCAGATCTTCTTGATCCAGGGATTGAACCCATGTCTCTTGCGTCTCCTGCTTTGGCAAGGATCGAACCCAGGTCTCCTGCATTGCAGGTGGGCTCTTTACCAGCTGAAGGCCTCCCTGATAGCTCAGTTGGTAAGAACCTGCCTGCAGTGCAGGAGACTCTGGTCCCATTCCTGGGTCAGGAAGACCCTCTGGAGAAGGGATAGACTACCCACTCCAGTATTCTTGGGCTTCCCTGGTGGCTCAGCCAGGAAAGAATCCGCCTGCAATGTGGGAAACGTGGGTCCGATCCCTGGGTTGCGAAGATCCCTTGGAGAAGGGAAAGGCTACCCACTCCAGTATTCTGGCCTGGAGAATTCCATGGATTGTATAGTTCATGGGGTTGCAAGGAGTCTGACATGACTGAGCGACTTTCCATTTCTTTAACAGCTAAGGCACCAGGGAAGCCCAAGAATACTGGAGTGGGTAGCCTATCTCTTCTCCAGGGGATCTTCCCAACCCAGGAATCAAACTGGGGTCTCCTGCATTGCAGGCGGATTTTTCACCAGCTGAACTACAACAGCACAAATATATTTCTGGAGGTCGAGAGTCGGAAATCAGTCTCGATGGCCTTAAAATTAAGCTGTCAGCAAGGCTACCTCCCTTCTGAAGGCTTCGGGGAGAGTGCTTCCCTGCTGTTTCCAGTTCTGGAGGCTGCCTGCTTTTTCTAGCCGTGGCCCTTCGTCCGTCTTCAAAGTGTGTTATTCTCATGCTCCAGGTCACAGGATCCTGGGTCTTGTCTGCCAAGCCTGTTCGGACATGGACATCTCTGGGGGACCGTTATTCCGCTTACACAATGGGGCTCTGGGAAAACGAACAGGGCCCCAAGGAGAGCAGGCAGTTTACAGTCATGCTCGGCCTGTGGTGTTGAAGCAATGGCCTCAGTCGCGACAGCTGCTGTGTGTACCCGGTTCTGTATCAGGAAGGCTAGTGTGTCGTCCTCAAGGGTTTCCGTAAACAGGCTCCGCGTGTCAAAGCTGCTGTGTCCCATCGGAGCAACTGATGATGCATGTCACTGAAAGTATTGGTTGGGCATCTGGGAAAGCCGAAAATTAAAGCACTGTAAAGAGGCATTCTAAGTTATGATGAGTGATTATCAAGACTATTTAGAAGCCATAGAGAGCTTTACACTGAAGCCCTGATATCTCCAATAACTAGAGGAGTATAATGCTTGTACTTCAAAGGTAATAAAGATGATTTTTTAAAATCTACTTTTTTTTTTTTGGCCTGTGAATTGAAACTCACTGTTTCACAATAGGAAAATTAGAAAAGACAAAGAAAAACCATTTCTATATAGAGTCTTTGTATATAGGTAACTAATCACATTTGTAGCTCATTAATATCTTGTTTATGAAGAAAACAATCAGTGCAAGACCTTCAGGGTTCCTTCTAACTCAGGGGGCTGTATAAAATCATCTTAATTTAAATAGCATCTTAAAAGGGTTAGTATCCCTTGGTAAAAATAAAACATCTCCTCATTGTCAATTAAAGGACTCCCAAAGTCTTTGAAAAGAGGACTTGTTTGCTTAAAATACGTGAAGGTCACGCTCACCCTATAACAGTCAATGAGGAGTAGTCATTTGTTATTTTTAAACAGGCTGTCATTTAGCCATTATGAAGATGAATAACATTTGTTATTAGCTAATAATCTTCCTGTTGATTACAGAGAAAAGACACTTGCAGACACCTTATGTGCCTTTCTTAATTGCTAAATTATTTGCCTTTTGATTAAATTCTGTAAACAAAAATTAAGTTTTTTGTTTTCTGAAGTTCGAGACTGGCATCTAGAATGCTAGACCATGTCTTGGTCCATGGTATTTTGAGTTGCATATGTTATTTGCCCACTGTTCATGCAACGTTGCAAAAACAAAGTTCATTTTTTAATATCAAACAGATTGTCAATGGATCATATGCTGCCTCTATTAAGGTTAGTTTTTGGATGTCTGCCTTCTTGAAGAGAGTTAATGAAGCTATAAGTTACCTGTGTGCCTTCATTTGGAGTCAGGCCTAATTATCTGGATCTTGGCCACATTATTGTCCGAGCCTTATTTCTGAAGCAGATGGAGTCGTTCAGAAATGACTTCATTTGTATTAATTTGTCGCACTGTCTTCTGCTATTCATCTCAGAAGAACTTTGCAGCCTTTGTCAGAGAGAGCAGGGAAAGAGACGAGTTTTCATCAGAAATTAAGAGGGAGATCAGCTCCTTTCATTCACGGATACTGATATTCCAACCGAAAGGCAATTAAGCAGTGGCCACTTGAAGGCTGTGGAATGGTGTAAAGGTAATTATGCTACCTAAGATTCATGAGCTCTTATCTTTTAGTTAAGTCAGATGACGGACATATTGATCCAGCACTTTAAAACGGAAACTCTTGGGAGCATTTTTTTTTTTTTTTTTTTTTTTTTGCTGTTGTCAGTTTTCTCCCTGGCTCTGGAGTGCCCAGGGGGCCATATCTGAGGGAAATCTCTGCCTTGGCTGACTCAGAGCGTTATTAACTTGCTGGAAAGAACAATCACTTCATTATCAATGGATCAGATATACAATCTCCCCATTACAGGCTACAGGGGATTCTACCTTGCCTTCCCGCTGTGGTCATCTCCAAGGAAAACAGCATGCAGTCAACTCCTAATTCAACCATATTCGCAAACTTTCTGGAGAGATGCAAACTTTCTGGTTTCAGAGAGAAAGAGAGAAAGAAAATGTGGTTTTCTCATTGACCCTGGTGGCTTTTTTAAAAAAACTGTTCTTTTGGCAACAGGGGCTTAAGGGTGGCCCATGGCCTTTATGTGGTCAGTGGACTCTGTCAGCTTAGTGTAGAAAGCCTTAGGTAAAGAATAACACCTAGTGAGAAAATATGTGAGCAGAATGTATCTTCATTGATATCAAAATACCTGAATGAAAGTGAAGAGGAATATAGATGATGTCACCATCAAAACAGTAAGTATTCATTGACTTGAAGAACCAAAAATAGAGGAATTTTGTATTTGCTTTTCAGAGAAGTTCCTTAGAATAGTAACTTTTTGACATTTCTGAGATTATAATATATTTAAAATTTCCTTTAGAGATGCCTAAACTAGGAATTAAAAAGATAACTTATTATATAACATCAGTTTTGCTCTGTGTATTAATTCCCCGAACTGCCATCACAAAATGCCATCAAACGAGTGTGCATGCTAAGTGGCTTCCCCAGCGACCCCGTGGACTGTAGCTGCCAGGCTCCTCTGTCCAAGGGACTCTCCAGGCCAGAATTCTGGATGCGCTGCTACACCCTCCTCCAGGGGTCTTCCCGACCCCGGGGTCGAACCTGTGTCTCTGTGGCTCCTGTAGCTGGCAGACGGGCTTTTACCACCAGTGCCACCTGGGAAGCCTGCCGTCGAATGGAGAGGCGTGAAAAACAGAAATTTATGGTTCCGTCATCCTGGAAGCTGGAAGTTCAAGATCCAAGCATCAGCAAGGAAAATTTGGGAACACACACACACAGGGAGAAGAGCACGTGAGGATGAATCAGAGATCAGAGTGATGCTTTCACAGGTCAGAAGAGTGAAAGTGAAAGTCATTCAATCGTGGCTGACTCTTTGCGACCCCATGGGACAGTCCGTGGAATTCTCCAGGCCAGAATACTGGAATGGGTAGGTAGCTGCTCCCTTCTCCAGGAGATCTTCCCAACCCACGGATCGAACCCAGGTCTCCTGCATTGCGGGTGGGAAGTCCCTGCAGGCTGCCAGCAAAGCAGCAGAAGGCAGGGGGTGTGGGACACATTACCCCTCAGGACACTCAGAAGGCACCAGCCCTGCCGGTACCTGGATCTCTGATTTGCCGCCCCTAGAACTGTGAGGCAGCTCACTTTTGTTGCGTAAGCCATCCAGGTTGTGAGACTTTGCTATGGCGGCCCTAGCAAACTGATTGGGCTTCCCTGCTTACTCAGACAGTAAAGAATCTGCCTGCAATGTGGGAGACATGGGTTTGATCCCTGGGTTGGGAAGATCCCCTGGGGAGGGCCTGGCAACCCACTCCAGTATTCTTGCCTGGAGAATCTCCATGGACAGAGGATCCTGGAGACCCGGGTTCGATCCCTGGGTCAGGAAGATCCCCTGGAGAAGGAAATGGCAATCCACTCCAGTACTATTGCCTGGAAAATCCCATGGACAGAGGAGCCTGGTAGGCTACAGCCCATGGGGTCGCAAAGAGTCGGACACGATTGAGCAACTCAGCACAACACAGCACAGAACTGTGAGACAACACATTTTTGTTGCATAAGCCATCCAGGTTGTGAGACTGCTATGGCGGCCCTAGCAAACTGAAAACACTGCTGCTTCTGGATTCCCTTCTAGCTCCTCAGCAGACCTCCTGTCCATGCCGTCCACATCAGCCTCTCTCTGGCCCTCTCTTTCACACCCACTTTTTCTTGTTGCTTCCATGTCTCTCAATTATTTCGCTGGGTAAAAGGTAGCCTCCTTGTCAAAGGACCTGTCTTTCTGTTTACCTCTAGACCTGTAACTCTGAGAACGAGGCTGGCACAGAGCGGGTACTACATACATTTTTTTTGCATAAATATTTTTTGAATAATAAATCATTCTGTGTTTATTACCTGCATTGTATCTCCTATTGATGTAAAAGAAAATAGTCTCGAATGAGTGAAATATCATAAGAATTAATTTGTAACAGCCTGAATATATCAAAAAGACTGGTTATGTTATGAAAAAGTTTTTATTTTTAAAGAATTAAGCCATAAAATCTTGGACCATCTCTTTGAAGTTTAGTTTTGATTTTGAAAAGAGAATAACAACTAGCAACAACTAGTAACACAATTGAATTGGTAAAGGAATTGAATTTAAATAGAATTTATTACAATCATGTAAAAATAAACCAAATTGCTCCATCTATTCAAAACATCTTTTATTTGGCTCTCTGAAAGATGTTAATTTGATTTGAAAAGATCAGATGTATTGACTGAAATGTGATTTCTATGGTACTTAATGGAAGAATGAGGAAAATGAAAAGGAAATGTATCTTTCATATTTGTTAATATCTGACTAGAGAATTGTGCAGGGTTGGTCTCAGTCATAGTATAATAGAATCCTTAAACTTGATATGTATCTAAAAATTATATTCATTAAAGTCATTTGGATAAGATATCAAGATTCTTAGACAACCAGTATTGTGTTGCCAGTTATGACGTTTTGCAGAAATCTATAATACTTTGCAACTAATGGTGCTGTGCACTCTGAAAACTTCTTGAAAAAACTTTCAAAGGATCCTGCCCCTTCAAATTGGGAAGTTGTTTCTTAAGACTAAATTATATGTAAACAGAAGAATTTGGGAACTCTCATTTTATTTTTCTGAATTTTGTTTATTTTTATTTCTGGCTGTGCTGGGTCTTGTGCGGGCTTTTCTGTAGTTGTGGCGCGGGGGCTCGTCTCTCCGGGGAGCGGGCTTCTCCCCACAGTTGTTTTTCCCGCTGAGCAGGAGCTGCAGCAGCTGCGGCACATGGACTTCGTGGCTCCAGGGCACGTGGGATCTTCACGGATCAGGGATGGAACCTGTGTCTCCTGCCCTGTCAGGCGGGCTTTTTACTACTGAGCCACCAGGAAAGCCCCGAGACTCTCATTTTTAGTGTATATTTGTATTGCAGTAGAGCACACACCGTGGTAGGCATGTAGCTCCATTAATTTTCACAAAGCTAACACAGCAGTGTAATCGAGCTAGAACAGGAAATAAAGTATCACTAGTCAAAGAGCCAGTTCAAGTGTTTTGACCATTTTTCTCTGGCCGTGTTCGCCTTCTTCTTACACAACCTGAAATGAGCCCTTGATTGGATTCATAGCCACATGCTGGTTCCAGGCTGTGGCTTGCGTTTTCAGCCTTCTGATCGTGTCTTTTGGGAATAGGTGTCTTTTGTTTTAGTGAAGTTCAATTTCACAGTCTTTAACTTAGCACATTTTGAGTCCTGTTTAAGAATCTCTGCCTACCCCAAGGTCATGAAGATATTTTTCTATATTTGCTTCTAAAAGCTTCACTGCTTTACTTTTCCTCTTTAAACCTATGGCTCATCTGGATTGATTGATATTTAGTGCCAAGTATGGTCAAATGTCATCTGTGATTATATCTGGGGGTTGTGATTATAGGTAATTTTAGTTTTCTTTAAAATTTTCAATATTTTTCCAATAAAAATGTCTTGGCATTATAATTTTTAAAGTGTGAATTAATCGCCATTCTCTGCTTTATACTGTGTAACAAAAAATCTTGAAATCTCAGTGGTTCTAAACAGGGGGTGTTTGGTTTTTTGCTTTCCTACATCAAGGACTGCCATTCAGTGAACGTGGGTCTTATGGAGCCTGTGGTTATAGTAGCTGAGTTCTGTTTTATTGTTCTTTCCATTCTGAGACTCGGGCTAAAGACTCTCCCTGGCAGAGGTTCCGGAGCAAATAATCTGGCAGACGCCTTCAATGCTTCTAAAAGTTTCTTTCCACTAGAGGGTAATATAGAGCTTGACTGCCCGCATTCTACTCCATTAGCCAAAGCAAATCACATGTCAGAGGCCAAAGGCAATGGTGTAGAGAAAACTCTTGGAAGAGAAGGAGAGAATGAAACGTTTTAAATATTGTAATCCACTGCAGAGGCTGCTTTACAAGGCCACATATCTTGTACAGTTTCTTCCTTGCTCTGAATTCCTCCGGAGAAGGCAATGGCAACCCACTCCAGTGCTCCTGCCTGGAAAAATCCCATGGACGGGGGAGCCTGGTGGGCTGCCGTCTATGGGGTCGCACAGAGTTGGACACGACTGAAGTGACTTAGCAGCTGAATTCCTCCGTATCACACTGAAAGCCTTTTATCACGTGGCCCCAGTCGTCAGCCCAACTTCGGAGCCTCCCCTTTCCTATACAGCCTTTGTGATCCTGAGCTTTGGCCTGGGGTTTCCCAGGTGGCACAGTGGTCAGCGATCTTCCTGACAATGCAGGAGCCGCCAGAGATGTGAGTTCACTCCCTGGGTCGGGGAGAGCCCCTGGAGTAAGAAAAGGCAAGGCTCTCCAGGCTTCTTGCCTGGAGAATCCCATGGACAGAGGGGCCTGGCGGGCTGCAGTCCATGGGGCTGCAAAGGGCCAGACAGGACTGAGCGACTGACACTCTCACTTTCCAGAGCACAGAGGAAGCAGTCCCCAGCACACAGTAGGCATTCAGCTGAAGTTTGTAGAATTGAACTACACACTAATATGGTCATGAAATAATATTTTTTAAAAATTAGATGACTTAAAAAAAAATCCCAGAGTTGTCAGTAGTGAAGACTTTGTAACGTCTAACAAAAGTGGCCGATCAGTGAAGCAACGCACGAGTCAAGGATCAAGTACAGTTCGCCCTTCAGGAACGAGTGACTGGCAACAATAAAGGTACCAGTGATCCATCACCTTCAGGAATGAGTGATCCATCACCTTCCTGAGGCGCACACATTCACTCTGCTCACGGTGTGTACTCCATGCCTCCTAATAGCCTTGAAGAGACTCAAAAAAATGTGCTCTGACGTTCGCGTTTCCCAGGCCACTCTGGCTGCTCTGCCTGGTGGAGCGGAATAAAAGCCGGTCATGAGGACGTGCCGCCAGCGCTCTCAGGGTTCACTCCGCCTTTTTAATAAAAATGTACCCCACTTGGTGGTAGTCGGAATTATGTTCAGTGCTGAGATAAACTTTAATTTCTCATTATCTTCAGAAATATGGTCTGATGCTTGTGGATGATGTCTGTCTTTTGTATATAGTTCAGTCGCTAAGTCCTGTCTGACTCTTTGAGACCCCATGGACTGCAGCACGCCAGGCTTCCCTGTCCTTCACTATCTCCTGGAGTTTGCTCAAACTCGTGTCCATTGAGTGGATAATGCCATCCAACCATCTCATCCTCTGTTGCTCCCTTCTTCTCCTGCCTTCAATTTTTCCTGGTATCAGGGTCTTTTCCAATGAGTCAGCTCTTCACATCAGATTGCGACGCTGTTGAAGCTTCAGCTTCAGCACCAGTCCTTCCAGTAAATATTCAGGGCTGATTTCCTTTAGGACTGACTGGTTGGATCTCCTTGCAGTCCAAGGGACTCTAAGCATCTTCCCTAGCACCACAGTTTGAAAACATCAGTTCTTCAGTGTTCAGCCTTCGTTATGGTCCAACTCTCATTTTAGTAGCTGGCTACTAGAAAAACCATATCTTTGACTAGACCTACCTCTGTTGGCAAAGTGATGTCTTTGCTTGACCCTGGTCACTGTGAATGGAAGCTAGAGTGGACTCGTGGTTTTACTAGCCAACTCTTAGTCTTTCTTCCTCCCCGCTTCCTCATTCTTTCCTCATCTGTTTCTCTCTCTGTAATAGGAACTGAAAGACGTAGAGATATCAGGATGTGGGCATCAGTCTGGATCTTTGTACTAAAAGGTCTTAGTTGAAGACCATGCTATATAAGGTGGAGCCACAAGCAAAGGGAAGTCTGGGCAGCAGAAGGTAGGAGGAAGTGAGTAAGAGAGGAGGGGGCATGGATGAGCATTTCTGAAAGAAATACAGAAAAGAAAAGCTGCTTATAGAGATGACTGAGAGGAAAAGCCATGTGATGCTGGGAGAAACACACACACACACACACACTGTCTCACACACACACACACACTGTCTCACACACACACTGTATCACATACAGACACACACACACTGTCTCACACACAGTCTCACACACACACACTGTCTCACACACACACTGTCTCACACACACACTGTATCACATACAGACACACACACACACACTGTCTCATGCACATGTCCTCATTTTCCAGGGAGCCCCAGCCCCAGGGATTCTGGTTCAAACAGGCCTTCGGTAGAGTCTGTAAATCTACATTTTTAACCAGCGCTGCAGGGTACTCTAGTTTGGGGATTTTAGACCCTTCTTGGAAGAGCTCTGGCTGCTCTGTGAGGTAACCTTTACTCATCTTTCCAGCTTCAGTCCTAGCCAAACTATACACATTCAAACCAAGCAGAGAGTCCCACTTTTCTAGCCCCTGCGTGCTTTTGCCTGTGTTGTTCGCCTTGCCTGGGATTCCGCTCCCTTTTTCTGATTCCTGTAAAAGCCTGCTCGTCCTTACAAACTTAGCTCAAACACCAGCTTCTTTTGAAGCCTTGAATCCTCCTCTTCTCATCTGGTTTCCTCCACTCAGTTAGGATCCCTGTTCCATCATTTTAGCCCTTCCCCAAGTTCTTAGCTCTCTTTTTAGAGAAAGTCTTGAATGTCTCCCATTCTCTCTCCTCCTACCTTTACCAAATCCAAAGTCCAAACTTCAAATTCCAAGTCTGCTATCTGCCTCATCTTCTGAATTTCCTAGGAACCTCTTGGTACTAGTCATTAGTACCCTCTTTTCTCACACCTGACATTTCATTATGAAAAAGGTTAACAATACAAAAACCTGAAAGAATACCCCCATACGCTTTGCACCTAGATTCAGTAATTTTAACACCTTTTGCTATATGTGTTTTATCTTTTTTCTTTTTGCTGAACTATCTGAAAGTTGCAGATATTATGTTAGTTTCTCTGTAAATGTTTTAGTATACATTTCCAAGGGCTTCCCAGGTGGTGCAATGGTAAAGAATCCATTTGCCGATGATTACAGGAGATCTAAGAGACCCAGGGTTTGATTCCTGGGTCAGGAAGAAGGAAATAGCAACTCACTCCAGTATTCTTGCCTGGAAAATTTTGTGGATAAAGGAGCCTGGCGGGCTAGTCCATGGATTTCCAAAGAACCGGACACAACTGAGCATGCACGCACGCTGTATGTTTCCAAATATGAGGTCATGTTCCTGTATCCCCGCACTTTTAGCATACACCTTCTCTGCACATGTTCCTGTATCCCTGCACTTTTTGTGTACACCTTCTCCGCACATGTTCCCGTATCCCTGCACTTTTTGCGTATACCTTCTCTGCACATGTTCCTGTATCCCTGCACTTTTTGCATACACCTTCTCTGCACATGTTCCTGTATCCCCACACTTTTTGCGTACACCTTCTCTGCACATGTTCCTGTATCCCCGGACTTTTTGCGTACACCTCTGCACATGTTCCTGTATCCCTGCACTTTTTGCGTACACCTCTGCACATGTTCCTGTATCCCCCCACTTTTTGCGTACACCTCTGCACATGTTCCTGTATCCCTGCACTTTTTGCATACACCTTCTCTGCACATGTTCCTGTATCCCTGCACTTTTTGCGTACACCTTCTCTGCACATGTTCCTGTATCCCCACACTTTTTGTGTACACCTCCGCACATGTTCCTGTATCCCTGCACTTTTTGCGTACACCTTCTCCACACATGTTCCTGTATCCCCGCACTTTTTGCGTACACCTTCTCTGCATATGTTCCTGTATCCCCGCACTTTTTGTGTACACCTTCTCTGCATTTTCCTCAGTTCCCCCAAGTCAATGGCTATTCCTTCTCTATCTCCTTCACTAGATCTTCCTTTCCCCAACCTTTATATGTGGCTATGCATGAAGGATTGCTCGTTGTTTCTCTTCATTTCCCTTAAAATTGTTTTGATTCATTTTATTCCATCCTGTGTCATTTAAATTCCATCTACAGTTTGTAGGCTTCAGAATTCCCAGTCCAGTCATCTCATGCTTGGACCCTAGATGTGTTTGCATGCGTGCGTGCAGGCTAAGTCTCTTGAGTCGTGTCTGACTCTTTGTGACCTTATAAACTGTAGCCCGGCAGGCTCCTCTGTCCATGGGATTCTCCAGGCAAGAATGCTGGAGTGGGTCGCCACTCCATTCTCCAGGGGNGTGTTTGCATGCGTGCGTGCAGGCTAAGTCTCTTGAGTCGTGTCTGACTCTTTGTGACCTTATAAACTGTAGCCCGGCAGGCTCCTCTGTCCATGGGATTCTCCAGGCAAGAATGCTGGAGTGGGTCGCCACTCCATTCTCCAGGGGATCTTCTGACCCAGGGATCGAGCCTGGGTTTCATGCACTGCAGGCAGATGCTGTGCCGTCTGAGCCCAGGGAGCTTGCTCAGTACACTTCAGCTACACATTCTGCTGCGCAGTGGACTTTGCCCCCAATGTTCTCCTTCCAGATGTGCACACACTCAATTCTTCACTGTTTCAGGCTTCACTCAAGTATTTCCCACTAAGTTATTTTTGATGATTACTTTATCTAAAAGAGAATTCCCTTCTAATAGCATTTAGAATTTCTTATCTTCTTCAAAATTCCTATCAGTTTCTGAATGTAAATTTTAAACTTATTCATTATCTCTTTTCCACTGAGGCCTCAGTTCCATGAAAGCATGGATTTTAGCGGCTTTTGCGCATGTAGCACCTGGAACATACAAGGTGCTCAGTAACATCCATTGGATTAATAGCTGAATGGTGCACCAGGAGTCAGGAGATGTGTTTATTCACCAGGACAGCTCTAGACCCAGACACATGGCCTGACACATGGTAGGACTCAGTCCATATTTCTTGACTGAAGGCAGTAACACCCTGAATGTTCTTTATAGAAGCACAAAAAAATTAGTTATTCCCAGAATTTACTCTTAAGCTTTCTTTTCCTGGCAGGCTAAAATGGGATTCCCACTCATTTGGAAAAACATGAATATAACTCTCATGAAATTATTGTAGTGCTTTTCAAATGCCACCTCTCTTTCTTTTCCCTAAAAGAAATATTTAGACTAGCAAGCCATTGCAGCTATATAAAGACTTTAAAAATTATCATTAAAAAATGAAAAAATCATACAAAATGAGATCTTTACCCACTGTTTTATGGAATTCCAGTTTTAACATAAAACTAACTGTGCAAATTACATATTCTGTGTGTGTGTGTATGTATGGTGTGTATGTAATATATGAGATTTTATGATGCGCCCATCCTGAAGCTAAAAACACGCCCACTCTATGGAATCCTATGAGGCAGGAATAAGATGAAATCTCTCTTTTGTACTGCAGCTTCTCCTACTCAGTGTATTGAGGCCAGAATGTGCCTGGGCATTGCCTGTTGCAATCAGAACCAGCTACCCTAACAAGAACATCCAGGAAAGATTTTCCTTGAAATGTGGAGAAGGGACCTTTCTCTGTCATTGCATTGTATCTCCTATTGATGTAAAAGAAAATAGTCTCGAATGAGTGAAATATCATAAGAATTAATTTGTAACAGCCTGAATATATCAAAAAGACTGGTTATGTTATGAAAAAGTTTTTATTTTTAAAGAATTAAGCCATAAAATCTTGGACCATCTCTTTGAAGTTTAGTTTTGATTTTGAAAAGAGAATAACAACTAGCAACAACTAGTAACACAATTGAATTGGTAAAGGAATTGAATTTAAATAGAATTTATTACAATCATGTAAAAATAAACCAAATTGCTCCATCTATTCAAAACATCTTTTATTTGGCTCTCTGAAAGATGTTAATTTGATTTGAAAAGATCAGATGTATTGACTGAAATGTGATTTCTATGGTACTTAATGGAAGAATGAGGAAAATGAAAAGGAAATGTATCTTTCATATTTGTTAATATCTGACTAGAGAATTGTGCAGGGTTGGTCTCAGTCATAGTATAATAGAATCCTTAAACTTGATATGTATCTAAAAATTATATTCATTAAAGTCATTTGGATAAGATATCAAGATTCTTAGACAACCAGTATTGTGTTGCCAGTTATGACGTTTTGCAGAAATCTATAATACTTTGCAACTAATGGTGCTGTGCACTCTGAAAACTTCTTGAAAAAACTTTCAAAGGATCCTGCCCCTTCAAATTGGGAAGTTGTTTCTTAAGACTAAATTATATGTAAACAGAAGAATTTGGGAACTCTCATTTTATTTTTCTGAATTTTGTTTATTTTTATTTCTGGCTGTGCTGGGTCTTGTGCGGGCTTTTCTGTAGTTGTGGCGCGGGGGCTCGTCTCTCCGGGGAGCGGGCTTCTCCCCGCAGTTGCTTTTCCCGCTGAGCAGGAGCTGCAGCAGCTGCGGCACATGGACTTCGTGGCTCCAGGGCACGTGGGATCTTCACGGATCAGGGATGGAACCTGTGTCTCCTGCCCTGTCAGGCGGGCTTTTTACTACTGAGCCACCAGGAAAGCCCCGAGACTCTCATTTTTAGTGTATATTTGTATTGCAGTAGAGCACACACCGTGGTAGGCATGTAGCTCCATTGATTTTCACAAAGCTAACACAGCAGTGTAATCGAGCTAGAACAGGAAATAAAGTATCACTAGTCAAAGAGCCAGTTCAAGTGTTTTGACCATTTTTCTCTGGCCGTGTTCGCCTTCTTCTTACACAACCTGAAATGAGCCCTTGATTGGATTCATAGCCACATGCTGGTTCCAGGCTGTGGCTTGCGTTTTCAGCCTTCTGATCGTGTCTTTTGGGAATAGGTGTCTTTTGTTTTAGTGAAGTTCAATTTCACAGTCTTTAACTTAGCACATTTTGAGTCCTGTTTAAGAATCTCTGCCTACCCCAAGGTCATGAAGATATTTTTCTATATTTGCTTCTAAAAGCTTCACTGCTTTACTTTTCCTCTTTAAACCTATGGCTCATCTGGATTGATTGATATTTAGTGCCAAGTATGGTCAAATGTCATCTGTGATTATATCTGGGGGTTGTGATTATAGGTAATTTTAGTTTTCTTTAAAATTTTCAATATTTTTCCAATAAAAATGTCTTGGCATTATAATTTTTAAAGTGTGAATTAATCGCCATTCTCTGCTTTATACTGTGTAACAAAAAATCTTGAAATCTCAGTGGTTCTAAACAGGGGGTGTTTGGTTTTTTGCTTTCCTACATCAAGGACTGCCATTCAGTGAACGTGGGTCTTATGGAGCCTGTGGTTATAGTAGCTGAGTTCTGTTTTATTGTTCTTTCCATTCTGAGACTCGGGCTAAAGACTCTCCCTGGCAGAGGTTCCGGAGCAAATAATCTGGCAGACGCCTTCAATGCTTCTAAAAGTTTCTTTCCACTAGAGGGTAATATAGAGCTTGACTGCCCGCATTCTACTCCATTAGCCAAAGCAAATCACATGTCAGAGGCCAAAGGCAATGGTGTAGAGAAAACTCTTGGAAGAGAAGGAGAGAATGAAACGTTTTAAATATTGTAATCCACTGCAGAGGCTGCTTTACAAGGCCACATATCTTGTACAGTTTCTTCCTTGCTCTGAATTCCTCCGGAGAAGGCAATGGCAACCCACTCCAGTGCTCCTGCCTGGAAAAATCCCATGGACGGGGGAGCCTGGTGGGCTGCCGTCTATGGGGTCGCACAGAGTTGGACACGACTGAAGTGACTTAGCAGCTGAATTCCTCCGTATCACACTGAAAGCCTTTTATCATGTGGCCCCAGTCGTCAGCCCAACTTCGGAGCCTCCCCTTTCCTATACAGCCTTTGTGATCCTGAGCTTTGGCCTGGGGTTTCCCAGGTGGCACAGTGGTCAGCGATCTTCCTGACAATGCAGGAGCCGCCAGAGATGTGAGTTCACTCCCTGGGTCGGGGAGAGCCCCTGGAGTAAGAAAAGGCAAGGCTCTCCAGGCTTCTTGCCTGGAGAATCCCATGGACAGAGGGGCCTGGCGGGCTGCAGTCCATGGGGCTGCAAAGGGCCAGACAGGACTGAGCGACTGACACTCTCACTTTCCAGAGCACAGAGGAAGCAGTCCCCAGCACACAGTAGGCATTCAGCTGAAGTTTGTAGAATTGAACTACACACTAATATGGTCATGAAATAATATTTTTTAAAAATTAGATGACTTAAAAAAAAATCCCAGAGTTGTCAGTAGTGAAGACTTTGTAACGTCTAACAAAAGTGGCCGATCAGTGAAGCAACGCACGAGTCAAGGATCAAGTACAGTTCGCCCTTCAGGAACGAGTGACTGGCAACAATAAAGGTACCAGTGATCCATCACCTTCAGGAATGAGTGATCCATCACCTTCCTGAGGCGCACACATTCACTCTGCTCACGGTGTGTACTCCATGCCTCCTAATAGCCTTGAAGAGACTCAAAAAAATGTGCTCTGACGTTCGCGTTTCCCAGGCCACTCTGGCTGCTCTGCCTGGTGGAGCGGAATAAAAGCCGGTCATGAGGACGTGCCGCCAGCGCTCTCAGGGTTCACTCCGCCTTTTTAATAAAAATGTACCCCACTTGGTGGTAGTCGGAATTATGTTCAGTGCTGAGATAAACTTTAATTTCTCATTATCTTCAGAAATATGGTCTGATGCTTGTGGATGATGTCTGTCTTTTGTATATAGTTCAGTCGCTAAGTCCTGTCTGACTCTTTGAGACCCCATGGACTGCAGCACGCCGGGCTTCCCTGTCCTTCACTATCTCCTGGAGTTTGCTCAAACTCGTGTCCATTGAGTGGATAATGCCATCCAACCATCTCATCCTCTGTTGCTCCCTTCTTCTCCTGCCTTCAATTTTTCCTGGTATCAGGGTCTTTTCCAATGAGTCAGCTCTTCACATCAGATTGCGACGCTGTTGAAGCTTCAGCTTCAGCACCAGTCCTTCCAGTGAATATTCAGGGCTGATTTCCTTTAGGACTGACTGGTTGGATCTCCTTGCAGTCCAAGGGACTCTAAGCATCTTCCCTAGCACCACAGTTTGAAAACATCAGTTCTTCAGTGTTCAGCCTTCGTTATGGTCCAACTCTCATTTTAGTAGCTGGCTACTAGAAAAACCATATCTTTGACTAGACCTACCTCTGTTGGCAAAGTGATGTCTTTGCTTGACCCTGGTCACTGTGAATGGAAGCTAGAGTGGACTCGTGGTTTTACTAGCCAACTCTTAGTCTTTCTTCCTCCCCGCTTCCTCATTCTTTCCTCATCTGTTTCTCTCTCTGTAATAGGAACTGAAAGACGTAGAGATATCAGGATGTGGGCATCAGTCTGGATCTTTGTACTAAAAGGTCTTAGTTGAAGACCATGCTATATAAGGTGGAGCCACAAGCAAAGGGAAGTCTGGGCAGCAGAAGGTAGGAGGAAGTGAGTAAGAGAGGAGGGGGCATGGATGAGCATTTCTGAAAGAAATACAGAAAAGAAAAGCTGCTTATAGAGATGACTGAGAGGAAAAGCCATGTGATGCTGGGAGAAACACACACACACACACACACTGTCTCACACACACACACACACTGTCTCACACACACACTGTATCACATACAGACACACACACACTGTCTCACACACAGTCTCACACACACACACTGTCTCACACACACACTGTCTCACACACACACTGTATCACATACAGACACACACACACACACTGTCTCATGCACATGTCCTCATTTTCCAGGGAGCCCCAGCCCCAGGGATTCTGGTTCAAACAGGCCTTCGGTAGAGTCTGTAAATCTACATTTTTAACCAGCGCTGCAGGGTACTCTAGTTTGGGGATTTTAGACCCTTCTTGGAAGAGCTCTGGCTGCTCTGTGAGGTAACCTTTACTCATCTTTCCAGCTTCAGTCCTAGCCAAACTATACACATTCAAACCAAGCAGAGAGTCCCACCTTTCTAGCCCGTGCGTGCTTTTGCCTGTGTTGTTCGCCTTGCCTGGGATTCCGCTCCCTTTTTCTGATTCCTGTAAAAGCCTGCTCGTCCTTACAAACTTAGCTCAAACACCAGCTTCTTTTGAAGCCTTGAATCCTCCTCTTCTCATCTGGTTTCCTCCACTCAGTTAGGATCCCTGTTCCATCATTTTAGCCCTTCCCCAAGTTCTTAGCTCTCTTTTTAGAGAAAGTCTTGAATGTCTCCCATTCTCTCTCCTCCTACCTTTACCAAATCCAAAGTCCAAACTTCAAATTCCAAGTCTGCTATCTGCCTCATCTTCTGAATTTCCTAGGAACCTCTTGGTACTAGTCATTAGTACCCTCTTTTCTCACACCTGACATTTCATTATGAAAAAGGTTAACAATACAAAAACCTGAAAGAATACCCCCATACGCTTTGCACCTAGATTCAGTAATTTTAACACCTTTTGCTATATGTGTTTTATCTTTTTTCTTTTTGCTGAACTATCTGAAAGTTGCAGATATTATGTTAGTTTCTCTGTAAATGTTTTAGTATACATTTCCAAGGGCTTCCCAGGTGGTGCAATGGTAAAGAATCCATTTGCCGATGATTACAGGAGATCTAAGAGACCCAGGGTTTGATTCCTGGGTCAGGAAGAAGGAAATAGCAACTCACTCCAGTATTCTTGCCTGGAAAATTTTGTGGATAAAGGAGCCTGGCGGGCTAGTCCATGGATTTCCAAAGAACCGGACACAACTGAGCATGCACGCACGCTGTATGTTTCCAAATATGAGGTCATGTTCCTGTATCCCCGCACTTTTTGCATACACCTTCTCTGCACATGTTCCTGTATCCCTGCACTTTTTGTGTACACCTTCTCCGCACATGTTCCCGTATCCCTGCACTTTTTGCGTATACCTTCTCTGCACATGTTCCTGTATCCCTGCACTTTTTGCATACACCTTCTCTGCACATGTTCCTGTATCCCTGCACTTTTTGCGTACACCTTCTCTGCACATGTTCCTGTATCCCCACACTTTTTGTGTACACCTCCGCACATGTTCCTGTATCCCTGCACTTTTTGCGTACACCTTCTCCACACATGTTCCTGTATCCCCGCACTTTTTGCGTACACCTTCTCTGCATATGTTCCTGTATCCCCGCACTTTTTGTGTACACCTTCTCTGCATTTTCCTCAGTTCCCCCAAGTCAATGGCTATTCCTTCTCTATCTCCTTCACTAGATCTTCCTTTCCCCAACCTTTATATGTGGCTATGCATGAAGGATTGCTCGTTGTTTCTCTTCATTTCCCTTAAAATTGTTTTGATTCATTTTATTCCATCCTGTGTCATTTAAATTCCATCTACAGTTTGTAGGCTTCAGAATTCCCAGTCCAGTCATCTCATGCTTGGACCCTAGATGTGTTTGCATGCGTGCGTGCAGGCTAAGTCTCTTGAGTCGTGTCTGACTCTTTGTGACCTTATAAACTGTAGCCCGGCAGGCTCCTCTGTCCATGGGATTCTCCAGGCAAGAATGCTGGAGTGGGTCGCCACTCCATTCTCCAGGGGATCTTCTGACCCAGGGATCGAGCCTGGGTTTCATGCACTGCAGGCAGATGCTGTGCCGTCTGAGCCCAGGGAGCTTGCTCAGTACACTTCAGCTACACATTCTGCTGCGCAGTGGACTTTGCCCCCAATGTTCTCCTTCCAGATGTGCACACACTCAATTCTTCACTGTTTCAGGCTTCACTCAAGTATTTCCCACTAAGTTATTTTTGATGATTACTTTATCTAAAAGAGAATTCCCTTCTAATAGCATTTAGAATTTCTTATCTTCTTCAAAATTCCTATCAGTTTCTGAATGTAAATTTTAAACTTATTCATTATCTCTTTTCCACTGAGGCCTCAGTTCCATGAAAGCATGGATTTTAGCGGCTTTTGCGCATGTAGCACCTGGAACATACAAGGTGCTCAGTAACATCCATTGGATTAATAGCTGAATGGTGCACCAGGAGTCAGGAGATGTGTTTATTCACCAGGACAGCTCTAGACCCAGACACATGGCCTGACACATGGTAGGACTCAGTCCATATTTCTTGACTGAAGGCAGTAACACCCTGAATGTTCTTTATAGAAGCACAAAAAAATTAGTTATTCCCAGAATTTACTCTTAAGCTTTCTTTTCCTGGCAGGCTAAAATGGGATTCCCACTCATTTGGAAAAACATGAATATAACTCTCATGAAATTATTGTAGTGCTTTTCAAATGCCACCTCTCTTTCTTTTCCCTAAAAGAAATATTTAGACTAGCAAGCCATTGCAGCTATATAAAGACTTCAAAAATTATCATTAAAAAATGAAAAAATCATACAAAATGAGATCTTTACCCACTGTTTTATGGAATTCCAGTTTTAACATAAAACTAACTGTGCAAATTACATATTCTGTGTGTGTGTGTATGTATGGTGTGTATGTAATATATGAGATTTTATGATGCGCCCACCCTGAAGCTAAAAACACGCCCACTCTATGGAATCCTATGAGGCAGGAATAAGATGAAATCTCTCTTTTGTACTGCAGCTTCTCCTACTCAGTGTATTGAGGCCAGAATGTGCCTGGGCATTGCCTGTTGCAATCAGAACCAGCTACCCTAACAAGAACATCCAGGAAAGATTTTCCTTGAAATGTGGAGAAGGGACCTTTCTCTGTCATGGTTCGTTGTCTTTTATTTAGAAGAAGTAGGCATTGGTTTTCAGCTTCCTAGATGGCTCAGTGGTAAAGAACCTGCCTGCCAATGCAGGAGACACGGGCTCTATCCCTGGGTGGGGCAGATCCCCTGGAGAAGAAAATGGCAACCCTCTCCAGTGTTCTTGCCTGGAGAATCCCATGGACGGAGGAGCCTGATGGCTACAGTCCGTGGGTCGAAAGAGTCGGACAGGACTTAGCNCTGCCTGCCAATGCAGGAGACACGGGCTCTATCCCTGGGTGGGGCAGATCCCCTGGAGAAGAAAATGGCAACCCTCTCCAGTGTTCTTGCCTGGAGAATCCCATGGACGGAGGAGCCTGATGGCTACAGTCCGTGGGTCGAAAGAGTCGGACAGGACTTAGCAACTAAACCACAACAAGGTATTACTTTTAGGGAAAGGTCTGTAGCTTCCTGTTTGCAAGCAAAGCCTTCCAGGATTTACAATTAGGCCACTTGGTTTCATTCCAGTAAGTGGATTTATTAAGAGAAAAGAGTAACAGAGGGAGTTGGAGGAGGAGAGCATTTATGCAAAAATTAAACTTTAAAATGCCTACAAAATGAGAAGTAAGGGACCCCAATGAACTCATTACCTGTATGGTTCACAGATTCCCTTAATGTCTGACTCTTTTATGTTAATTTGTAATGATATTATATCACTTGCTGCTTCTATAGTGCAACAAGCACTGGAGTGAGTCATGAGACCTGAATTCTTTTTCTAATTTACTAGTATCATTACTTAAGAAAGTGTTTTAACTTTTTGAAACTTTTTTTTAGTAGGAAATGTGAAATTTTTAATATTTTCCCATTGGAAATACAATGAGAAATAATATTTCTCATTGGATTACAAAGAATTGCAAAGAAGAAGATATATATATGTGGAAAAATTCTGCTAACTACTGTATCAGTTACTATATAAAGTGCTACAGCATAAAGTGTTCTGAAGTATTTTCATCTTCTTACTTGTATTCTAAGTGGAAAAGATACAAGCAATTAACAGACGACTTGGGATGCAGAAAGCACACAGAAAATGTTACCTGTTATGTCATGATCATTACCTTAGCTTTCATTAGGAGCTGACCATCCTTCCATTGGTGTATGATGGTATAAACCAGTAGTTAAACCAAGAGATTAAAAAAAAAATTGTTTTCTATCTGTGAAAGCATATTTCAAATAATTTTGCATAAGCTGTGTGATATCTTTTCTCTCTCTCTTTTAATTCCTTTCTACTCTCCTCTAAGCATTCACTGCCTAGCACTGTGCTGGGCGGCCATCATATAAAGATAAAGTAATCTGCCCTGAAGAGGCTGAAAGTCCAGTTGTGAAGACAGACAAATAAATAAGTGCCATCAGGCTTTAAAATGCTGTAACAGATGCATGAGCATGCCACAGATGAGGCACATTGAATTACATGCAACTTATCTCAAGGAAAGCAATATTCTGTATATAGAGCTTGTCTATAGTTCATGACTCCTGGTTTACTTTAAGCTTTCTGTCATTTTCAGACACTGAGATTGAAAGTCAAAGGTTTAATTGACTTAACCTTTAAGATGATTAGAGTAGACCCTTTCTGATGCAAACGATCTAATCTAGACTCCAAGTAGGGAATGTACTGGTTTACAGAACTGGGAAGCCCAAGGTTGCTGAGATTTCAGGCATGGCCAGCCCCTGATGGGCACACAGCTTCTTTTCTGTGTTCTTTTTTCTCTCTCTCTTTCTCTCTCCCTATCAACCTCACTTTCTTCTCTGCGTTGTCTTTGTTTTGTCGGATTAAAGATGTCCTTCCTTTGTGTACCCGGCCAAGATATGTCTTAACAGTCTCAGATTCTTTATCAATCACAACGGAAAGAGACAACTTTTAACTTCTAGCTTTGTAATTAAATTCTAGAAGACATGTGCTTGGTCTTCCTTTAGTCATGTGCTCACCTTTGGAACAATACTTGCTCCCAGGGAATGTGGCACTTTGCTTGACTAGGTGTGGGTCATAGGCACTTTCCCACTGTCCACTGGGTGGGGAGGGAGGTGTTAACCATGACTGATATCCTCACTAGAACAGCTTGGCCGAGCATAATATTCCAAATAGAGCAGTTTCGTTCTGCAAAGGAAGGGATGTTGGGTCAAAGCCCCCAAATGTGCCTTTCATAGACAGAAACACAATGAAATGATTTCTCTGCAATATTAGCAGCAGACTTTAGTGAACGACCTTCTGTTAAATACTTGCCTTTGACCTTTACTTCCTCTAGGAGCATCACCGTCCCTCCTATGGGGACTTCCCTCTCTCACTCCAAACCTGCAGTTAGTGCAGGAGCTGTGTTTTCCTACAGGTTACACCCACTTGGCTGCAGTTGATTGGTCATATGCTGGCACCTGTGTTAACCCAGACCAATCAGAGCTGTTTCCTGAGTTTCTGAAGGTGGGGCTAATGAAGACATGTTAGTTACTCAGTGCTGGAAGGTTTAACAAAATGTCAAAATAGAAACTTGTTGCTCTGTTTCCTACAATGTGGAGAAAGTCAGTCCATAGCTGGTTTATAGACTGAATAAAGCTAACAACACAGGAAAGAACAGATCAATCAGCTAATGGTACAGATTAAGTAACCATTTGATTTCTGATCTTCACTACAAGTCCTTGCTCCTCCCAACAATTCCAACAACTGTGACTCTATAACATGAGCATCACTGTCCAGTAGAAATCTAACACTAGTTACAGATACGGAACCACGTACGGAGGTTGACATTTCCTAGTTTTGTTCAGTCACTCGGTCCTGTGTGACTCTTGGGTGCTGCTGGCTTCCTACGGGGCCCAGTTCGCTGAGTGCACCCTGGAGGCCTGGCTGAGCAGAGGCAGGGACCAGGGAGGCACTCTCTCGGCAATAGTGGGTTGGTCGTTTAGGTGAAATGTTAACTAACTAGTCATCTGTCCACTGCAGTCCCAAGTTATCCCACTTCAGGAAAACACCAAACTCTAACCGCAGAGGTTTTCCTTTATTTTTTTCAGTGGAAGCATCCCTGGCTTCTACCCACTGTGCTGGGCTCCCAGGTGATGCAGTGGTAAAGAACCTGCCTGCCAGTGCAGGAGACAAGAGACCTGGGTTCAGTCCCTGGGTGGGGAAGATCCCCTGGAGGAGGGCATGGCAGCCCCCTCCAGTATTCTTGCCTGGAGAGTCCCATGGACCGAGGAGACTGGCGGGCTGCAGTCCATGGGGCCTCAGAGGTTTTACCTTGTATTTTTCAATGGATGCATCCCTGGCCTCTACCCACCAGATGCCAGTAAGCCCTCACACCCAGTGGTGACAACCAAATACATTTCCAGATATTGCCAAATGTCTCCTGGGGGCAGGGTGTCAAAAGGGAATAAAAAAGAACTGAACATTTGCTGAGCCTCTACTTCTGTGCGCCAACGATGGTCCAAGGATGGTCAAGACATTTTGCTGGGTTATTTGTATAAAGTTTTAAAAACTGAAGTATAGTTGATTTACAACACTGTGTTAGTTTTTGCTGTACAGCAAATCATTCAGGTTTGTATATTCTTTTTCAGACTCTTCCATTATAGTTTTTCACAAGATTCTGAATATAGTTCCCTGTGCTATATAGTAGGATCTTGTTGTTGTTTGTCTGTTTTATATACAGTAGTTTGTATCTGCTAATCCCAAACTCCTAATTACCTCTACATCTGGGCTGCCCACGATGACAGCCACTAAGCCACACGTGGTTATCCAGCACTTGAAATGTGTCTAGGATGATAGAGGAACTGAATTTTAAAATTTATGTCCATGAATTTAAATTTTAACACTGGAACACTGTAAAGTATGTTTACGTGTTAAACACAATGTTTATCTTTTTAGGATTAGATTTCATTTTTAACTGCTTAAAATTTAGCATCTGAATTGCAGAGTGCTATAAGTGTAAAATTCACACCAGATTTCAAAGGCTTAGTGCTAAAAATTAAAAAAAAGTAACATATCTTTTATTAATAATTTTAAAATATTGATTACATGTTAAAATACTTTGTAGACACTGGGTTAGTTAAAATACATCAAAATGTCACCTGTTAATTTTTACTTTAACAAATAATTTAAATTTTTTAATAGGCTATGTTATTTATTTNTTAATAATTTTAAAATATTGATTACATGTTAAAATAATACTTTGTAGACACTGGGTTAGTTAAAATACATTAAAATGTCACCTGTTAATT
Organism: Oreotragus oreotragus; assembly: GCA_006410675.1. NCBI lineage: Eukaryota > Metazoa > Chordata > Mammalia > Artiodactyla > Bovidae > Oreotragus > Oreotragus oreotragus. Next base: position 246,909 of record SJYX01007857.1, on the reverse strand, counting down.
TTTACTTTAACAAATAATTTAAATTTTTTAATAGGCTATGTTATTTATTTAGGTCATGCCCTGAGGCATATGGGATCTTAGTTCCTTGAGTAGGGATTGAACCCATGTCCCCTGCAGTGAAGTGTGGTCTTAACCACTGCATCCCTAGGGAAGTCCCCGTTTTTTACTTTTTAAAAATTTGACTCTAGAAAATTTCAAAGTACACATGTAACTGAGATTCTGCATCTCTTGAACACAGGGTAATTCTGGAGGTTTTCAACAGGAGGGTGCTTTTGTCCCCAGAGGATATTTGATTGTGTCTGGCAATAAACTTGGTTGTGCTACTTGGGTAATCAAGTGCTCCTGGCATCTAATGAGTAGAGGCCAGGGATTTGCTAAACATCCTACAATGCACAGAACAGCCTCCCACAACTAAGAACTACCTTTCCCCACTTGTCGCTAGTGCTGAGGTTGAGAAGCCCTACCCTAGAGCATGAATCCCTTGAAGCACAGACCAGCAAGTCAGGCCTGAAGAGCGAGTGGAAGCCATCACACATAGTCCTCACCATGAACTCTGGCCAGGGGAGTCGGCATCCCTGCTCCGCCCCATGAAGGGAATGGAGCCCAGAGAAGAACGATGCCCAGATCCCCGGGGCAGAAAGTGGCCGAGCTGAGACCTGTACTCACTCTGAAGGCCAGCCTGTCTCCCACTCCACAAACAGGTGCCACAGACCTCTGAGCTGGTACTGATGCGAAGAGGCTGCTTTTGTTTATAGTCTAACATCCCCATCACTCAGACCTGGTCGGTTATTATTCACATCAGCCGTTATTGCTACCAGGGGATGAGCATTAACAAAAATGCCCTTTGAAAGGGACAGCCTGCTTGAAGAGAAACACTCTTGGACACCCTGTCTCTTATACACATCTAGATGTGTATAAGAGACAGCACTAGTTACAGATACGGAACCACGTACGGAGGTTGACATTTCCTAGTTTTGTTCAGTCACTCGGTCCTGTGTGACTCTCTGCAACCCCATGGACTGTGGCATTCCAGGCTTCCCTATCCTTCACCATCTTCCAAAACGCACTCAAACTCATGTCCTTCGCGTCGGTGATGGCATCCCACCATCTCCTCTGTCGTCCCCTTCTCCTCCTTGCCTTCAATCTTTCCCAGCATGAGGGTCTTTTCAAATGAGTCAGTTCTTCACATCAGATGGCCAAAGTATTGGAGTTTCAGCATCTGTCCTTCCAATGAACATTCAGGACTGATCTCCTTTAGGACTGCCTGGTTGGATCTCCTTGCTGTCCAAGCGACTTTCAAACTATAGCTTTGACTACATGGGCCTTTGTCAGCAAAGCGATGTCTCTGCTTTTTAATATGCTGTCTAGGTTTGTCATAGCTTTTCTTCCAAGGAGCAAGCGTCTTTTAATTTCATGGCTACAGTCACCATCTGCAGTGATTTTTGGAGCCCCCACAAATAAAGTCTGTCACGGTTTCCAGTGTTTCCCCACCTATTTGCCATGAAGTGATGGGACCAGATGCCATGATCTTAGTTTTCTGAATGCTGAGGTTTAAGCCAGCTTTTTCACTCTCCTCTTTCCCTTTCATCAAGAGGCTCTTTAGTTCTTCTTCACTTTCTGCCATAAGGGTGGTGTCATCTGCATATCTGAGGTTATTGCTATTTCTCTGAGCAATCTTGATTCCAGCTTGTGCTTCTTCCAGCCCAGCATTTCTCATGACGTACTCCATATAAGTTAAATAAGCAGAGTGACAATATACAGCCTTGGCGTACTCCTTTCCTAATTTGGAACATTCCATTTTCCCATGTCTGGTTCTAACTGTTGCTTCTTAACCTGCACACAAGTTTCTCAGGAGGCAGGTAAGGTGGTCTGGTATTCCCATCTCTTGAAGAATTTTCCACACTTTGTTGTTAAGCACACAGTCAAAGGCTTTAATGTAGTCAAAGAAACAGAAGTAGTTGTTCTGGAACTCTTTTGCTTTTTCCATGACCCAGCGGATGTTGGCGATTTGATCTCTGGTTCTTCTGCCTTTTTAAATCCAGCTTGAACATCAGAGAGTTCACAGTTCACATACAGTTGAAGCCTGGCTTGGAGAATTTTGAGCATTCCTTTGATAGCTTGTGAAATGCACGCAGTTGTGCGGTAGTTTGAACATTCTTTGGCATTGCCCTTCTTTGGGATTGGAATGAAAACAGGTAAAAAGACACAGGCAAATTTAATTTTTACAAAACATTTTATTTAGCTCAATATAACCAAAATAGTATCATTACAAATTGTAATCAATATTCTTTTTTTAAATATACATTTATTTATTTATTTTAATTGAAGGTTAATTACTTTACAATATTGTATTGGTTTTGCCATACATCAACAGGAATCCACCACAGGTATACACGTATTCCCATCCTGAACACCCTCCCTCCTCCCTCCCTGTACCATCCCTCTGGGTCGTCCCAGTGCACCCGCCCCAAGCATCCAGTATCCTGCATCGAACCTGGACTGGTGATTCGTTTCATATACGATATTTTAAAATCTTTTTATTATGCATTTTATTTTGCACTGGAGCAGAGCTAACTCATTGGAAAAGACCCTGATGCTGGGAAAGAGTCAAGGCAGGAGGAGAAGGGGATGAAAGGATAAGATGGTTGGATGGCATTATCAACTCAATGGACAGGAGTCTGAGCAAGCTCTGGGAGTTGGTGATAGACAGAAGCCTGGCGTGCTGCAGTCCAATGGGTCACAAAGAGTGGGACGTGCCTGAGCAGCTGAACTGAACTAACTGAGACTGAATTAACAGTGTTGTGATGGCTGCAGGTGAACAGTGAGGGGACTCAGTCATACATATACGTATCTGTTCTTCTCCCAAACCCCCTCCCATCTAATCTGAGCAGAGTTCCCTGTGCTGACAAGGAGGTCCTCATTGTTTTTCCATTTTAAATATTGCAGTATTGTAGGTTCCTTTCATATCAAATCTTCACAGTGTGGTGTGCATTTTACCCTTGTGGCGATCTCAGTCTGGATGAGTTATATGTATTTTATTTTATTTATTTCTGGTTGCACTGTGTCTTCCTGTGGCACATGGTTTTTCTCTAGTTGCGGCAAGAGGGGGCTACTCTTGGTTGTGGTGGGAGGCCATATCAAATATCTATAAAGTAATTCCTTCCTTGTCTGAGATAAAAATGTGTATTGATGTCTCCATTCTTTAACAGTATCCTAAAGCTTAAGAACTTTTTTTGTTGTTGTCTTGTTACTTACAATGCTTTACATTTTCAACAGCACATACTTAAAATTTTCTCTTTACCCTAGTGCCAATAAGCAAATTTTAGAAAATGATAAAACTGATCATAACCATATGAGAGGTGTTCTTTTTACAGTTGAAAAACTCTTTGAGGATAACATTCTTTCCCTTTCAATGGTGAAGATTTACTTGAAAGTATTTTTACATACAACAGTTGAAACTTTTAATATTTTTGTGCATGCTACATTTAATTAGTTTCTTGTAGCATCTCATTAAAATGTGGAGCTGCAGTTAAGAAAAGTAATAAAAATTGCTTTTCTTCCATTCACATTTTAAATGGAAAGATAATATTAGTTTTGCTTTATACCATGGCAAGCAAATTAGTATATAATAATAGCTCTAGGTATTTCGATATGCTGAAAAGAATCCACTGTGGTTAGTAGGTAAATTCACTCATTTCTTTCTTATCATAATAATTCCTTGAAGCAGAGATTAGGACAAAATGCGGTGACAGTTTTAGTTTATTCATTCCTTTCTTAAGGAAAAAAATAGGCTTATTTTCCATAGGTAAGCTCTGTGAAGGAGTGTCTTTCTCTTTTGTTTACTTCTGTATCTCAAAAGCTTGAAGTAGTTCTTAACCTGAGAAGATATTCAATAAATATTTGTTGAATGCTTACACTCATTACTGTAAATAAAAGACTCATTTAATAATGTAATGGGCAAAAAGGATATTTTAAGCATATACTCGGTGGTACGCTTTGTGTAAAATTAGTAATAGACACACTTCAAATATAACTCTTACAAAATTCGTATGAAACAAGTGATATTATCCTCATTTTAAGGATAAGAAAACTGAGACACAAGAGAAGTGTGTTAAGTTCCCAAAGTTGACATAATTAAATGGTGGAGTTAAAATTGTCTTCAGATAGCCCGACTCCTTTTAACCATGCATTAATTCCCTAGGGCCGTCGTACACAATACCACAAAGTAGGTGGCTTAAAACAACAGAATTTTATTGTCTCATGGTTCTGGAGGCTCAGTTCAGTCCAGTCGCTCACTTGTGTCTGACTCTTTGTGACCCCATGGCCCACTACACGCCAGGCCTCCCTGTGAATCACCAACTCCCGGAATTTACTCAAAATCATGTCCATTGAGTCGGTGATGCCATTCAACCATCTCATCTTCTTTTGTCCCCTTCTCTTCCTGCCTTCAGTCTTTCCCAGGTTCAGGATCTTTCCCAGTGAGTCAGTTCTTCACATCAGGTGGCCAAAGTATTGGAGTTTCAGCTTTAGCAACAGTCCTTCCAATGAATATTCAGGATAGATATCCTTTAGGATGGACTGGTTGGATCTCCTGACAGCCAGAGGGACCCTTGAGAGTCTTCTCCAACACCACAGTTCAAAAGCATCATTTCTTCGGCACTCAGCTTTCTGTGTAGTCCAACTCTTACATCCATACAGGACTACTGGAAAAATCATAGCTTTGACTAGACAGACCTAGAAATCCAAAATCAAGGGTCCTGCTTCCTCTGAACCATAAAGAGGAGGACTTTTTCTCATCTCATCTAGTTCCTGGTGTTTCCTGCCAACCCTTGGCATGCCTTGGCTTATAGATGCCTGACGTTAGTGTCTGCCTCAGCTGGCCCTGGTGTTCTTTACCTTGTGTGTCTCTCTCTTCTAGAAGGGCATCCACCATATTGGATTAGGGATCCTCCTTATTTCTGTATGACCTCACCTAAACTAATTACATTTGCGACAACTCTGTCTCCCAGTAGGGTCACATTTGAGACCTTGGAATTGAGGACTCCAAAATCTCTTTCTGGGGGGTCACAGCTCTACCATAACAATCACCATACTTGATATTTGTCAACCCAGATGGTTATTAATCACCTAGAAAGCCCAAGGCACTGGGCTTGCTTGTTGATATAGGGATCCAGAAAGGTATAATGTATTCTTCCTTTAATATATTTGGGAGGAGAAGATATATTTCCAAAAAATAAATGTCAGTAACAGGTAGTTTTAGAGCGGTGAGTTTCAGGTGACAGCAGTATACACTAAAGGAAATGCTTGCAGACGTTCAGACAAAAGTCACGTTCAGAAGATTGTGTGATTTTTGGCCAGTTTATTTAATTTGTATGTGTGTGTTTCATGAGAGAAATGAAGGAATTGGGTAGGAGCTAAACTCAGTGGTCCCTTCCAAGTTTATTATCACTAAGACTCATACGCTTGCAACTATTCATCCTATTATAATATCAGCTATAAATTTGATACGTGTCTTTCTTTCATATCCTAGTCCAAAAGAGTTATAAAAATAGAGACATTGAAAATTTGCTATGTACTAAAATAATTGCCATTAAAATATAAATAATGATCACTTTGAATGTGTAAGAATACAGGGTGAAAAGGGACTGGATTTCAGCACTACCTGTAGACTATAAACTGTGGCATCATGTCGTGAAAGAATGGAGAATCATAAGGGAAATAACGCCTTTTAAAAGCTGTTTTGTTGCTTGTTTTTCAATGGATTAAGAAAGGGTGATATACCCACTAAAACAATGGCAGGCTCTGTTGTGATTCTTAAAAGGAGGACTGTTTACAAGTGGGAGGTGATGCCCATTCAAAACGCATCCTTACAAAGAGTGTCTTTGTCTAAGAAAAGAATCGCTGTGTTGTTTCATTGCAAATGTCTGTGGGTTTCTGATTCTGGAGAATTATTTTGGAATCAGGGACATTTGTTGTTTTGAAAAACCTGGCTAGCAAACGCTTTCAGAAAAATAAAATCATTACTTGGTTTTTGTGTCTAAAGACACCGAAATATTCCGTTTTGTATCGCGCACGTCTGATATAAACTGAAGGCTTGAAAATACCGTCCCAGCATCGATGGCCATGTGCAGACGGAGAGAAGCGAGCGGGCCGGCTGTTCCGCTCCGGAGCTTGACACTGTGCTGGCTGCCGCCTCCCCCAAATCCTCCAGAAGAGCATGCTCTCGCACATCAGGGCCGAGAAAATAAGGTCAATATTCACCTCAATAAATTACAAAAGGCCCTTGCTGTGCGGAAGGCAGCGAAGCCTGCAGGAACCATGCTGGGGTCGGCTCCGCGGGGGACCGCGCTCGGTCGTCGCGGCTGCAGGACTGGATTGGGGTGACGGGCCTGCGGCGGCATCGTTGGCAGGCAGGGCACACTGGCAGTGCTGTGACGGGGGTGGGGGCAGTGAGCCAGTTCCCCCTCTGCCAGACTCCTCCTGGCAAAGGACAAGCGAGCATCTGAGAACGCGTGCCTCCTTCTCGGAGTTAAACGGTCACATGTCACACGCATCTTCTCCATCCACCTGCTGATCGGACTGGTCATGCGGCCTTGGGTTGTCCGGGTCTGCAGTGACAGGCCTCGCAAAAACAGGCACTACACGCGGCCCTGACTGCGGACGCTCCTTCACAGATCTGAGCAGTCCCAAGTACCAGACAGTTCCCACCCGACTCCGGAGTCAGGTTTTACGTGTCATCGTAACAGATGCTCAGGGCCACGGTGGTTTTCCCCTTACCCTTCTTCCGTGCACCTGGCTCCTATCTGACTTGCTCTGAAATAGCCTCTCTTTTATAAACAGATGCAGCTTGAGGCTGTCAACAGTATGAGGCCAACATTCTTACTTAGCAAACCTTTGTTTTCCCCAACAGAACGTGCTACTTTCTTTCAGGCTGGTCTAGGACTGCCCTGCAAATCCTGCTTGGCTTTTCATGCCAAGAGCTACCTGATGCCAGCGAGAGGCAGCTTCAAAGATACTTTATGTCATAAGCAAACTTGTCCCCTGTAACAATTGCATGCTGGATAGTAAAGTTTTCTTTTTTTGATGTGTATTTTCTTTGCAGCTAATCTCCCTTGAGGGGTTTAAAAGTGAACGGGCATAATAAAATGCTTCTTGCTGTTTCACTTCAAATTTAGGGACTGATGGCACAGCGCGTCTTCTCTAAAGTTGGTTGGTTATCTCTAAGTAAAGACTACCCCGTCCCAAGTCGTGGTTGAAGAGCTTTCTGTTTGACACAGGCATTTATCACCCAATTGTGGCATCCTGTGAAAGTGAAGTGAAAGTCACTTAGTCGTGTCCGACTCTGCAACCCTTACGCATTTGTGTAGTTTTTTTTTTTTTTTTTTTTGTGGGTGGGGGGATTAATGGTTCTTCCCCCGCCCCACCCCACAAAGGCACAGGAATGTGCTTTCTTTTGTTCACCACTGTATACCTCAGCGCCTAGAACAGTGCCTGGCACACAGTAGGTACTTTGTAAGCATTAGCAGAACGGGTGAATGGATGAGTTGGATGGATGGACGGACGGATGGATGGAGGTAGGAACGGAAGGATGGGAGGGGCAGGGGGATGGCTGGGTGGGTGGAAGCACGGGTGGGGTGGACGGGCTGCCAGGTCCTCTCTGGTGCACCTAGCTTGGAGGGACCACTGAGCACGGGCTGCCCTTTACTCCCTTCCCCTCCCCAGCCCAGGGCTCTGGTGATCACCTGTGGTGAGGAGGCAGAGTGGAGTCCCCGGGGTCACCTGGGCGCTGCCCCTTGGTGCTGACCACAAGGAAGCCAGTCCCCAGGCAGCATGCAGAAGAGAAGGAGAGAGAGAAACACACATGAACACGCGCGGCACGGTGAGCAAAACTGCAGTTCTCGTGGCTCTGAAGAGCTCACGCTAAACAGCAAAAGAGCATCATGATCTAACAAAACAGGGCCTGGAATAGATCTTTAGAAATGAAACAAGGATGCGCGTCACCATTTATCACGCACCCACGACATGCCAGGGACTCTGCCAGGTGCCTCACATACAATGTTTCTAAGACTTAGAACAACCCAGAAAGGCCACAAATGAGCCCTCACCTGTCTACCCGGACATCTTCCCCCCTTCTTAGTAAATGGGGCCACTACCCATGTGGCTATGCCGTTTACAAACCTGGGGTCATCCTTTATATCTCCTTTCTATTGACCTCCAATTTCTGATCACTTGGCATGCCTTATTAACCCTACTCGAGAGAAGGTTTTGAAGTTTTCCCCTTCCCTCCAATTTAAGCCATCCTCCTGTTCCACTTCGGTTACTGAAGCAGCTCCCCTGCTGGACTTCCTGCCTCCAGCCCTGTTTCCTTTTAGACTATTCTCCATCCTTCTGTCGAAATGCACCAGTGACCCTGTTGTGCTCCAGGTAAACCTCAGATCCCTTAACCCAGTTCCTGCCCCTTCAGGCTCTCCCCACTCCTACTCAAACACAGTAAACTCCTTTTCATCATCAACCGTGACCCCTGCCCCACCTTCTTGTCAGGAGGCCTTACCTAGGAGGCTCACTTGGTGTGGAAACACCCACTTCCTGCCTCTTCACCTAGATGAGGACTGTTCATCCTCCAAGTGTCAGCTCAGAACTCCTCTCTGAGAGTCTCACTGTACAAGGGTCAGAAGCCCCTCCTCTGTCTTCCCTAACATCCTGGTTGTCCCTTCTCAAAGCAACAGCCTCGCTGTATTTTAAGTGGCTGCCTCCCCTGCAATTCTGAAGGCAGGCACTGTCTCATACCTAGTGTCCTGGTGTGACCCTGCACTGGAGCTGGCACACAGTAGGCCCTCAGTGGCTATGCCAAATAAATGAATGGAGGAAGGGAGGATGAATCGGACAGCTGACAGAACTTGCTGAAGGCCACAGGACTCTGAACTGGCAGAGGCAGTACTCTGGTTTGTATGCCTTTAATGTTTTGCCCTTTCAAACTCACTACTTGCTTCTCTAAAGAAAATGCTACAAAAAGGAAGGAGGTGTCCTAGGCTTGGTCAAAGGCTGCACATATTTCTCTAGTGACTCATCAACAAGACTGTATAAAGTTCTTATGCAAAATGGAGAGAGGGGCAGGACCAACCGATAAACAGGAAATACATAACTTCAAAAATTTGCACAAATGGCAAACTTTACCAACAACTGTGAAATACTACAAAATATAACCACCAGTCAACAGAAATCATGATATATGTATACCTGTAACTGATTCATTTTGCTGTACAGTAGAAACTAATCCCACACAGTAGAGCAACTACATTCCAATAAAAAGTAAAACAGAATCAAACAGTAATTAGAATAGCCCTTCCTCAAAGGTTGGGAAACTTCACCATTCTCAAACCATATTCTAAGTCCAAATCCGTAAAACTAAAGCTGGTAGGCCAAATCTGGCCACCCACTGTTTTCTGTGTGTCCACTGGCTGAGAGTAGTTTTTACATTTTTTTTAATGGCTAGGGGAAAAAAAAATAAAAGAGGAGTAATGTATTATGACACATGAAAGTTACACAGAATTGAAATTTCAGTGTCTATAAATAAAGTTTTATTGGAACATGGCCATGCTCGTTTTACTACCATGACAAAGATGAGTAGTTGTGACAGGGACCATATGGCCTGAAAAACTGAACGTAATTATCCGGCCTTTTACAAAAAAGTTTGCCAACTCCTGTTTTAAGTGGATATTTTTACTACATTTCCCCCCACAACCTTCTGAGGTGGGTAAGACAAAGAGTGTTGGCCTGATGTCAGAAAAAGAAACAGAAGGCTGAGGGAAAAGGTGATTCACACGCTCCTATCTGGCCTCTCCGAGCAGCCTCCTGCCTGCTCTTCCCTGTATCTATTGTTGTCTTTGCCTCAGTCTCCCTTTTCTGACCCATTTTCTAAGCTGTAATAGGGTAGCCTTTGTGACAAAGGCAGACCTCTAACCTCCACCCAGAGCTCCCACTATCTCAAGACAGTCACAGTTCCACGATCCGCCATGGGGCGGATGCAGAGTCCACCATGGGGCGGATGCAGAGTCCGCCATGGGGCGGATACAGAGTCCTTGATGTCCTGGCCATGCTCAGCCCTCCAGCCTCCACTCACTGCTCCCAGCCTCCTCCGGTCACACTGGCATTCCAGCCATGGTTCCTCTGCCTCGTCCCATCCAAGTTCAATGGCCACCTCTCTCACCAGTTCTCATCTGCATGTACTGCTTGCTCAGCGCAGAAGGCTTCCATGTCTTTCTTCTAGGCTTGTTCCATACAATAACTGCTACTCCTATTTCAAAGCTTCGTCTCGGTGACTACATCCTGGGAACCCCCACCCTACACTGACTTATGTTTCTCTTATGTCTCTTCTTCTCTTAGGTGCTTCCACCGCGTCCTGATTTTAACTTCACCATAGCCCTTATCTTGGTGGATTGATAGAATTACTACGGGTTGGCTCTCCCACTAGTTGCTGCTTGTTGAGTGTTTGTTATTAGCCAGGCATGGCACTGATACACTAAGTCCATTAGCTCTTTAAATTCTTAATTAGACCCATGAAGTTAGTGGTGTTACTGTGATTGTTTCATAGATGGGGAAACCGAGACACACAACAGTTAAGTACCTTTTCTAGCCTAGAGTCAAAGACTGTTCAAATCTAAAGTTCTTAACCTCTATGGGATGAGAGACCACATACCAATATTAAGTGGCACTCAAAACTAAATGGATAAATGATATTCTAGCTTCAGTTCAGTTGCTCAGTCGTGTCCAACTCTTTGCGACCCCATGAACTGTAGCACACCAGGCTTCCCTGTCCATCACCAACTAAAAATAAAAAAAAAATTCCTAGGTATATACATAACCCTTGAGGAAATAGCAGGTCTATTGCTGGTCAGCAACGACATCCATGGACAGCTGAGTCTTACTTTGTCCCCTATTTTAGGATTACTGAGGGAACTCAGGTGGGAAAGGAAGGGTTTAGTCTACTCAGCCACTTATTAAAGAAACAAAGGCACTTCAGTTTAAGGCACGAGCACAGTGCATTCTTTGTTCGTTGTATCATTTATTCAGTGAGCTCCTCAGAGTATGTTACAGGAACTCGGCCCTTGGGCTCTCATGTGAACACAATTGCCCTTGTTGACAAGGAGTTGACAGTAGCAGAGGATGAGATGCACCAGTGAATGACTGATCACAACGGAGCATGATCAGAGTTACAGTAAAGATGAATCTAGCATCTAACAGTGTGTGTGAGGCAAGACTTCCTACTATGAAAAGGAATGCGGACAAAGCCCAGGAGGCCTGCTAAGATTCATCTGGTTGTGAAACTTCAGACAAGTGCGCGTCCTGCATCAGCTCTGCTGGAAGAAGTGCAGGTGGACTGAGGGGATGGAAGAGAAGTGAGTGGGGGACTTCCCTGGCAGTCCAGGAGGCAAGGCTCTGCTCTCTCACCTCGGGGCACAAGTTCAGTCCCTGGTTAGCAAACTAAGATCCCACGTGCTCTGTAGTACGACCAAAACCAAAAACAACAGCGAAAAAGAAAAGGGAATGGGATGAGGAGGAAAAGCCTGAAACACCCTTCCTGGCGGTCAGAATGTCATTTTTTCATGCCATCATTTCTTTCGTAGAAAATATCATTCACTCAATTGTATTTATTGGGCATCTACCAGCCACCACTGGGACTTAACAATGAGGAAGAATACTGTCTGGGAGTAGGAAGATATTTTGAGTCTTAAAACAATGGCAGATGGTAATATGTACGTATATATGTGTTCCTGAACATATGGTTCTGAGTGTGATAGTTTTCTAACATGTCATCTTAGCCAGGCTAAACCGTGGGCACCACAGACAGGGCAATGGCCACTTTGCATCACGCACACAGGAATTCAAGTTATTCAGTCAGACACTGATCTAGGTGCTTCTGTGAAGGGATATTGCAGATGTCATGAAAGTCCCTTAATGAGTTGACATCAAATTATAGAGATTATCCTGGTGGGCCACACCTAACTGGGTAAGTCCATACAAGGGATTGGGCCATGGCAAAAGAGACTTCCAGAAACAGCTGGGTCTACACTTGCTCTTCCTTCCTGGGATCTGACCTTTCTGCCTGCCTGTGACAGGGCTTCCCTTGTGGCTCAGCTGGTAAAAGAATCTGCCTGCACTGCGGGAGACCTGGGTTCAATCCTTGGGTTGGGAAGATCCTCTGGAGAAAGGAAAGGCTACCCACTCCAGTATTCTGGCCTGGAGAATTCCATGGACTGTGTAGTACACGGGGTCACAAAGAGTCAGACACAACTGAGTGACTTTCACTAACTCACTCACTCACCCTTCCAGACTATTTGCCTCCAGGTCTCAGAAATGCTTAGCCAGGCTCTGAGTGAGTGAGTGAGTGAGTGAGTGAAGTCACTCAGTTGTGTCCAACTCTTTGTGACCACATGGACTATAGCCTACCAGGCTCCTCCCTCCATGGGATTCTCCAGGCAAGAGTACTGGAGTGGGTTGCCATTTCCTTCTCCAGGGGATCTTCCCAACCCAGGGATTAAACCCGGGTATCCTGCATTTCAGGGAGACGCTTTAACCTCTGAGCCACCAGGGAAGCCCAGCCTCTACGATCCTGTAAATCAATTCCTTGTATAACTCTCTTTCCAACCAGCCCCGTATATACTTATCTGTGTGTGTGTGTCTTCTATTGACTCTATTTTTGTTTTTGAACTTTGACTGATATACACTATAAGTTTAAAATAATGCTGTTACTTCATTTTATATGTAGTATGTTCAGAACAATTATCATTGCTTGTGCAATTGGCAAGATAGTCTTCCTATAACTATGCAATAATCACCCAAATATATTTCAAGAGGTCTGGTTGGCTCCCATTCACCGTCTCTGCCTAGCATCTTTGGTTAAACTGTGGAAGCTGTCTGACTAGACTGTGAATTGCCCATGTGACTCCATGGCTCACGGTTGTAGTTTTTCCTGGCTCTGTTCTGGGATGGTGGTCTTTCCAGCTGGCTGACTGGGAAAGCAGCACCCTGCCAAACTCTGCTGGAACATTTTGAAACAACATTGCACATAACGTAATTAAGTAGGGATGACTGAAGACTTAACACGTTCACTGGCTGAAGTCAAGTCTGTTGAGTCCAGAAGCTTCATCTTCTCTGAATTTTTAAAGAGGAAAAAATAAAATTTATGGAGAACTTTGGACCCTTTATTACAATCCTTTTGATTCCAACAAAGTATAGAGGATTCTTCAAATTTACTTGATTTAATTTATGTCACTGCATTCATTGTTAAAGAAGTGTGTATTTAAAAAAAGATAAAAGAAAAGAAGAGAATTAAGAACTACCTTTAATTCTCCCAGGGATAGCTGCAGCTGTGACTTTCCTCTTGTGGTGTCTTTTTCATGCTTATCTAAACCTTCCTGTCCCTGATCTCCTCTGGGTCACAGGTGGCGGACCCTAAAAACTCTTTGATTCCCTTGGTAAGTGGCTTCTGGTGAGCAGGTGGGTGGGAGGAGGCTTTCTTGACATTCTTCCTGGTCAAAAGGTCAGTGTCTCTTGTTGTGGTTGTTGAGTTGCTAAGTCATGTCTGACTTTGTGACCCCACGGACTGTAGCCCGCCAGGCTTCTCTGTGCATGGGATTCTCCAGGCAAGAATACTGGAGTGGGTTACTATTTCCTTCTCCAGGGACTCTTCCCGAGCCAGCTACCGAACCCTCGTCTCCAGCATTGGGAGGTGAATTCTTTACTGCTGAGCCCTGGGAAGCTCCTTAGACCCCTACAGAAAGCCCCATTCCCTGTGCTGGTCTCACAGGGTAATCCCTTCTTCCATTCTAGATTCTCCTGGATGGCCCTGCTTCTAAGATCTGACAATACTATCTTTTAAAAAATCTCTTCCATCCTTAGGTGTGATAGTGACTTTCAACTGTTGCTCTTATCTGGTTTTATCTTTTCCTAGCTGTTCTTTCAGTTCTTCTCACACCTTAATAAATTAGTTCCCCCAAATGAAATTCTTTTATTAAACAGTCTGACAAAGGCAGTCATTTCTTCACGGTCCATTGATAAATCTACTTACTTTATTACTATATTGTGAATGCTTTTCCAAATTGTAAGACCTGCATCATATTTTAAAATCATCTTTATTGAAGAATAATTTACACACACTAACGGCCATCGATTTTCACTGTGCAGTTTGATGCGTTTTGACAAATAGATAACAAACATGCACCCACCCTGTACTCTTGGTGTATAACCTTTCCTCACTCCCCCAGTTCTCCTGTGCTCTTGTGCAATCCATTGTTTCTCCTCCCAGCCTCTCGCAACCACTGACCTGCTTTCTGTCATAATTTTGCCTTTTTTTTAAAAAAAANGATCCCTGGAGGAGGGCATGGCACCCCCTCCAGTGTTCTTGCCTGGAGAATCCCATGGACAGAGGAGCCTGGTGGGCCACAGTCCAGGGGGTTGGAAAGAGTCTGATAGGACTGAGTGACTGAGCACATTCCAGTATATAAGCAGACTACAGTTTGCATTTCATTCACCAGTTGTGAGACATTTGGGTGGTTTCCAGTTTTTTGCTATTATGAATGCAGCTTCTATGAACATTGGAGTACAAGTCCTTTTGTAGACATGTATTTTCATTTATTTGGGGTAAATAGTTTGGAGCAGGCTCATTGTCTTATAATAATTATATGTTTAATATTATAAGAAGTTGCTAAACTATTTTCCAAAGTGTTTATATCATTTTGCATTTCCACAAGCAGTTTATAAGAGTTCTAGTTGCTTCACATCCTTTTCACTGATGTCAGCCTTTGTAATCTGTCCATGTTAGTAGGTATGTAGTAGTGTACATTTTAAGGATTTAGTTTGCATTTGCTAATAATTACTGATGTTGGACATCTATACTTGTGCTTACTTGTCATTCCTATACCTTCTTTGGAGAAGCATCTCAAAACGCTTTGCTCAACTTTCATACAGCTGCTTATTTTCTGCTTGAGTGGTAGTAGTTGCTATTATATTTTGTGGACACACTTTTATCATACACGTGTTTTACAAGTATTTTCTGTCACTCTGTAGCTTGGATTTTTATTTCCTTAACATCGTAATTGAAGAGCAACATTTAAAAAATTTGACCTCAGCCAACTTTAATGGGTTTATAGTCATGTATCTTATGAATACGTCATAATGCATTATCAGGCTTCCTGTTTCCACAATTTTACTGCTATAACCACACTGTTGTGATCATCCTTGTATTTGCATCCTGTGAGAGTTAATTATGTTGTCTTACTTGGGAAAGTGCTAAAATGCTTCAGGATTGTTGTGTTTTTATCTGATACAGGATTAGATGCTTTTGACTCAGTGGACTTTCTTGATATTTTAATTTTTCACTGGGGGGCACAGAAGTAAAAACAGTCCTTATGCTGCACTTGTTAAATGTTTTCTAAAGTAAAATGCATTCTGTTTCTTCTTTCTCACTTTTAACTTGAGATCTTGAAATTTCTGATACAAGTGCTAAATACTGTGAACCCCTTAAAATTATTTTAACATGCTAAAATCATACTAATGCTTCTGGGTATGTCTGATCAGTTGATCATACACATTTATTCAATTAAATAACAGTAAAGAGATGAAAAGTTACAAGGTCAGTAGGACCAGTAGAATGAGAGAGAGGCTAACAGCAGATGAGGGATCTCAGTCTTTCCTCTTTTTAAACGTGGCAGTGGTAGTGGCTCATTAGCAGAGCTGAGGAAATAATCCTACGGATTTTAGAGGGAGATACTAAAGAGAATTCAGCTGATTTCCTTTGCAGAAATTTGGAATCTAAGAATTAGCAAATGGCACAGGATGTTGTATACCTACTTGGAGAGTATTTATAGCTAAGTATATACCATCAGGCAGAAAAATGGAAATTTTTATCCTCAGAGAATGGACATATCCCTGAGTATACACCCCCAGGTACTGTGCTTTGGATGTCCTGTTAGAGGACAAACAAGTTTTCCAGCCACTATAATGAAGCCCTTCCCTCCAGCTCCCTCAGGGTCTGCTTGGTGCTCCAGGTTAGAAATGAATGGATGACAAATGATCACAAGAGTTTGGAGGAAAAATTTCCACCTAGAAAAGAAAAATCATGAACCTGCAAGAAGCAGAGAATTCACAGAGTGAGAAAAACATCCAAAAAGATTTTTGAGGAATAGTCTTAGGTTGGATAAGTGAAACACACTATTAATAATATGGCCAATAAAATGAGGATGATATAAAATAGATACATTTACATGAAAGAAAACTTTTGGAAATTAAAAAAACAGAACAGATAAAATTTGAAAATTAATCAGACAGTTGGATGATAATTATTTCAAAAGGTAGTCTGAAAAGATAGAAGAGACTGAAGCCAGAATAGAATTTTAGTCTGTTCAAAGTCTTACTAATTGGATTATAGAAACAAAGAACAGTAAAAGCAAAGTGAAGGAACTTACGACAGAAATATACAAGAAAAAATTTCCAAACTGAAGGAAATAAGTTTTCAAATGACAAGCCAGGCACAATGAAAAAAAAAAAGTCAACAGTATCAAGAGGTTTTGGTACCTTAGAGATAAAGAAAAGATCTTTATAGAAGGGCGAAATGTAGTTAACATACAAATGGTCTGAATGAAACAAGATTTCATACCATTAAAATGGAAAGCAGGAAACAACACAACAATTTTTACAGTATTCACAGTGAAGATGGTTTTCAATTATTCGTCAAGCATAGTTGAAAGATGTTTGCAAACTTGCAAACACTCAAAACCCATAGCCTAAGCACTTCTTTTCCTTCCTTTTAAAAAATATTTTTAAATTTTTTGGCCGCACCACGTGGGATCTTCGTTCCCGGACCAGGGACGGAACTGATGCCCCTGATCTGCAAGCTCGGAGTCGTAACCACTGGACCACCGGGAAAGCCCCTAGCTAGCACTGATCCTCTTGAAAAGTTCCACAGGATTACGCTTAAGCAGAATGAGGAATAACCTAAGAACCTGAAAGACACAGGATTAATAAAAAGGGAGCCAACACAGGAGAGCATGAAGAGACATGACATCAGTAAGAGGAACTCCTGTGGCCACGCCAGTGCAGCGGGCGTGGAGCTGCGCTCCAGGGGCGCCGCGGGGAAAGCCGCCATAGGAGAGAGCAAGCCGGTTCATGAGATTATACATGTGTATGTAGCGACACATAGATACAGATGTTGATAGATACAGATGTCACTCATGGCTTTTATAGTGGCTATCTAGATAACCTCTATGTGACTCTGTGGATCACAAGAAATTGTGGAAAATTCTGAAAGAGATGGGAGTACCAGACCACCTGATCTGCCTCTTGAGAAATCTGTATGCAGGTCAGGAAGCAACAGTTAGAACTGGACATGAAACAACAGACTGGTTCCAAATAGGAAAAGAAGTACGTCAAGGCTGTATACTGTCACCCTGCTTATTTAACTTATATGCAGACTACATCATGAGAAATGCTGGGCTAGAAGAAGCACAAGCTGGAATCAAGATTGCCAGGAGAAATATCAATAACCTCAGATACACATGTAGATGACACCACCCTTATGGCAGAAAATGAAGAGGAACTAAAAAGCTTCTGGATGAAAGTGA